>OW388304.1:22284053-22389053 GCA_936450465.1 Gibbula magus
ATGGATGTATGTATATACTGTTATACGGTCGTCTGCATATACATGTATAGTTATATGGATGTCAGGATATACTGTTATATGAGCGTTTGCATATATTGTTATATTGATGTTTGTTTATATTGTTATATGGACGTTTGCATATATTGTTATATGGTCGTCTGTATATATTGTTATATGAACGTTTGCATATATTGTTATATGGATGTCTGTATGTATTGTTATATGGACGTTTGCATATATTGTTATATGGATGTTTGTATATATTGTTATATTGATGTTTGTATATACTGTTATATGGACGTTTGCATATATTGTTATATGGATGTCTGTATATATTGTTATATTAATGTTTGTATATACTGTTATATGGACGTTTGCATATATTGTTATATTGATGTCTGTATGTATTGTTATATTGACGTTTGCATATATTGTTATATGGATGTTTGTATATATTGTTTTATTGATGTTTGTATATACTGTTATATGGACGTTTGCATATATTGTTATATGGATGTCTGTATATATTGTTATATTAATGTTTATATATACATGTACTGTTATATGGACGTTTGCATATATTGTTATATTGATGTTTGTATATATTATTATATGGACCTCTGTATATATTGTTATAATAACGCATGTGTATATTAGACGTATCTACAATGTACACACCGATTTTATATGTAAATATATACTTTTGTAATATGAGCACGTACATATTACAAACTATAAATGCTTAACACTAATCATCGTATATTTGAAACCATATGTATGTGACAGACATGTAAAGTAATAATGTAAATACGTATATGCATGCCAACACTGTGCAGTCCCTCCGAACCGACTTGCCTTGGGATAACGCTATATGATGAGAGATGTCGGATTAGGCAGGTTTGCATATGAAGATAAATTTGGAGCAATAGATCGATTGATCTGGAGTGTCGGAATTGCCATCTCTTGTTTAAGAAGGAGCGCACTGCATTATTATTAACCGGGGATGTAGCTCAGTTGGTAGAGTGTCCGCTCATCATGTTCCCTCTTCTATTCACGGAGTGTCCTCCATACCTAAAGACGTTAAAAGATGGGAGTTGTGCTTCCTTGCTTGGCACTCAGCATTATAAGGATAGAACAACGCTTTAACTGGCTCTGCACTGTGGCTGCCGGGTACCAATGGTACAAAACGAATTTCCGAATTTACATATAATGAGGGCAATAAAGTGTTATTATTATTATTATCATTATAACTTTTATATCTATTATATTTACAAAGCATCTGCTTATCTTGGACGCGAATACATATTATATCTGTAAAACGTCTCTTAATCTTGGACATCTATGGGCTACATACATGTTTGTACTATGATAAATATGTCAAAACTAAAATGCATAACATTCATCAGTAATAGTTTATCTGTAAAATGATATGTTTATCGTGGAACTCTAGGACAATATACGTGTTTGTATGTGAGAAAAAGTGTCAAAACTAAAATACATATTCGTATAACATGTATTACACATCTTATATTTGTAAAACGTCTTGGACAACAATAGACAACATAGAAGTTTTATATGATGAATGTGAAGGAAAACCAAGATCTATGGACAGTCAGTTTCTTCATTACATGATGAATGCAACGTTTCGGTGGCGACAAGTGATATTCCTATGAAATTATAAATATGTCAAAGTAAAATGCATTTTGATATATAAAAACATTACACATATCATATTTGTAAAATAGCTGTTCTTATATGTTTATATGATAAATATGTCACAACTAATATGCGTACAGCATTAATTACACATAGAATTTTTACTTACCCGTATGTACTTATTTTGTTATCTGGGGACAACATACCGTTTTATGTGGTAAATATGTCAAAACTATATAATACATAAACATTTGTTTTAAACATATTTATTTCACAATAGTATACATATTGTGAAAGGGATTGGCCAACAAGCTTACAACTCTTAAATACTAAGGCCAGTCCCAATTATTTATTTCACATATTGTGTTTGTGAAGCATGTGTTAGTCTTAGGCATCTATGAACAATACACGTGTGTTATATCATAAATATGTCAAAACTAAAATGAATATTCACATATTTTTTAACACATAATATATTATTATATTTGTCTGTTCATATATGTATACGACATGTCACACCATACAATGCTTATCTATCATAAATATTTGTGGGCATGCCACTCTAATGTAGAATTTATAAAGCCCCCATGGATGGATGCATTGTAAATATTGTTGTACATGAATAAAATGGATATTAAGAACAATGAAGTTAGATCAACACTACAAGAAACCATTAGCACAGCAGGAACAACTGTTGTAATGAACGGAGCAAGCCGTAGGCAGTCCCGTTGTTTTCTTAGAAAGGGTTTTTCATAAGTAAAGATATGTCTCGGCGTTTAAAAGTGTAATACATTTCGTAATAACATGTCTAAAAGTATAGTATCTCAAGTCAAGTATGTTTTATTCTATTTCTTGATCAAAGGCTAAAAAAGACATTCCCAGTTTACATATATTTACAAACATAAATTCTTTTAAATGTTTGCTTTAGGTGTAATAAATGCCATAATACAATATGTAGTAGATTTTATGTCTTTCAAATATGAAAAGAAAATACATTTTAAATGAAGTAGTACGAAATTAGTTTTAATTCATATACATGGTATAAAAGTGACATAAAGGTCAAAATAAAATGATTCAGTTTTGGCAATCTGTGCATATACAAATGTATATATGCCTCTAAAATACTATATGTTCATTGAAAATGTATGGTATATATAGCTACACCAATAGTGATTCAGTCTTTGTAATAAGTAATTATATGCCTTTTAAATGCTATATATTCCTTGAATATGAATAGTACTGTATAGTGACATAAACTTATCAATACCTACTCAGTGTTAGTAGTTACTGTATATAGGCGTTTTAATGTTGTATGCACCTTGAATAAATATATTTCTTCCACTTTTTATTTTATTCTCCGTTAATCTTCAATATGTGATCAACTATTTCAAACAAACGCCATTTACTTACAATAGTGCACCTTTGATGTTCTTAAGAGGATTTTTTTTTAACATGATCATCATAAACATGTTTTATCGAAATAAAGAAATTGAAGTTCTGAAGTTTTGCCCCCTATTTCATCACCGCAAAGTTCAAGAAGTGCACCACTGACGTTACGATCATATATTATATATTATATATTAATAGTCTACATAGAATATTATAAGGGTAAATAAAACCAATTTGGATCTTTGAATGTGTATATTTAATACATTTGAATACTTAAAACAGAACATTCCATGCGAAAGAAACTTGAAATATAATATCACATAATGACATATATTTAAAGCATCTAATTATTTAACCTATCACTGATTGCATTCATGACGGACGACATGGCTGTAATACCAATGAATTATTATTCCCGGTATATAAAACACTTCAAACTAAAGAACAGTAGAATCGACTTCAAACACAAATTGCTGGTATAATTTCATCATGTGTCCTTTCTCACAGAAATAGCCTTACTGTTAACCAAAAAACGTCTCAAAATAGATCAATAGAGTAGATTGGTAAGTTGAAGCCATATACCATGCAATAGACGTAAGTGTGTTATGGGTAAAGCTAAGCAGAAAGTTATAAGTAGGTGTTGTACTTCCTCCAGTAAACGCCTTGGAGATTGTCGATTCGGGAGACTCTAACGCCCGGCGCTTATTGGAGACCCGGTGTTAAATGGAGACCCGGCGCTAACTGGAGACCCGGTGCTAAATGGATGTTGGAGATCCGGTATTTATTGGAGACCCGGCGCTTATTGGAGACCCGGCGCTTATTGGAGACCCGGCGCTTACTGGAGACCCGGCGTTTATTGGAGACCCAGCGCTTATTGGAGACCCGGCGCTAACTGGAGACCCGGCGTTTATTGGAGACCCGGCGTTTGTCGGAGACCCAGAGCTAAAGCCTCATTTAATAACGCAATAGTGTAGTAAGTGTTGCCAGCGATTTATATTATATGGAGCTAATTGCAGGATATACGGTAATGTAAAAGAAACTGACGCAATCGTAAAATGTTCATGATCAGTGGTCGTTGAGAACAACGGAGTATTTACTAAAGAATATTTATAACATCGATTATCTGATTGATAACATTTTTATTTTGTATATCTATTTATATACCTTATTATATATAGTCACCATGTATGTGGTTAGGTGCTTTAATTGAAAGTAAATAAACGTGTGTGTTAACCAACTTTTTAACGTTTTAACAGTGGCGAATCCAGAAGGGGGCTCGACACCTTTCAGCCTAAAAGAAACTAATCAAGACTGTGAATATCAGTTCACAACTTATCGGTACTATCCAACACCATTCATCGTCATATATCACATACTCGGAAGATCATTTCGGAATCATCACACATCTTACAATCACAATATTCACGCCATAAGAGAAACGTTTAACTTGCCTTGTCATAAGTCAAACAGAACTAGGAAATCGTTTATACATTCTAATAATCCCGAAGAGTGTATTCGAAATATGTAAAACTGTTGTATGGTGAATGGCTGTCCATAAATAAAAATAAAAAAGTATATAAATATATAAATGTATTATATAAATTGCCATACATAATGTCCGTTTAAGGTAATAAAGTATTCTCTTATCGTATCTTATTTTGAATATACAATTTCAACAAGTTGACATATTAACTTAGTATATTATCCCCGCTTAACAATGAGATATCAATTATGTTTGTATCTTCACTGATTGATACAAACATTCTCCTAAGAAAATGCTCCTCGAAAAGTCCCCAAATCGTCAATTTCTATTTTTATTGTAACTGTTTCAATATGTTTGCCTACAGTAAGGACTAGCACTTGATGGACAACAACGACAACTGTCTTCCCCCTTTTGCTTTTTACTCCCATAATCTTTATTCCGTTTAGCACAGAATGACGACAAATATATAGTCTATGACGCAATATTGGTCACGTGGTAAAACAACGTCAGTCAGACCCGGGTCACAAAAACTGAATAACAATGCATGACTATCGAGTCTTATCTGAAAGGTATGTTCTCAATTGAACAGGTAGATTAGTAAGGTTTCCCGTATAATCAGGTTATCTATAGCTTATCAAGAAATAAACAATCCCAGTTATGAAGAAATTTAGATTTTTATTGCGTTTTACCAAGAAGATAGTTGCGCCACTCGTGTTACAATATGACTTTCTCACTCCACTCGATGAGACAGTATACAAGGCAATTTTTAAAAATTAAATATCAATTAAGATAACATAACTTTCGAATTTTATTTTAGGTTCTTTGTTGAAATCAATTCTGTTTCTTTTTTTAACTGAACTAAAATGACCGGTGGCAAATAAAAAATAAAAATACCATCTTAGACTACAGTAAAACATTGTCTATATTTCTTAATACAAAGTTATATGTGATAAGCAAAAATATATGTTCAAAGTGTTGATTTTCAAGAAACTGTACCTTTTATTTATAAAACATAATAAATCTATATATGAGTTAAATTTGTCAGAATACAATCAGCAACGATAAGAAAAGTTTAAGTTGCTCAATCTAAGAGCTTTTATTTTCCAAAAAAGACTTTACATTCTACTTCTTAGTGAATGAACTAATAAACTGTAAGGCTAACATAGCTTAATATTGGATATATTTATAATAGGCTAACCATAACGGTGTCATTTAAATTTTATCCCTAAAAAATCCTATGAACATTTTACCTTTTAAAAAGTATCACAAAGGTAATTCATTTAAAATCTGCCAGGGAAAGAATTTTTAGTTTATACGATTTGTGAATAATCAAAATGATAAGTTAATTAAATCGTGCCTTTAACCGAGATTAACATGTCATCAACCGACGGACCACCACAATGAGTTGCTGATTTGAGTTGGTGTATGATGAACACACCTGTTATGATATATATGGCGTAATGAACATAAATAAGATTTATAGCTAGGAACAGGTTTTCAAACCAACAATCTCATACATGTACCATATGGATATCATATATTAATGCTTGGCCATATATAATGTTTCGTTTCATGTGATTACAGCGAACGCTGATAACTGTGATTTAATTAATAAACATGATTTAACTTATAAAAAGCAAACAACAAATCATATATACTTCAAGGGTAGGCCTATTTATCGATATATGGCATCTTGAAAATTCCAACAAAATAATTCAAAAATAATAAATATTGTCAATTTCATTTCCTATTATAACATTTAATATAGGGTGTTCAATAATTAATTTTATATTTAGAAACTTTGACAAAAAAGCAGAGTACTCATTGCCTACTTGTGTTTATTGTCAATTAAAGATTCTAATAACATAAAGAAATATTTGTAAACATTGGCATAATGCCAATCCTAAACAATCCATAATCTATAAAAGGCATTGCTCCAAGAGGTCACCCAGTCTTGGCGATATTGTTTCCCAGTGAAGGTTAGAGTGACCTCCCTTGGAAATAATCAAAGATGGCGACTGCACGAAGACAGGTAAATGTTGTTTACAAATTGTAACCTTGATGTCAAATAATAGTATATGAGTGTTGTACTACTCTATATGCGATTCATTTGAAAAGCTCGTTTTGATATGCTACCTATTAACAGCGGAAGTAGAATATTTTCGTCAGCACTGGCGATAAAATCGATTTGTCTACTATTGTCAGTTAGAACCTCTGTCTTGACTCTTGAAACTAATATTTCGTCATTATTTTATTCGAATCGTGTACTTCATTTAAAGTTGCTTAATGTTGAAAATTCATGTTTATAAAGCCGGACACAAAGCCTGAGTCCAAGACTTTGAAGGATTATTTTAGTTATTTTTGTTGATGCAGGGTTATTTTGTTGGTGCAGTCGCTGTGCATGGTCCTTTGATCAGTGTTGATTTTGAAATTTATAAACTTACTTGGAAGTAAGCAAATGACATGACCGAGCATCATGCATTCACTATCAATTTAGTCTTATTATATCCTAAATTAATGATAACTATGCAGGGGTAGAAACTAACCTGAAATGGTCACTAGCCTTTTGGGCTACTAGTAGCTTTCAGATCTTACTAGCCCTGCTAACATTCTTCTAGCCCAGTAGCAAACAGACAGGAGACGTAGAAAACAGATGATTAATACATGATTTGCTTTATTGAAAATTCAGAAAACTCCTTTAATTTCAGATTATTAACTCATTTCACTTCAACATTATTATATTCCCATTTACTAAAATTGGCTAGAATTTTCAAAGAGGGACCGCGTGGGGTAAGTTTTTGATAAGTAGATGTTGAAACTAAACTTACATTAACATGCTTGTCATGCTTGGTTGAATTCCGAATTATGTAATGACAACATAGCATCAAAGAAGAAAACAAACAAACAAAAATATATTATAAGAATGTTCCCCTTCCCCTGTATTAAAACCCCCCTTGTTATTCTAATAAATGCAGAAAATGAAACTTTAAAAATTCAAAAAATGAATTAATACAAAATATGTAAAGGAAAGGAAGCATAAAAAATAAAAACTGAAACCGAAATACAATACAATATTTCTGTATAATAAACAACACAAGTATTGATGAATTCTTTATTCCCATACATGTAAACAACACAAGTCATGATGAATTCTTTATTTCCTCATATGTAAACAAAACAACATAATTAACAGTGTAACAGCTATAAGGTCAGTGTGACCTGTGATGGTATGACGATGCAATCGAGGTACTCAATGTGTTACATTTGTAGAACAGTTGCAAGTCACAGTATGGGGAAGGGAGAAGGGAAGTGACGTCACGTAATTGGGTCAACGTTCTGAATCGAACAACTAGTAAACTAGAAAAAGGAATGATTCCTCATGCGCTTATATGGTGAGGGATTCCAAAGCCAGTTTTTACACTCTACTAGCCCAACTTCTTTTTCACTAGCCATGGGCTAGCGGGCTAGTGCTAGTTTCTATCCCTGCTATGATAAGTGAGTGCTGCCGGGCGCTTATTATTGCATTGCATTACCACCCCTTGCTAGACAAATTAAATGTGCATCCATTGTGTTTCATAAAATTTTAATACGTTCCGACTCACCATATGTGCTGTTTACAATACAAACAAATTCACTCAGCTTGCATGTTCTTCCACAATCGCCTAATATATTATAATTACTAGTTTCCAATTAAAATCGAGCAACATCATTTTGCATGTGCAGAAACCGAAACTGCACGTTCCATTTACATGTACAGTAGTTAAATGATCTATTCAACATTAGATCTATTCAACATCATGCTCGCCTCGGTCAAGCTCCCCATCTATTACTGTTTTAAAACAGAGTTTCATGTCAGTAAAAACTACTAAAAATAGTGTAAAACTCTGCATTCATTTGTGTAAAATGTCCAGTTTCCGAAGGTCATGAACTTTGGTCAAACATGAGTAATCATGAAGGCATGCATTTCAGCATATTAATTAGCATTTGTCAGTAATGAATTAATTATTCATGATAAAGACAATGAACACTGTCCAGCTAAATTTTTACTGTGCATATATTTGTAATGTTGTTGCTGTGTTTAGAAGCATCCAAATATCAACATTAATTGTCAGCTTGTTGGACTGATAATAAAACTTTGGATATGTTGTTTATAGTTCCCAGTAGCATGACCAGACATAATGTCAAGAGGCCAGATGGGCTTATGACATCGGTTATCATCTGTACGATTACCCTTTACAATCTTTAACAGGCTTCTCCAATGAAAACAGGATCTAGTAATGCTAGGTGCTAAAATTTTATGGATTAAAACTAATATTTCAAACTTTCATTATCCAACTCAAAAAGGGCATGTCGGGGTGCAATGTAAAGTGTTTCACCATTTTAAAGACTATGAGAAAATGTTGAAGGTGTGCAAATTGGCTCACTGATGAGAGGTGTACATTTGGGCTATGCATTGACAGCTCTGTAGCATATGTAGGGAAGGGAAATGAGGGAGAATTGATCCATTTTATACAACAAAAATTGCTGGAATTTTGTGGGGTGGTACCTTGCATATTGGGTTTAAAGTTTTCTGAACCTAAACTGTTTTCAAAACGTATATCTTGTAATTCTTGGTATACAGACAAACTATACAAGAATATTATTATTCTTATCAACAAGAGATAACGCTTGTGTGAGATAAAGTGGTATATTACCCATACGGGTGAGAAGACACAGGTGATTATTTTTGTGATATTTGCACATGTGCTTTCAAGTGATTCTCAATGTTGATTGGTCGGTTACCCGGAGAAAGAATGACTATGACGTCATAAAACAATGGTCTGACGCGACGAATTATCTTATGACGTCACAATGTTACTGTGGCGACGGGTCCTTCACAGCGGCCGCCCAACATGAAAATGTAATAAGCAAGCGTAATTTGGTCAATTTAATTGCATAATGGGTAATATATAGAATAACGAACTCGGTACGAGAGATTACGGGAAATATCCACTCGTCTAAATAATGTTCAGAGCCACTCGCTAAAGCTCGTGGCTGAACATTATTTAGACTCATGGATATTTCCTGTAATCACTCGTACCTCGTTGGTTATTCTCTAAAACTCTTTTGAGATACCGCTTTGACCCTTGATTTTACACAATGCCCATCTGATGTCAACTGCATGAGTAATGATAACACAATTCTATGACATCATAAACAATGCTATAACATCACCACATAGGAAGTCAAATGGCAGTGCTGTGCTCAGATGTACAATTGTCATTGAAATGCATGTTATGAAGAATAATTGGATGATAAATAGAATCTCAGCCTTGTGTTTCAAAGTTAAATTTTTCAAAATTGAATGTGTTGATAGAGAATCTCTTCAGTGTCTTCTAATATAAAATATATCAACACTCATAAGGCCTTGGATATTTGTTATTTTTATCAACTGGTGTTGATATATTATATATGATAAATATATATATTTTTTAAATTTTATGTTTTATGTGTAATTAATGATTCTAAAAGTTTGGTGCATAGGACTTGTACAAGGACTAGGGTAATCAATAAAATACCAAATAGGATGTTTCCTTCGTACCTACTCAAGCTCCAACTTAATGGAGACATTCCATAACGTATCCGTCTTGCAACTGTAATGTAGTGTTGGAACTAGACCTGCTGAAGTATAATTGATTAACTTGGCCATCCATTAGAATATATATTACATAGTCATTTCCTGTATTCTGCTTCTTGTACAACTTGTTATTGTGTTTCATTGTAATTTATGGCTATTTAAGAGAATCTTGCTCCATCAGGGTATCTTGATGCATTATAAGCAGTCCCGACTAAGTCAGACTGCTATCAGTTTTGCACGTTTTGTATTGGCTATAACTTCTTTCCTAGAAGGTTTTGAGAACTCATATACATAACTTCTTACTTATACCCCTGGGGAATTTTTTTGACATGTTCACATTCAAGGTCAAAGGTCAAGGCCACAAGTTTTGAAATTGCTAAAAAAATCCTTGTACACAATAAATATATTTGTGCTATCAGGCTCTTATTTTTTGTATATCAACTATGAAAAAAGGCCAAGATTTGAAAAGGTTTTCACTAACATCCGTCAAAGGTCAAGGTCACAGTGAGGGCTCGACTTTGGCATGCTTTTACGAAAATGTTTTAATTCAACTATTAACACTTTGAATCATTACATGATTGTTATACACAATGAAAAGTGATCACTGATTGTGTGACCATGAGTTTTAAAGGTCAAGATCACGAAATATGGTCAAGGTCACCAGTTCTGAAATCACTAAATAACTTTTTTTCTAAGAAGTTATTAACACCTCGAATACATATTATAGAATACTAAACGACGTCCCGTTTGATAACAGTGCATGGTTTGGTATTTTAACGAGCGAAAGCGAGTTAACCCTTAACATGCGGGCGACGGAATTATCCGGGCGGGCTATAAGCGATTCGTAGGTACCTCAATACGGATCCCGGTTACAAGACTTAGAATAATTCACGGCTGTCTAAGTACTGTCCTATCGCCCATACCGGGTCACGAGTCGATTGTGTCCGCGACCCGACCCATGAGAATGGCTGTATTTACGCATCGCGACCCGACATGAGAATAAAGCTTTGTTCAGTGTGTGGTCGGAATATCAAGCAAAATTCACACCAATTTGCGTGTGCATTGTTGACCCGTAACGCATCGATAATTAGCTTTACAAAAGGCCAATTATGTCGGGCTTAGCCCCCGAAGCATTAATTCGCTTGAGGCTATTTTCACCCACGTGTTTGTATTGCCTCGGGTTTGCCTCGCCCGAGACTGCTATCTGCCTCGCATCTCGCGAGACGGGGAAAAAAATCGCTAACTCGCCTTACTACCGCACTTCATATCATGTGAGCGAATTGTTTGTTTTCAAAAAAAAATACGGCAAAATAAAGGGGAAACAATGGACTACATTCCCATATAAAATTAGAAAATCTCAAAAAAATAATAAAGACACAGCAAGCGCCGTGAAAAAGGTCATGTTTACACTTCATAAATTTTGAAACAATCGGCGATTTTCACAACTTCTAAAACATTTATCAAGGCTAAAATACTGAATGCATTTTCATAATTTTTATATCACAATAAACCGAAAAGAATAATCTTTTATTCTATATAAAATGCGCAGATTTATTCACAGAAATAAAGATACAATTTTACCTTTCTGAGAGGCATGTGAAACCAAACGGCACACAAACTAATCAACATATTTTCATCAGTTATGGTTCGAGGTTAGCGTTTATTTGAAAAGTCAAACAACATAACCATATTTGGGTTGACATGTGCTTATTTGTCAACTGGTTCGAGATTATGATTTCTTGGAAAAGTGCGATGAACGACCGTTTGCAATGCCGCATACATGTTGTAAGTATTGACGATTTTATAGGTGGAAATAAAGACAAACTTTACATAGCTATAGAATTATAACCAAAGGTCGCATTCTAATAATTTTTATATCATTGTGAAGCTAGACATCTTGTCTTCAGTTCCGTATATAAATGGATTTTTTTTCGTTTCGTATTTATGATGTTACGAGGCCCGAATAAAAGACAATCTTTCGAAAGTAATAGAATAAAAACGAAAAAACATAGAAAATTCATTCAAAGTTTCGAGTGTGAATTAGCCATTTGTGTACGGGTGTCGCTACTTGAATTTGTATTGAACGCCCGTATATAGTCCTTATTCGCCATGTAGATGCGGTATATTTTGTAAAAACGATACCGGAATCGCCGCCTGGAAATTCCGCCAGCAGAGCTAGTTAGTGCCAAAGCCCAAACTACTGCTGCGAGCTGCGAGCCTGTAAATTCCGCCACAGGGGCTAAAAATGGTAAAATATATATACGCAACGTAAGGGTTAAATACCGATGCCATTCACAAGTTTCATAAACATGTTGTCAAACAGGACCGAGTTTAGTATTTTATTTATTACTCAATGATGTAAATAGCGCTGAATTGCAAGAAATTCATTTTTAGTGACGCTTACTTGCAAATAGATCATCGCTATTGCAGTCGCGCGGCTAACATTGTGACGTCAACCAAAATTGACTATGACGTCACGCGCCGATTATGACGTTACAACAGCAAGCAGTGGTATCACACATGTGTGTAACCAACTCATTGTTATCTAATGAGTGATCTCACCACGGTTGAGTAATAAAACTTCTTTCTTATAAACGTGGTGAATGATTTTGACATGTTCACATTCAAGGTCAAAGGTCAAGGTCATTAATTCTGAAATCACTTAAAATATCCTTGTAAACACGATAACTTGAAAAATATTTGTGCTATCAGGCTCTTATTTGGTGTATATCAACTATGGAGAAAGGCCAAGATTTGAATGATTTTGACATGTTCACATTCAAGGTCGAAGGTCATGGTCATGAGTTCTGAAATCACTACAACAATCCTTGTACACACGATAACTTCAAACATTTTTGTGCTGTCAGGCTCTTATTTGGTATGTATCAACTATGGAGAAAGATCAAGATTAAGACCATGTTAATCCTTTGATCCAATTTTGAAATCAGAAATAGGTTTTAAGAACAAACTTGTGAAAAGTGACCCCAGTGATGATTCAACTTGTTAGTAATAACTCAAATAATGAAATAAAATTTTGTTAAAAAAAAAATATCCCATTTTATTGATGCTGACGAGAAGGCGGAACAGGGATAGGCGAGACCCTAAGTTTCGGGGCTGCTCTGCTTTTGCGGTGTCCCGCAAACGCTCATCTAGTTCTACAACAAATTCCCTGATTGTCTATCTGATTTTGATTTCTAGTAGTTTTGCTCACTGATTGATTATTCATGCTTTATATAGCATGCAGTTTGTCATTTATTTTAAACAAAACGTCGTCATTTAAAAGTGGACGATGCTCATTAGTAATATCATCCTGGCACTGTCTATATTGTTCGATTACAAGTAATTAATTTGTTGGTTATTTATAGTGTTATATGTCAAAACCGTATCAGGGTATTTGTAGTAAAAATATGGATAAAAATATCCTAATGGAGCAGATGGTAAAGTGGCTATAGCTACATAATTTACTGAAAATATTTGTATTATTTCTATATAAATAAAAAAAATAATAACACAAACAGTAATTAAACAAATTGTTTGATTTATTGATGCATCTCTACTGCAGAGAAATTGAATGATTTGAGCTAAATGAATTTGTAAAAAGCCATGGATATGTAAAATGTGATCCACTGGTAATTTCTATCACTGGATGCACAGCAGTAGATGTCATTGTCAGTCCATTTGTGATTTCCTGTCAGTCTAGTACAAATTAAAATCACAAGCGTTGACACGCTGCTACATGTTTCAAATAAATTTCCACCCCAGTAGGCGGTTGGAAATATATTGAAACTTATAATACGCATACAAGGTTATCTGCAGTTTCTTGGTGTATTGAAGACAACACAAACAGTATGGAAGAAAGAACTAATACTTTACATAACTTCAATGATTCATTAATTATACCCCCGACCTAAACCAAATTCGTGAATTATTTAATTTTTGAAGAATTTTTAATTTTTTTTTAACTTAGTCTTATTCTGAGCATTTTTTGTCCGATCGATAACAGAAAAAATATTCATCTCATCCTTTTCAAAATTGGCACATGTCTTCTTCACCTTTAAGGAGAGGTGCACTACGAAATGTAAACGGAATTGGTGAATTTTTGAATTTTTGGCGATTTTTTATTATTTTCTAATTTGGTCATATTCTGAGCATTTTCTGTCCGCGTGATTACAGAAAAACTGTTCATCTCATCCTTTTCAAATTTGGCACATGTCTTCTTCAAGACTAGGAGAGGTGCATTGCAAAATGTAACACGATTTGGTGAATTTTTGGTGATTTAAAATTCTTTTTACTTCGTCATATTCGGAGCTTGAATGAATGAAGCTACTTCTGTGTTGTGATTCGTTGACTTTATCATTTTCTTTTTCATGTAACTTTAATCAAAAGCTACTTCTGTGTTCTTGTTCCTTTTACTATTTTATATTTCCACTGGTTATATTTTGGAAAAAGTTAAATTTTCTTTCCTTTTAGCCATAAACTGCTGTATATCCCTCACAGTGCCTACAGGGGTACCTGTTGTTTCAAGTCACTCGAGTGAATCATTATGATGGATTAATTTCCAAAATAAAGTTGAAATCAGTGGTATTGGCAGTAGTTATTATGTTACTCATACCTTTTCAAGTTACTATTATTCCTACTTTTACTTAAACCACCTTTTTTACATGAAGAGACTTGTCCTACACTTTTCACAAACAGTTTAATCTTAGGAATTACATTTCAATGCTTATCAATCCTTAGGTGTGCAGACACCTCTCTCTTTAAGTAAAATAAAAATGTCAAACTTTAACAGTCGGGGGTATTAGTCAGCCACGCTCACCTTTTTGCTTGTTTTAGATCTTTTGGTTGATTAAGCAATCTGTAAACAATATTTTCAACCATTTAAATTTTTTGAGTCTTTTCGTTGCGATATATGTGCAATAGGTATCTAGAAATCCTTCAGGCACATTTTGAATTAATAATAATTAAACACTTTTTATGCGCTATAACTTATGTAAGCTACATACTCTAAGCAAGAGGTAAAATGTATTATAAAAAAACAATGAGAATGACTCTAAAATAACTTTATTTCTCATTGCGTTGAACAATAAAAGCCAGTTCAATAACCTTGTATTAATGCTGAATGTGATAGGAATACTTTGATTAACCACATGTCCTTGAAATCAGTATGCAACGAGCGTACATATACCATCTCAGTTAATCTTTGACTTGTGTATTATGTTCATGTATCATGTATCAAATCCTATCCACAACCATTTAATAAACTTCAGTTGCAATCAGAAATTGTCTGCGGTCATTCCATATTGCGCTTAACAATGGAACAAACAAACGTAGGTTACTGGCCTTGTTCTTCTGAATAATGAGAATTCATTGAAATGTTTTTATTTTTTGTTTACCTGTCTTTTGTATGTATTTATGTTTTAAAAATTATCACTTGAGATTATCATGTTAGAAGGTTAGCCTATGAGTGAATAGACTAATAAAGGGGAATGTCTTGTTCTTGAAAGAGGGCAAAAGTGTTATATATATAAGGGATAGAAATTAGCCTTGTAAGTATTACTCATTTCTAACCAGTCAAATACGTCTACATGACAATACCATGTATTGTCTTTAAATCTAACTAGTCCTTTGGACTACCAGTCATTACATTACACAAGCAATTTGAATTATAGGCTTCCAAACTGGTGATAGTTTCTAACATTGAATACTGGAGAACGCCTTATTTAGAAGGTGGTTAGATGAACAAAAACAAGTCCTATGGATTATTTTTGTTTTGTTAATGTGATACACATATGGTATAAAATAACCAATTTTTAAAAATAGGGATGTTTATTGTTTGTCTTTTGTTCCAGGTAAACTTTTTAATCAAGAACTCTTTGAGAAACAACCAGATCAGATGTTACTCCGTGGGAGGAACCTTTAAGGTAAAGAATATTGTCTTTCCTTCCACAATGTCTTGGTAGTTCATGCAGTGTATGCTAGAGAGAGGATTTTATTGAAGTATTTGCAATTTTGTTTTGACATAACTTCCCTGTCCCTGTGTTGTACCTCAACAGGTTGCTGGGGAAATTTGCCCATCCTTTTGGCTTGGTGTCCCTCTAAAAGTTTGAGACTTATACCATTGCAAAGGGTCTCATCTGTTCAGAATTGGCCAAAATGACCCCCTCACCTGATCATCCAGGGACAACACTGTCGATAGAACCCTCCCTTTAAGTAAATAACAATGTTCTCTTACTGGTAAACACTTTACACATGGCTTCATCTTTCTGTTGAACCATGTCTTTAAATTGATGTTCTTGATAATTAAAAGTCACACCAGCATGAAGGTTGCACAATTTTCATTTTAGCTCATCAGACTTGAAAGGTTTACACCCAATGATCTTTTGGTTTTGGAATGTTTTGTGCAAGTACCTACTAAGTCAGTGAAGATTATAAATTCTAGATTTGGTGACTCAAGGGCCACTACACTACTGCAGTCCCATTTTCACCTTATTCTAAAGCTCTCAACTAAAAGCCCTCAAACACTGAAAGCATGTGCACTGACTTCTTGTCCACTGTTGATCATAAGTTGTAGAATGATGGGTAGAACATAATAACCAGCTAATACTCATCCCTGTACGTCATGAGACTCCTATATCTCAATGTTTGTTCTTCAGTACAATGACCTGAAAGTGAGTTTAACAACAACCCCGAACCCGAAGCCTCCAAATGACAAGCTTGTGTTTGGTCACCACTTCTCAGACCACATGCTCCAGGCCCGCTGGACGGAGAAGAAGGGATGGGACGCCCCGGAAATCGTTCCCGTCCAACCCTTCCACATGCACCCAGCTGCCAAGGTGCTGCACTACGCTTCTGAGGTAAGAAAGATGCAAGGTCCTTTCACTTTTGTAGTTAATTCTTATGAAGAAGAAGCAAGTCTTTGACTTTTTGGTGACTTCAGGTAAATATTGGTAAGTCAATGGCCTGTGATATTTTAACTCCTAAGGAGGGTAGACTAACATAAATATATTGTTGTTGAAGTTTCTCCTTTTAAGGTTCACTATTTGAATAAAAGGGGTTAATCTTGGATACAATCCTCATGGATTCTAATATGGGATAGAAGACACAGGATACAATTCCTGTAAGCCCTTTGGTTGGTTGCACCTGTCTGTTGTTTAAACTCATTATAGGGGTTCAAATCCAAACTTTCACCATAAAACAATCACACAAACCACTGTGTCACTGTAATAATCAAATATAATTGCAAATTTCTCTTTGTTTGAAATATATTAAGTCTTTAGCAGGGTTTGAACCCAAAGACGACAATCTCGTGCCTTTGAGAATGTTGCCCTTTGCAAATTGGTCTGTGGAGATTTTATGAGGTTTAAGGGGGACGTTGTTCAGTTGATAGAGTGTCCGCTCATCACCTTGAAGACGAGGGTTTGCTTCCAAGTCGTGTCATACCAAACGATGTTAAAAGATGGGAGCTGTTGCTTCCTTGCTCAACACTCAGCATTTTCCTGACGGAGCAATGCTTGAACTGGTGAACTGCTGCACTATGTGGATTCCGGTTGAAAAAATGCACAAGACCAAAATCCTATGTACCTTCGTACTGCAGAAAATAAAAAGTTATAATTATCAATATTATCGATCCCACTCAGTCTGTTTATATTTCTACGGAGGATACAAATCTAAACCTTCACCATATGGCAGACACTGTTACTGTGCAACCTCTCGCTCCTTGCACAAAATCACTGAAAGCAGGAAATGGGAACTGCCTTGTGGTCCTACAGGATATCCCTAAACTAATCCAGAGTCTGAAATGTACAAAATGCATTAAGACATTAGATTTGAAGCCAGAGGCAAACACCACTCTCACCCCTCTCCCTCCACCCCCTCACTACATACCCACACTGACTACATAGTGACATCTGAATAAAGGGGCAGGGGTAACAATAACTTCAACAGGAACACTATCACTAACGCACTTGTGATATTAAAGCCTTTCTACAGGGTGTAGGCAGGGATTATGGTTTCTTACAAAGATGACAATGGAACTCAGCAAGGCAGTACTCAGCTCTCTACATAGCCACTTTGATCTCATCCCCTTATACAGGCTAAATTAACCACGCGATGACAAAGCTAAACACAACAAAAGCTGCCCTCGATGTGTTGTGGGGTAAAGGAGGATGCAAAATTCTCTGCTCTGATTGTTATTAATATGGGGAGCTGCTTTTGTATTGTTCAGTGGGTATCAATGGTAAGCCTTTGAATGCCAAGATGGTAGGTATCTTACAGTTGGGACGAGCTACCTTGTCTTACTTGTCAAAAAGTTTACTCCATTAGAAGAAAATTAAACTTTTTATGAATTAATCTCTCTTTATGTTGCAGTAATTTATACAATATAAATAGAATTTATTTGAAACCACTTACTAATGAAACTTTTTTCGTTCAAAGTAAAATACCTCAAAATGCAGATCTAAGAAAGTTTACAAAAGGATATTTGTTTAGCTGAACTCAGGTGTCCCAATGTTCATACCAAGAATTAAGCAAGGAGGTACTACGGTTATTGCAGAGGTCCCTAATGTTAGAGCCAGGTCTAAAGTATTAGGATACGAAAAGATGATACTTTATTTATCCTGAAGGAAATTTTGGTTACATTATAGAGTAGGCCTACATACAATAAAACAAAACATGGATTCACAATACATGTTTATCACATTTCAATGAGCACTAGGATCATATGCATATGAATACATATACACTAGAATATGAAATATATTTATTACCCATATGGTTGAAACCGAGTTAATATTATTGATATGAGCACATGTGCACATATCACTTTTGCCCAGTCTGATTAAAACCGACGGTATTCCGCGGAAAAAAAATGTGCAAAATAGTGCATCTACCGGGATACGAACTCATATCGTTCGGAGATTTCCACGCCAAACCGTCTGGAAACAGTCCGTAGACTAGCGTGTTCGAGCGCAATTCAGGTAGCCAATCAAAAGATGCCCAACAAATGCTTTCGATGCGAGAAGTTAGGGGCAGATAACTCCAAACAGCTATCCTTTTGTCTGTTCCAAATGCTTTCAAAACAGCGACCGTTTAAAAACTATGATGTGATTGGTCAGCTATTTGACTGGGCTTTAGCTGCGCTAAACTGGTTCGGAACACACGCCTATACGGGATGTTCTCAGACCTTGTGGCGAGGAATCTACAGACCCTGTTCGTATCCCGGTAGATATATTATTTTTCAAATTTTATTCCTCGGAACAAGGTCGATTTTAATCAGACTGACTTTTGCCTAGCAACAATTGTTTCACCGCGACTTCTCGTCTGTTACCTCATAAAACGATTGTTCGTGACGTCATTGTAGCTTGCCGTCGCAAAAGAAGTGGGTGGTTTCCTGACATATTGTACGCAATTCAAATAAAATGGGTAATAAAGAAATTATTACACTCGAAAGTGTGTCATATGACTTTTTCGAAACTTGTGCAAATGTATGTATAACCCTCGCTCTCGCTCGGGCAATACAAAAATTCACACTCGTTTCGTAAAAGTCATATGACACACTTCCTCGGGTAATAATCTCTATATATTTCATCATGTAATCAGAAAATATAATAGCCTTGGTGTAAAATTGTTTTTATGAAAGTAGGATGATAAGTGACAGAATTAAATCACTGACGAAGTGGGAGGGAATTGGGAACAGAAAATCTGTCTGTACGACCTTTTTGGACAGTTTTTCTAGAAAATAAATGGCAAGAGCCAGAAATGTATGGAAATATATTTGTTTCAAGTCCTACACGGCCGAATAAACTTGCATGCAAAAATTTCAGATTCCTAGCACAATCAATGAATGTGTCTTTGCAATTTGCAAAATGGTCCTTGGCCCCTTCCCTTCTCATTCCCTGGTCTTTGCTATTTTCTGACTTCATGGTAAAAGGGGGCAGGAAAGTGCAGTGGTTTGACCAGAAAGTTTGAGGTTTGAATCCTGCCATGCCGTGACAAATATCTCTGCTGTTGAGAACTGTTTGTAAGATTTAAATGAAATTCAATTTTAAATTAAGTGCAATACCACCCATGTTTTGTTAGTTACAGTCAATGCTTGCAGGTTTCACTGCAATACATAGCCACAGTGACAGTGCAGGCCCTCTTCCTGCAATAATAGCAGTCACTTTTACATAAGTGAAATACTTCTGAAAGTGGCACCCTTTATCACCTAACAGGTTAACCAAAAGGTCATTTGAGAATAGTACAATCAATTTTCTACTTTCTTGACTGATACTAACTGTAAGCAGTTGTCTGTATAGTGAAATATGTAAAGACTAAATATTTGAGGGGCATTATTAACCTTTTAAGAGCTCTTAAATTCAATCAATTGCTTTGAATCGGCAAGAATTAGTGAATGTTATGACAACTGTCGTTTTGAAATCTGAACCTGTTAAAGGTACTCCAAATACATGGGAGGAAGCCTGGACTTTGTCCTTATTCTTATCATGGGATAATGATTAGCAGTATTTGATATCCGTATAGAGAGTGGTATGTCAATAATATTGGCCCATACAGCATAAGGGGTAATGTACCTATGAAAAGATTATGTTTTTCTATAGGCTACCATTACAGCCGAGTTGGACAACCAAAATCGTGAAATTTAGTGTTGTCATTAGGATTGTCAATAATTACATTATAGGTCATACGCAGCAGGAAAGTTTGTTCAGTGGATGCATAAAATTCTGACCATTGTTAACACAGAATAACTATTCTTGTGCATTGTGAAGACTCCTTTCAAATGGGACCCATCTTTGCTTTGTAAATAAGGCACTTATTCTGTTATTGCTTGCCTTCTCTTTGTCAGCCCAGCAAGACGAAATCTGAATAGAAGTGAAAAGGGCGGAACCAAAATTACGAGGAGCTGGCATATATTTGAATTTTGAAATTTTGTTGAATTTTATTCCCGGAACAAACTGATTTTTGAAAGTAGCTTGAGCGTGTATTGTACTGTCACCAGATTTGGGCCCGAGAACTTCATGCAATAAGGTTTGAAAAGACCTGCATCTTTGTACTGTACCGCCAGGGGAGTACAATATGTGCCTGGTACAACATTGTACGTCCTGACCGGGATAAAACAGACAAGTATTCCCGGCCGGTGCCATTAGTTACGGACAATGTGATACACTGTAGTACATGCACACATGACTTGGCTGATCTGCCTTCCCTCTGTGACTGTTGACACTTCCAACAATGAACTCACCCATGCACCACAATGGACTCACCAAGCCCTGACATCCATCAGTCCATACATAGGCTATTGTTGTGGCTTCATCGCAACGATGGACAACATAAGAACACTCAATAGCTTCGGCTTTCCGCTTGGCTTGGTCTCTGTTCCGCCTGCTAGCCATTCAAATTCTGATTCATAAAAAGCAGTTTAAATGTACAGCTGTCAACATACATTATGTTCTTCATGCCTGCGCTGTTCACTTTGGTAGGATTTTAAATTTAAGAGGGGGAGGGACATTTTATGTCAAAGGGTGGAGACTTTTTAACAGTTAAACCTTTTTCTAAGAAAGTTGATAGAATAAGTGATATGATTCAGATTATATCTCGTGTTGAGAATGCTTCCTTCAAAGGTGTATCAGCTATTGTATTCCAATACATGACGAACATTGATTTAAACAATATTCATTGCAGTGTGTATATATATATGATGAAAGTTACTTATTTTGTTAAAGCCTTATAACAATAAGTTTTTAAAGGGATTGGGAAAGACACCTTTGATAATGGGCCATTTTAGGCCTTTTAGTCATTTTCAGAATTTTAAATGGGCCATTTCCCTTTGAAGCAATAGTAAAATTTCAATTTCAATGGGCCATATTTTCATCCAATGTGCAAACTGGCCCATGGCCCCTACCTTTCCCAATCCCTGAATCAGTGATTGATATAGTTTTCAGAAACGTCCTACATCCCGAACATACAATGAAAATTGCAAAGTTGTGACAGTAAACGTTTCATTTGAAATATGGCCGAATAATTTTGAATGTTGCAGTTGTTTGAGGGGATGAAGGGATACCGGTGTGTGGACAATAAGATCAGACTGTTTCGTCCGATGGAGAACATGAAGAGAATGTTGAGAACTGCTGAAAGAGCTGCTCTACCTGTGAGTATTGTAGAAATACTTAGAGGAGGAAAATATATATAGGACAGTCTGATAGTAACAATGAAGTTGTATGATTGGTCAAATAATTGTATCCAAGGGAAGGAAAGTATAAAAAGAAGATCCATGGTGGGTTGCACTAAGTTACACTTTCCAAACAAGGTTGAAATTTGAAATATTTGCAGGGTGGGATTGTTGATTTTATTTGGGGTCAGGGGTTGTTTAAGACTGGTTTTGGGGTGTATTTAGACCCTGTAAAGCTATTTGAAATTTTAAAAGCCAATTCCCAAAGAATTTGTGACTAACTTGTGATGCTTGTATTTGTATTTAAACTTCGTGCCATTAAGAACCTTAATTATGTAATGTTAATAACATCCATATTTTAATGCTAACTCCTAATTTATTTTGTTCAGTATAGTCTGAATTTGAATTAAATAATTAAGGAAACCTCAGTAGCCTAGAGGTTGTCACGGGACTGTTGAAAGAAAAGAATATTGATTCTGACTTGAGCCACTTTGAATAGATGTGATGACATCAAACTGTTTATAATGTCATGGAGGGGTGTTGGGTTGTGTTCATCCAGGGGTCTATAAAATTTACATGCAAATTTTTTAAAGGAGGGGGTTAAAAACCCTCCCCCTCCCCCTCTGGGTCTGTCACTGAAATTTGTGTTCACTATTTTGCAGACATTTGACGGTAACGAGCTGATAAAGTGTATGAGTAAGCTGATAAGTATCGACAGTGAGTGGGTTCCGTACTCCGACTCCAGCAGTCTCTACATCCGACCCACCATGATCGGAACCGATGTAAGTATCTCCATATCTACTGCCTTTCATTGGGTAACAGGTATTTGTTGTGTAACATTTGAATAACATTGCTCATTAGATATCCCATTGAATATTAATCAAGGTTCAAATTTCTAAGCTCACTTAACGTTTTGGTGTATTGTCTTTCATAAAATCACAAACAATTTGTATTTTCATTTGATATTTAAAAAAAATCTACATTTGAAATTTTTCTGTCAGTTTTGTGTTACTAGTCCATCATTGTAGAGCCTCACATCAACATTAACCATTTATTGTGTTGTGTGCAGTGACAAGAGAATATACATATATACAGTTAGTATTGATTGTTAAATGATATGAATATTTAAAGGGACATGCTCACAGGGTGCATTGAGTCATCAGTTACACAATCTTTGCACATTATAATTTTTTTTGTAATTTTATGTTTGGCACTGTTGGTTGAAAGGCTTAAAATTCAGGCATAAATAATGAGATCTGTAAAGCATGGGAATAGCTTCCTCTGTATGTGGTTATGTCCCTTTAACTTCAATTCTCTTTGAGTTTATCATTATCATTTTTTCTGCAACTTTTCTGATCAAATGGTGATACCGTATTCTCCCGGGTATAAGACCAGAGGCCAGGCAAAGAAACATCTTTAAAACATGGGGGTGGGCTTTTAGAAGGGAGAGACCCCAAATCAGTTGAAAATTCAGACAGTTTGTATAGGTTTTATGTAAGTTTTTGACACTTAACCTAAAAAAGTATTATAGATGTAAGTAATGTATGACCATGGAACATCTGGCAAAATTGGGGGTGGGCTATAACCTGAGAAGACAACCCTCCGAAAAGTTGGATGGTCTTAGGCTCGAGTATGGTCTTTAACCTGAGAGAATAGGGTAGTATCCAACTTTATACAAATTTTCCATTTAATTGCGCTTATTATCCCACTCTCTTTAATCACTATGTACTTGGAAAGGTAATGTAGAAGTAAAACCTTGACTTTCCAGTTAGGAATGCTATGTCCCAGATAAATGTGGTATAGTGTAGGGGCGAGGATTCATCACGTTTTTCTTTGCAGAGTTGATGCCCTTGATGCTACAACCAATCACAGCGTAGCTCTGGTCACATGACTTGTCTGCACATACTGTCATCGGCAGGTGGTCCCAAACATATTACCTACCTCTATAGCTAATAAATATATATATTACATACATCTTTCTACTATTATCAGTGTGTGAAATAGCTGTTAAAAATCTTGCCAAATCTCAAATGTCCATGCTCAACTTGATAACTTGTAATTTTCGTGATGATGGTTATATAATATTTTCGTATTGCTGTTTTTTTTAGGATCTTAAAAGTTATTCAAATACTGTCAAAGGTTTTGTAATTTATCGATAGAGGACCCGTGACATACAGCAGATGGTGGATGATTATTTTGTGTAAGTTAGTGCAGTTCCACCTATTATTTGCCAGGTTCTTGCTTATGGGCGCCGGTTAATGCAATGCATATTACAATGGTAGGCTTTCTTTCAGACAGTTTCTGTATAAAGACTAGCCACAGTGACAAGAAGATATCTTGAAAAAATTTAGCTACCGAAGGCCCTGTCTTTGTCTTTCTGAAGGATAAAACTTGAGGATTAATATTTCTACTTACTTTAAAGTAAGAAAGACAAATGTAACTGAAACAATAAGTCATTATTGAAAAGAAAACTGAAATTTGTTTTTATCACTTCATAAATTTGTTATTGATGACTTTAGTTTGTTTAAAAAAAACCCAGCATACTCAAACTACTCTTCAGTGCAAGATGGTCCAATTGCCTTCATTATTTTGATACTATTTCACACACTGCTGATACTGCCCCTATGTAACAAACTCTTTTAGAATGTTGCACTAGAAACATATTCATAACGACAAGCTTCGACTTTCATCGTCGCCTCAAAGGACATATGTTGCTATTAACATCATTGCCACTAGAAATCAGAGACTAGGCAATGCTTATCAGTTAGAGTTTTTGCATGTTTTAATCTATATTGTAGACATCACTACTTTTCTTGTACTATTATCTTATACCTGATAATAAGAATGTGCAGAGACAAATTGCTTTGAAATATTCTAGGGTAGAATGGAAGATATTTCTGTATTAGGAACAAGTAATAAGAAATTGGTGAGGGTTATCTTTTAGTAAAACTAGAAAGACTTTTATATTATAATGCACACTGTTATCTTATGTTGCACACTTTGCACTCTACTTGCACACTGTGATAATCATTGTATCATATTTATGTTAATGATGATTATAACATAGTCTTTTGTATAATGCATTGTTGATGCACACATATTCAAAGTGCTCTGATACATCGGTACCTTGGCCAGGAGATTACTGAAACACTTGTTTTGCCATCCTGCTCAGTCTGGGTATTTGTTTCCACAAGGCTACTTCAATCACCTGATCCCCATAGCAGCTTTTGCCTCGTATCACTATAGACTGATGTCACATCGCTATGTATAGCATGTATTTTATCAGCCAATGAAACGTCATGGTTTGAAATTTGACGGTCGCTCATCAGTCTTCAAGAGGTTGCTGCCAGTATTGTTAATATAATTATAAAGGTAATTTGATTGGCTGGTTAATTTTAGTGTGATGTAAGGCAGAAGCTGCTGAGGGAATCATGGGATTGTAGAAGTCTTATGGATGGAACAAGATATTATTTTGCGTTCTATCTCTGGAAGGACAACATTCTGGATGCCATGGTTACTGCTGGTTGTACAGAGGTCCTGATTAATCATGTGTCTTGATTCACGCAAATTTTGTAATCAAAGCATTCTGATGAGTTCACAGCGAACGAAACTAGTTACTCACAAAAACTTGCAATCAGGGAAATAGTTGAAGTACCCTGCCTCTATTTGTTTTACCTGGTTGTGTACAGAGGGACTGTTTAGACTAATACTGGAAACATTCTGTCGATTCTGACATATCAGTACCTGTAAACAGTGTTCAGAGAAGCTTATTTTTCTCCATTTCTCCCAAAGTATCTTACAACGAGCGACCTATCAGGTTAACAATGTATATGAAATATAAAAAATCAGTATTCAGTCTGTTTGGTACCAGTGCTCTTTTATAAGTTTCATTGCTCTCTCTCTTTGTTGGGAAATAATTACCAATGATTTATCTTTTAGTTTAGGATAGTTTATCATGTCCATGAAGCTATTTCAATTACTTTTAAATTAGAACATTCCTGCTCTCTTACAAATTTGTTTTTTGAATATAACAATGCACAAGACTAGGACTCATTGTGTTAACTGTAGCGCAATATGTGAGTCGTGTACTGTGACGTGTCATATTTCAAATTTTAATTCTTTTTCAATTTTAAATGCAAACATTTAGAAATCTGTTGAAGTATTTCATCAACTCATTGAGAGTGTACATCCTGTAAATAATTTTTTTCGATGTGAATGTCTCAGTTGGATTTATGGCCTTTTAATATTTAATTCACTCATTTAGATAGCAATAGTGTCACATTGAGTATCACTTATGATACACCTGAATGTATACATCTTAACGAGGTATGATATACCTGAATGTATGCACCTAGACAAAATTATGATATACCTGAATGTATACACCTATACCAGGTGTGATATACCTGAATGTATACACCAATACCAGGTGTGATATACCTGAATGTATACACCTATACCAGGTGTGATAACCCTGAATGTATACACCTATACAAGGTGTGATATACCTGAATGTATACACTAATACCAGGTGTGATAACCTTGAATGTATACACCTATACCAGGTGTGATATACCTGAATGTATACACCAATACCAGGTGTGATAACCTTGAATGTATACACCTTGACGAGATGTGATATACATGAATGTATACACCTATACAAGGTGTGATATACCTGAATGTATACACTAATACCAGGTGTGATAACCTTGAATGTATACACCTATACCAGGTGTGATATACCTGAATGTATACACCAATACCAGGTGTGATAACCTTGAATGTATACACCTTGACGAGATGTGATATACATGAATGTATACACCTATACCAAGTGTGATATACCTGGGTGTATACACCTATACCAGGTGTGATAAACCTGAATGTATACACCTATACCAAGTGTGAAATACCTGAATGTATACACCTATACCAGGTGTGATATACCTGAATGTATACACCTATACCAGGTGTGATATACCTGAATGTATACACCTATACCAGGTGTGATAACCCTGAATGTATGCACCTATACCAGGTGTGATATACCTGAATGTATACACCAATACCAGGTGTGATATACCTGAATGTATACACCTATACCAGGTGTGATATACCTGGGTGTATACACCAATACCAGGTGTGATAACCTTGAATGTATACACCTTGAAGAGATGTGATATACCTGAATGTATACACCTATACCAAGTGTGATATACCTGGGTGTATACACCTATACCAGGTGTGATATACCTGAATGTATACACCAATACCAGGTGTGATATAGCTGAATGTATACACCTATACCAGGTGTGATATACCTGAATGTATGCACCTATACCAGGTGTGATATACCTGAATGTATGCACCTATACCAGGTGTGATATACATGAATGTATACACCTATACCAGGTGTGATAACCCTGAATGTATGCACCTATACCAGGTGTGATATACCTGAATGTATACACCAATACCAGGTGTGATAACCCTGAATGTATACACCTATACCAGGTGTGATATACCTGAATGTATGCACCTATACCAGGTGTGATATACCTGAAGTTATACACCAATACCAGGTGTGATATACCTGAATGTATACACCTATACCAAGTGTGATATACCTGGGTGTATACACCTATACCAGGTGTGATATACCTGAATGTATACACCTGTACCAGGTGTAATATACCTGAATGTACAGTCAGGCCTCGATAATCCGAACGCTTCCGTTTTTCATATAAAACGTTCGGATAGTGAAATGTTCGGATTACTGAGTACTGAGGACTACTAAAGATATTAGTTTGGTTACATCTTCCTACCGTTCGGAAACTGCGAGATTCGGATTATCGGTGGCCGGATTATCGCGGGTTGACTGTATACACCTATACCAAGTGTGATAACCCTGAATGTATACACCTATACCAGGTGTGATATACATGAATGTATACACCTATACCAGGTGTGATATACATGAATGTATACACCTATACCGAATGTGAAAACCCTGAATGTATACACCTATACCAGGTGTGATATACATGAATGTATGCACCTATACCAAGTGTGATAACCCTGAATGTATACACCTATACCAGGTGTGATATACCTGAATGTATACACCTATACCAGGTGTGGTAACCCTGAATGTATACACCTATACCAGGTGTGATATACATGAATGTATACACCTATACCAAGTGTGATAACCCTGAATGTATACACCTATACCAGGTGTGATATACATGAATGTATACACCTATACCAGGTGTGATATACATGAATGTATACACCTTTACCATGTGTGATCTACCTGAATGTATACACCTATACCAAGTGTGATAACCCTGAATGTATACATCTTGACGAGATATGATATACATGAATGTATACACCTATACCAGGTGTGATATACATGAATGTATACACCTATACCAGGTGTGATATACATGAATGTATACACCTATACCAGGTGTGATATACATGAATGTATACACCTATACCAAGTGTGATAACCCTGAATGTATACACCTATACCAGGTGTGATATACATGAATGTATACACCTTTACCATGTGTGATCTACCTGAATGTATACACCTATACCAAGTGTGATAACCCTGAATGTCTACATCTTGACGAGATGTGATATACATGAATGTATACACCTATACCAATTGTGATATACCTAAATGTATGTATACACCTATACATGAATGTATACATCTTGACGAGGTGTGAGAAACAAGAGTATACACCTGTGAATGTCACAATGTTATCATGCAAATGTTGTGGGTTCAGATCCCTTGAGCACATTGTACATGTGTAGGTCTGTTTACGAAGCCCTTGATGATAATGTGCTGAATCAGGGTGCACTCAGGACAGACAACGACCTCGTAATATCCGCACACACCCACACGTCTTGTGTCTCACATGACCCTTCTTGTCGTAACAACCATCCAAACAATTGAGCAATGCACACATGTGTATAAGAGGAATGTTTACTCTTGAATTGAACATTTCAGTATAGGAATTAGGATCTCTACATTTAATTTAAATGAGCATGAGATATGAAGTATAGTATGAGATATGAAGGATTTCTGAATTTATTCCTTTTCCTTATATTGAACTTGCTATTTGATTCCTGTAATTCGTTTGCTGAGAATTGTTTGGCTGTAATCGTTTCAGCAGGTAAAAGGTTAAATTTGATGGAGTATTTTCGAAATGTTTCCCTCTCTCACTATTAAGAGGTTAAACGTCTTACAATAATTGAAGTCTTATAACTTTAATGGTCTTCCAATTTTGGACAAACTTTCAAACTTTGACCACACCCGTTTTTAGACATTGTTAAAAATGTTGACTTTTTTCTTTCAAATATATTTGAAATTCAAGATTTGTTTATCTTTACATTTATCCTTTATCACAAACTGTGCTATTTAAACCACACCCGGCACAAATTTAAACAATTTGGTTTACATCCTTGTATGAAATAATACAAAGTGGCAGTCACGCGGTATTGCACATGCTTTTATTTAAACATGACTTGCCAAAATTTTATTTAAATACAAGAATCATGTTGCGACGTTGAAATGTATTTTCATAATAATAGTTATAATGATGCTCGCAACGCCCAGTTTGATAAAGAGGAGAACAGTAGGAGGAAATGGAATAGTATATAATATATTTCAGTTCGTATAGTAGCAGCAGTTTAGTCGCGATTGTTCACTTTAAATTACTCAACATGTCAGTGTGATGATGCATTTACCATCACGATATGAAAGACATTACATCCCTGCATTTATTATTTCCACAATAGAGGGTGTTGTCACTAGACGATCTTGCGACAAAACATTTCTTCGACAATCGGCAGGGGTGATCGCTCAACCGATTACTATATTCATGTCAATTTGTAGTAGAATTAAAAAGTTGACATTGTATGTTTTACATGGTATCTTGAATTTCTCATAAAATTTGTGAACAAATTTAGATGTTAAAATTTGCTTCTAACCACTTTTGTAAAAAAAAAAATTCGGAATGAAATAGCTAAAATGATTCTTTGATGTCGAACATTTATTTTTTTTGTTATTAAAATTATTAATGCATCTCAACATGTCTTTAGATATTGTAGTTATGGCTATAACTTTTTGATATCTTTAATTTATCCTGAACTGCTATACCCTGAAGCTGAAATTCTGTGGGAAGATACCTTGCCTCTTAGGATCAAACTTTGTTCATTTAGTTTTGATTTTCTCCAGTAACAAATGAAGCTCTCATTTTGAAAATATCATCTCTTTGTTGGATGGAGACCTAGATTTGTAAATTTCATTGTCTTATTCCCAAAGATATGGGTGTGGCAGTAATGCAATCGGACTATGATAAAATTGGGCTGGTTATTCAGTCGACTAAGATATAGTAAGAGTATATGGGGGCGGGGGGGGGGGGGGGGGGGGGGGGGGGGGGGGGGGGGGGGAGGTTATACACTGAGGGGGGTATATTCACCCATTTCTCAAAATAACCCATTAAGCTATTGTTTATACTGTTAAGTATTGCATTTGACATTACCGTAAGATACGAGTTTGGGTAGCATTAAGTCACAAAGTGAGAGTCATAGTGTTCATTCTGTATGAGCCATATTGTAACATCTTCTAATGGAGGAAAAGCCCTGTTACTGAAATAACGTGAAGATAGACCTCAACAAGCGGATTGTTATTGCATGTTTGGTGAAGATTCATGGTATATTATAAACCTATTATATCTCATCATATGCTTTAGATAATAAATCATGAAAAGACTGGCCCTAATTATAAGTAAGTAATATTTCTATTGTTTTCATGGCAGTCACAGATTTCTTAGTTTTGTAGATGTGTCCCTTTCATGGCTCATTTCATGAGTGGTCTAAGGGACACAACTCTTGATAATAAGTTTTGCTACTACCAACACAAATATTTTCAAAATTTGAAATTCCTGATTGTTCCAGAGGATAAATACAATGTATTTGGATTGTCAGTCATAATACAATCATAGTCTCGACCAAGGAAAACAATCCTAAATACGTAAATAGCATCGTAGGTGTTGACTATTTTTAACACAATACTATAAGAGGATTATTAATACACTTCACACTTGCGGCCGAATGTAGTCGGAATAAACATCTCAGGAAATTTCTGGAAATTTAAAGCGCATTCTAAAGCTTTGTACTGCATTTTGAGTTCATTCCAATTAGTCAGGCCCGTTTATAGCCTATAGATCCATAGATGTTTCAGCAAATGATGAGAAGCAACATACCCTAGCTTTTTCTAGATAGGAACAGACTAACACTTTCCTATGCAATACAATAGCAGAAGCTGAGACGCATAGCCTCATTCCTTTCAACTCATCTGCCCTAAAAATCATGGATTTTACCATACCCAATCTATCCTTGTCTCAGAAAACACAACCTCCAATATACTGGCACCTTGAAATAACAAGAACTTGCATATTGAAATGATTTTGAGTTGTTGGACTTGAACCCCACCTTCAACATCACCTGAAAATGTACATAATTGCCATAGTATCTATGAATTGTTTGTCTGTTTTAGTGGTATTCTAGCTTCAATGTTGCCTGTTTCTTTCAGCCGACCCTGGGAGTGACACGCAGTGCAGAAGCCATCATGTTTGTGTTGACGGGGCCGGTAGGTCCGTACTTCCCCACTGGACTGAAGCCTGTCACCTTGCTCGCTGATCCCCAGTATGTGAGAGCATGGCCTGGCAGCTGCGGACAGTACAAGATGGGATCGTGAGTACTGGGCAAAGGGAAATAACTCTTAGAGAAGATGATGTTAGGTCCTTTTTAAAATTGAGATGCACAAGGATTGGAATTATGAACAGATCAACTGATTTCAGCTTATGAGTGAACACTGCATGTATTTCAGCTTATGAGTGAACACTGCATGTATTTCAGCTTATGAGTGAACACTGCATGTATTTCAGCTTATGAGTGAACACTGCATGTATTTCAGCTTATGAGTGAACACTGCATGTATTTCAGCTTATGAGTGAACACTGCATGTATTTCAGCTTATGAGTGAACACTGCATGTATTTCAAGAGAAAGTGAACAACCTTGTATAACATATCTAAAAATGTCGTTAGGATTATATCCTTTTCTGTTTCTCTAGGCCCTTTTTTCTAAGACCATCTTTAGCCTTTTCCTGTCAGGTGTTCGCCGTGCTCGACAAATTTGCTGTAGAGAACTGTTCTATGTGCAGTAAGGTTTGGGATGTAATACCACACTTAATTTCAGTGGAGGACCACCATGGTTCGCCATTTCCAGCTGATGCTTGCAGATTTCCCTCAATGCGTAACCACAAACTGTTGCCAACTTGATATGAGTGAAATACTCTTGAAAATGGCAGTGAGCCCTCCCTCTCCTCTTTAGACTAGTCTGTAGTACTCCAAACTTCCAATGTGAATTTATTCTCCTTCTATTAATCATTTTATTTTCAATAATGTTCTTCATCTCCCCAGGAACTATGGGCCAACGATTGCAATCCAGGACCAAGCTGCTAAGAAGGGTTGTCAGCAGGTGTTGTGGTTGTACGGAGAGGACCATCAACTGACGGAGGTCGGCACCATGAACCTCTTCATGTACTGGGTCAACGAACAGGGAGGTCAGTGACTAGATAGATATCCACTGGTGTAACTAAGTCTCCCGAAATATAACTGAGTTTGTCATCCGTTGATTGGTTACCTCCCCTTGATTACCTACTGATAGCCATGCTGTTAGCCTGCCAATCAGCATCCTTGAACAGGGGTCAAATTAACCTTTTCAATGCAGTAGCCATTTTGACAAGTGCATTTCTAAAATTACTAGTCAAGACTTATTCCAGCTAGCCAAAGCTCTACCAGCCCAGCTTCTTTTTCACCAACCATGGGCTACCGCACTAGTGCTAATTTCAAACCCTGCTTTAGTGGATCCAGAAAGCAAACCCAGTAACGCAAGCCGCCAGTTCTACTGTGGAAACGACCCTAGACGAGTTCTCACTGTTGTAATGTGTAGACATTAAGTAATAAAACTGTCAAGGAACATCAACCTTAACAGCAAGACAGTAAATTTCTATATACTGTTAAGTATTGGTCATCTCAATTTCTTTTTGAATAAAGGTCTTCATGTAGTGGTGACAATATTTAGTAACGAGAGTTCGAAATGTTGGGGACTCTCTGTAAGAAAATTTTCTGTATCAATGCTGTATTGATATTTTGAAGGTCACATTCAACATTCAACAATTTTCAAATGATACAGCATATAGCATACAGCAATAACTGGTGTCAAAGTGTGGTTAAATTTGAAATTTGTAAGGCTCAGTTAATAATTATAATAAGAGCGTACTTGTAACACACATTTATCCATGCCACAGCATGCTCAAATCGCACAAGTAAGGATTTCAGATTACGACTGAAACGTGAGCTTGAAAAGATGGGTTTTCAGGTGGGCCTGAAAGATCTGATAATCACAACAGTCTCTGTTCTTTTACAACCTCTCTGCTGTTACAGAGGAGGAGTTGATCACGGCGCCCCTGGACGGACTCATCCTGCCCGGCATCACACGTATGAGTCTCCTGGAGCTCTCCCGCCAGTGGGTGAGTTGTCAGGGTGCACCAGATTCATCTCTGGAGGGAGGGAGGGAGGAGGGAACAGGTTGAACTGTTTGTAATGGAACATGTAACAGGGTTCATTTCATACGAGTCATGGACTCCTGGAAAAGTAATGGAATTTTAAAATAAGTTTCCAGGCCTGAAAAGCTATGGAAAATCGGCGTACATGTAAGTCATGGAAAAGTAATTGATTTTCCATTTCTTGTACAAGTTACCAATTGTCATTCTGTATTGCTTGAACCGTGCTTGGTTTATCATGGAAAACTCTGGAAGTATCATTGAAAAAAACATGGAAAAGTCCTGGAATTTGTGTTGCTTTAAAGTGTATTAACCCTGACATTGTAATGATAACAATAACAGAAGCACTCTAGTAAATACAGCATAGTAAGGGGTATATTGTGCTCCATGCTTTAATGTGTGCACTGTACGTTTGTGCATCAGAAATCATTTCCAGGATTTTCAGCCGTTGGTAAATGGCATGTCATGGAAATGACAATATTTTTAGGAATTCAGCCAATTTTAACTTCATAGATTAATTTTGGTAATAATTTTGTGTTTGTTGTTTAGGGAGAGTTCAAAGTGACTGAGGGCCGCTTCACAATGAAACAGGTCATCAAAGGGCTGCAGGAAGGACGGGTGAGTAGGGGAGACAACTCCATTTATCTTCATAGATTACCTCCCTTTGATGTTTCAAACATGAGTATGCATGTACTGCCAGAGGCCGTTCAGCAGATTATGACATAAGTAGCCATTTCTGTTATTTTGTCAATAAAAATGGCAAAATGAAAAAAACCCCTAAAACATGACTAGTTCAGATCAAAAGTAACCAGGTCCCGGGCGGTCAGACGGGCCTTGTTTCTTACATCGCTTTCAGACAAACATTTAGTTAACTGTGTCGCAACTAAAACTGAGACATTGATGGAAACACTTTTTGGGAACAATAATTATAAAAATGCTTATTTGGGTACTGGCTCAAATGGAGAAATGATAATGTAGGAAAGCAGAGCAATTAGTAAGTAAGTTGAAGCCGAAGGAAAGTGCTGAGAAGTTGTGATAATGGCAAAACAGCTATTCTGTGAAGTGCCAAGATTCCCCAAGAAAGTGCCAAGAGGAAGTTGTCTCCTGCATTGGTCGTGAGTGGCTAGATTCAGGATACCAAGGGCAGCAATTTTAGCTTTATGCACTTTTGGGCTCATGGTTGAGAAGATCCTTTATGGATCACCTTCAAATTAATGTAGTCTTTGAAGTAACTGATATGATGACCTGTAAAACCTTGTCTCTCTGTAGGTGAAGGAGATATTTGGAGCAGGCACCGCGTGTGTGGTGTCCCCGGTGGAGAAGATCTTGTATGTGGACCAGATGCTGGAGATCCCGACGATGAAGAACCCCGTCCTCACCAACAGGTTCCTCCACGTACTCAACGATATCCAGGTCTGTTCAGTTACTGGAAAACCTGCGAGACCTAGAATATTTAGGATATTGGCAATTCACAGACTATTCCCTTTGTTAACGAGTACTGATTATTTTATATTGGCTGTTCAGAATGGTTTGGTACCACTCAACAGCGAAAGTGTTGTAAAAAATGCCATAGACTTGAGTGCTTGAGGCCAATTTGATGCTAGGGTGAAATCAAGGTAATATATGTCCAAAACATTTTATTGTCCTCATAAATTTTGAAATTTGTTTTGTTCCTTTTGCACCTGTCAGCCATAGTGCAATGTCAGTTTAAGTGTTGTTCTATCCTTATAATACTGAATGTCAAGCCAGGAAAAAACTCCCATCTTTTAACGTCTTTTAGTATGCCGTGGCAGGTAACCGGAACTCTGACCTGCCGGTCGATGAGTGAACAATCTACCAACTGAGCTACATCCCCGGTACTGATCAAATGCTTGTCTCTTTCCAGTGGGGCCGCACTCCTCATGAGTGGATGTATGATATTGAAGAAGCCGACGAACAGGAACAGGTTGGAATGAAGATCTGAGTTACCTACCTTGTTCGGAGTTACTCCCCTTATTTGGACAAGATGAAGGATCTTTAAATATTACATAGAATCAAAGACACTTACAGTTTAAAAGTAACTTACACTTTACCAACTTGAGATCTGTCTCATTTAGTGGTTTTTATTATATTATATTATATGAGGAGGGAGAGACTTATATATGCGTGTGTGACTTGAATATTCATGAAAAAGTATACAAATTGTTTTCAGTCAGTATTATTCGCTTAGTACTTTATGGAAAAATACTCCGAACTTTTACTGAAGTACTTGAAATTTTAAATATTTATTTTGATAATTTGCCATATCATTTGAGTTAAAACTATTCGAAATGGCAAATTATACAGTGTTTATAATTTGCCATTTCTGTTATCAATGTCGTTGATTTATCAAAAAATGCATATTCATATAGTGACACACTTTTATTATCATGACAAATGTGGATGATTTTAGTCCATGATGTATCAAGAATTGGATTATTGATATTTTATAGTGTTTACATGGTTTACACAAAGACGGAATCTCTCTTCATCTGAGCATACTCTTGACACTTATAGGTATATGTATGTAAATTATAATTTTACTTTTATCTTGGTAGCACAACTTTCCAATTGATGTAATTGTCTATGTTTGTTATGCATTTGTTATTTTGTCTTCTCAAACACTTTTCAAAATGTTTTAATTTGAATTTTCAAATTCTGAAATTCTGCTTGGAAATCCTTTATAATAAATTTCCATCATCACTTGTATTTGAAGTCGAGGTTCAGTATTTGCTCTAATATAAATCCAAGCGCCTATTTTTCAACCACCCTGTCGCCAGAATTGATTTAAAGACGAGCGAAACCAATCACTGTCGCGTGTTGGCATGCTTAAAATTATTCAATTTGTACTTTACTTTTGCTTCATAACATCGTTATAAGTGGGATGACGAGGCGTCTATCATCTCACACAAAAGGGCTATTAATTAATGGACATATTCACTAATTAGTTTGACATTGGTATAGTAATGGAAACCCGGTATCTAACTGAGACACTGATTCTAATGTTTGAGGAGGATAGTACCCCTGACATCTGTTGAATACTGGCTTGTATTAGAGCAAATACACTATCTCTTCAACCTCATAGTTATCATAGCTGTTTAGCTCATAGTCCGTGAATATCAAGGACATTTCCATTACATGGTGTTTGATGTCATGTAGGACCAATGTTGAATATTGTTTGCATGGTTTAAACTTTGTATAGATCTGTAAAATGTTTTCATATTCATTCATCTCACTTTCCCTTTGAGAATTAAGAATTTAAAAACAATATGTTTTCTCTGCTGCTTAAATTATTGTATTATCTGAAGGGAAGTATTTCACTATAGGTCACGGTTTACTTTATAGTAACACTTTTTGGCTGATAAACTCTAAGGTTAACATCATACTTTTCCCACAGTGGTTATTCAAGTCATACCTTCCCAACTAACCTCTGTTACATTACATCTATATGTGGGTGCTACAGTTAATAATTCTAATAGGTTGCAATAAAATGTTATGTTTGCAGTCAGCACCATTTTTATAGTGAGCTTTTATCAGTCTTGTTGCTGTAGGCTTTAGGTAGACTAGACCAATGTTTCAAACTGAGCATTTATACTGGTCCTGTGACCATTGAGAGTTTACTAGAGGTTCTTCATTTGTGTGTCTCACACATATATCTAACAAGACAGAAATCATTTTAGAAATCAAGTAAGACGATTTTGGATTTGGATAGAAAAAAGGATCCTGTCTGTGTTGCTATTTATTTTTTTAGCTAAGGGATTTTGCCAGAACGAAGATATATGTTACAGGGGTTATGTGGAAGGTAATGACTTGAATAACCTGTGGAGAGAACATGTAGAAACCAGGAATACTGACATAATGTTAGTGGTAGGGAGGTGTGGCTTGAGTAACCTCTGTAGGAAGAACATGGGCTTATGACTGTTTAATGTTGAGGGAAATCTGATTGAACTTCAATCATCTGGATCAGCTTGCATTTAACTAATTTTCCCTCCATTTGTTGAGGGTTTTCTTTCTTGAGCACAAATATTATTTTTGAGATCTTGTCGTTTTGTTTTGCCGAGTTCCATTGAGAATTACCATATCAATCTTTGTTGACAGAATCTCGGTTACATGCATTTTAATTTTGCTTTTTGTGGTTTTGAGATTATTCATTATTTATCAAAGAATATTTTTTTCAGTTTTGTTTGTTTTCACATACCGGTTATAGTATTTTTGTGTTTGCCGTTCTTTGCCATTTTTTGTTTCTCCAATCTGAGTCATCTCTGGTTTCTAGTCTATGTTATTGAGTTTGACTCAGTTTGATATGATGGTTTGTTTTCGGGGGAATCTGATGCTTCTGAGATGCACTGTCTCATACAACTTCGATGTTATACCTGTCAATTACCTTTAATATTTTGGAATTTATATGCAGAAGTGGTGGTGGATTTTTCAATTTTTTTTATAAATCGATCAGTAGGAGTTAACAGTGAAATATTTTTGTAAAATGAGGGTAAACGATAAATGAAAACGGTATTATTTAAAATTATTTTGCCAAAGATAAGTCAAACGTGATAGCTTTAGTAATTACATAAGCAAAACTTTGTTTTTGTTACCTTGACATTTTGTTTTTTAACTTTGATCAGTTTTCATAAAAACTGTTTAAAGTCGACATTGTTTTCAATGTATTTCTGTCTCAAATAAATAGTCAAATAATACATTATTATATGCAGAGTATTTACATATCAGTATAACAATATACTCTAGTCTGATCAATCAAATATTTGACAAATAATCTGGTCAAAGGAGTTTCTGAAAGACTTATATTACACTAACATTTTTCAGGGATTTGAACTGATTTCAGCTGCTCTTTGCTTTGCCTTGAGTCAGTTCTCGAACAAAGCCCAAACCTGGACTTCAATCCTCCGTAGAAATCCTTTAACATAAAAGCACTTCCGGGTCATAGATACCCCTCAGGCTATTTTTTTGCTTATTTCTTTCTAGATTGTTGTCTGTTCTTTGTGGATGTGAATTAAGAAAGTACTGTTATTGTCAACGAATATAGGAATTCTGTTCTAGCAACTAGCTGGCAAACATAAACTCATTTCAGTGGCAGCTTCCTAGTCCTACACGTGTGTGCACTGTTCTTTTCTCTGCTAATTTATATATCAAAATGATACGATCAGCTTTAGGAGTAATGATCACAGCTTTTTCGTGTACCGGATCGACATCTACAACGCTATGACTTAAAAATATGCACCTTTGCTTGAATGTGACTATCTTGAATTCAACTGGGTTTGAACTTTAGTGCTGACAATATTGTTGCACATGTTTGTCCATCTGGCAATGTTTGCACATATTTGTCAATCTGGCAATGTTTGCACATATTTGCCAAACTGGCAATGTTTGCACATATTTGCCAAATTTGCAATGTTTGTACTTATTTGTCAATCTGGCAATGTTTGCACATATTTGTCAATCTGGCAATGTTTTCACATTTTTATCAATCTGGCAATGTTTGCACTTATTTGTCAATTGTCATTTTGTCAAATGGTTGCGATGTGCTTGCAAATTGTTGCCACAGACTCCGATGTTGCTGAATGTGAGTGCAGATAATTTTCTTTTTAAGATGGTACTTTATTTAGAATACATTGAGTACAGACATGTGAAACCTGTGTTAAGTCATCATTCCTTTCTAAGTTGTTGTTTTATATGGTTATACTTTATCCAAAGAAAACAAAAATATATACATATATCTGGAAGGAAGAAATGTAAATAACCAGGCAAAACTACTTGATAATTTTATGTGAGAATCAATATAGTAAAAAATATATGTTAAATGTATTCTATTATAAATGTCAAATTGTTATATTTTCAAATGAAATAATTGTTGTGTAATTTAACTGTGGTGATCAATATAAGCATTATCTATAAAAGTTGAAGATTTCCATTACGGAATAACAGCATTATTTCTTTAGGACCATTATGTTTACGTCTTCAACACATTTGAAAATTTTCTTTATCACCAATGGATCTGTTTGTAAATAGTTTTACAAAGTTACGTTCTTTTCCAGATAAATGTTACTATCTTGAAATAAAAAAAACTAACCTCACTGTTTACCTGACAGCCCTTCCTTTTCTTAACAAGATTGTAAGGAAATAAGTTTGACAGAGTAAAAATCTATCAATATGTGTGTACCTAATACAACACTATTAAAGTCTGTGATTAGAATTCATCGCAGATTTATTTCATATAATTTCAAAATTTATGAAAATTCCTTTAAATGTGAACATCTATTGAACTGGAACAAATCTAAACTATATACAGTTGAATCTCTTGTATGTTCTCATGTTTAACATCTTCTGTTGACTTGTTGTACTAGTTTGTGATTATCATGTAGAGTGGTTTACAATAAACTTGTCGAAGCTTTTGAAGTCTCTGTGTTTTGTCTCTCACCTTAGGGCTGTGGTCAGCATGTTCGGCTTCGGATCGAGAGGTCCGGGGTTTGAATCCAACCAAGAGTTCAGCAATTTTGTCTGCAGTAGAGAACTGTTTGACATGCAGTAAGGATTGAGTGCAATGCTACACTGAATTTCGGCGCAGTACCACCCATGGTGCGCAAGTTCCAGCCGATGTTCGCAGGTTTCATCACAATGCATAGCCAACCGGACTCGCTCCCTTCAATAATACTAGCAGCTGTGATGTAAGTGAAATACTCTTGAAAGTGGTGTTATACCCCAACTCGCCTCACTTCACCTCAATTGGTTGGACTCTAGTATCCAAAATATATTGTATCATATTATATGTTATTTGTAGGCATTTCATTTCTGGGATGTTCTATTATCTCAAATCATATGATATTTTCCTTTCAGCATTTATTTAACCTTTTAATCCATCAGAGGAATTCACTTGTCATTGACCGTCTCATAGGCATAGATTTTTTCCAGATGCCCCCCTGCCAGACACCCCCTCCCCCCCCTCTCCCATCCCCCAGGTCTCTACGCCTATGGGTGTCTCGAAGTAAGAATAGTTAATATGTGTACTCTGTTGTTAGGACCTCATTTGAATGCCCATACTCAAACTGAAGCGCCCGTAATATATAAAACGGAGTTGCCTCCCTTTGACTTACATATTGTACAAGTCCGAAGGCGCTATAAACAATACAGTAGGGTGGTTTGTTTCTACAGAAAATCTGCAAGCAAGACTGTTGTTGAATTTTCTATTTCTAAAAGAAAATATATTCATGTCCCTGTAAACATAAAATAATGGAATAACGTATGGAACATAAACCTAGATTAAAGTGGATGCATGTCATTGTGTCAAACGATTTTCAGAGGCTTAACACATTTGGAAAGATTTTAAATACACGGAGAGATAGGTTCGCACATGAAATAGCGGGTTGTCTGTGTTTCAATCTGGAAATCGAGAATCAAATCAAAACACGTAGGCTATGGTATTGAGATTGGATATAACCAAGTTACTCGTAAACGGATATCCTCTCTAATTTTGAAAATACATATTACACAGATTGTATATGCTAATTATTTAACAGCTCAATTAGGCTTGATTATTTATCAACAACTTCGCAGTTTATATTTTGCAAAACATTCAGAATTCTAAATTTTAATATGAGGCATTCATTTTGAAATAAAACAGCAATATATAGACCTACAGAGAAAGATATGAGGACGAATTTCGTGAATACCGAATTTTGTTAAGGTGGGTCAAGTAGTTAGTTAATCTCAGGAAACAAACCCTAAAATCCATAAAGACAAACTACAAATTGTTGCCTTGGAAATTGATTGTTTTTTTTTGGTCAAAAGTTCAAAACCCAAAACATCAAACCCAGACCTAAAATTACTAGAGTGTTAGGCTATTCCTCACAACATAGTTTTCCGTATACATATGATTTAAGATATATACCGTACTCAACGTACACATGAGTCAAGTGACAGTCAACCACAACATACGTAAATAATAATATTAAAACTATGCTGTGGATATTGGAGGGGATACTAGAAATAAAGGTGTACTGTGAATATATGAGGGGCTATTACAAATAAAAGTATACTGTGATTATTAGAAGGGCTTTTACAATTAAATAAAAATAAACTGTGGATATTGGAAAGGCTACTGCAAATAAAACATACTGTGGACTGTGGATATTTGAGGGGTACTACTAAAAATGAAATATACTGTGGATATTGGAAGGGCTATTACAAAAAAATATATACTGTGAATATTGGATTGGCTACTCAAAATGATAAAAGTATACTGTGGATATTTGAAGGGCTATTACACATAAAAGTATACTGTGGATATCGAGGGGGCTACTACAAACAAAACAGTCAGTATGTATATCTATTTTATACTCAGCCGCTACAAAAATCATTTTGTCAAATAGTGACTTGACGTTTCATACGACGACGAATAGAATGTGTTAGAAAGTCAGTGTAGTAAGCTTACCAGATATATCCAAACATACCATGTTCACAACAACCGAATCTAAATATCGGTAAAATCCTTCGCTTTTGCTCGGGAAATACCAAATGTAGGCATTCGGGTCGAAATCATAGTATGACATGGACACATGTATACAATGAATGTATTCTTCTACAGAAGAGAGCATGACGTGTTTAAACGCGTCTATACAGGGACTTTTGTTAGAAAGTTTTTAAAACGAATATAACATTTAAGGTAATGGATGTTGAATATATATTCTTGAACACAACGTGACAGACTGCATTACCCCAGGACGTGTCTAGAGACACGGAGTTCTTGATCACGGGTCTCAAGAACTTGGCCAAAGTCCAAATCAGTATTGTGCCGAACTTGCATCCGCGGAATACCTAGTCTAAATTAGACGCTGAAAAAAATGTTTTAAAAAATATGAAAAGGAGAATTCCATTTCTCATAGTCTCTATCTCAATATTTAATAAAATGGTGATATTTTCAGAATAAATACTTTGTTCAGAGTCTGAGTGTAATACTATGGTATACTGTAAATCCTTAATTAGACGACGGGCTTCTATTTTTTCACACTGCCTGCATCTTTAAGGTCGTCTATTAGGCGTCTAATTAAGGATTTACGGTGCTAGAAATACCGCCATGATATGTTTACACAATGATACACATGATATGCAGTGTCTATATCTGTACAGATTGTTCATATATTCGTTTAGGTGTTTCGACTCAGTCGTGCAGTGTGTTTCCTGTCCATATCGAACAGTGTGATGCCACTTTTGATATTTTCATGAATTTCATTTCAAAGTCTAAGTTTAGTCCTCTAGCCCTGTACCTTTATATGTGTCAATTTGGTCATAGTTTTCGAAATGGAAAAATTCAAGAACTATTCGCTGGATTCTTTTCATCTTTCGCAGATTAGGTCAGCACAATAAGTGTAAGTTCCCCATAGACTGTTTGACCTTGACCTTCATATGATGGTCACATATCGTTATCTGGATATCTCAAGAACCGCTCACTGGATTCTGTTCATATCTCACACAAAGCATCTCCTACAGAAACACATGACTGGTTAGATTTTGGCGACTTTGACATTCTCAATGTTAAAATAATACTTGAATTTGAAAACCTGATTTTTTAGTGTTGTGCTTTCTCATTGTATACCATTTTGATAAACAATCGCCATCAAAATTGTTTACAGTTAATATTCAAATCCTTCGAAAGCTTTTAGAAAGATCCGAAAAGTTGTATTCTAAACAATTCAATTCCAATTGTATTCTGTATTTAAACCATAGGTAAAAATTCATTTGATTTACACATTTTTAACTCTTGCCACACATAACTGTTAATCAATAAAGAATTATTACCTATACTACCTGAAAGATAAAATAAACCCTTAACCGTGGTAGAAAGTAACGTTTTAACCTTTGAAACATATGTAACACGATTGCACTCGTATAAAGATTTATAAAGCATTACTTAGAATATATGTATGCTTTTAATAAATGAAGTAGTTATCCAGACAATTTGCTTTTCGTGTCATGGATGCCCTTTTACCCTTTTTGAAATGAAATAAATAATTCTGAAAGGACATTAAAGGAAGAAAAAGGACATGTCGACGTTGACAATATTTATCTGCCCCATTATCTTGATTTAACGTTTGTTCAAAAATACCCGGGTCTCACCGAACCGTTGTAAATACATGTTGGTTTTGTGACAGGCCCAATTATCTGCTTGATTTGGGAGCGGGACGAGGCATGTACTATAAGAGATAAACCACGGGGAGAAGAAGACAGAAGGGGCGTTTTAATTTTTAAAGTTTCGACAAATATAAATTTGTATACATGTCTTTTTAACTAGATACTAAGGATGAAAGACAAAATGTAATTCAAAGGAACATGTATAATGGCAGTCCAATATACAAGGGGACATTAACATAATGTATGTCCTTATGTGGGCCTATATTTGTATCAGGGCCTGATGCCTGGAATACCATCGAACCATTCACTTGCAACAGTGCTTGTATTGTAGCATTTTGGTACGCCAATGTACGCCAATATGTGATACGCCAATGTGATACGCCAATCTGTATTGCGTTACGTGTTTTATTGATCCTGTTTTGATTTCTATTAATTCAAAACGACGGTTAAAACCGGTACTTGTACATTAAAAGCGTATTACGATATGAGATACATGTAGTTCATCCGACTTGAGAGACTCGACCGCGTGGCTGGGTGTCCGGCAAGCCGCATCTGTTCGTTCGTTCGACCGTAGACTGTTCGATTTTTCAAATTCTACAAAAAACCTCTCGTATTAAACATGTAAGGTGAAATATTGTGTACCTTTGCTAAATGGATATTGCAGATTCGATTTCTCCGAGCCTATTTTCGTATTCTAACTAAGTACTAACAGCCTTAGAAAGCTGAAATGTTGTGTATAGACTTCTTACCATAAATACATTGTAGGTTTGGTGACTCTGTGAACCCAAATCTTAAATTACAAAGGTAGAGACTATTAAATGGGACTGTGAAAAATAATATATGATTAATTATAAGAATTTGGGTTTTATAATATCATTGGGCTTGATCGACAAACTGCAAATCTCTGACATTGGGCATATGACCTAATTGTGATGCTGATACAGGGGACGAATGAATGTAGAAACAGAGAAAAAGGTTTGAGGACAGAGAAAAGGGAAGCTGAAGAAAGAGCATGAGGAAATAACATGTGTTACAGTTATAGATGATTAAATACGTAGTCGGACCTAGGGAAATTAAAGAGGGGGGGGGGGGGGGGGGGGGGGGGGGGTGTCACTCCATGAATCCCTCCTCTGCGTCCGCCATCTTGGGCAACATCAGAGTGGGCAACATGTCCACAGGATGAAGATTCTGGTAATATTTTATCCATGTTATGTTCCCCTTGGGTGCACTGTAATAGACTAGAGACCTTCTGTAACGAAGCTCTAAGTATGGTGATTATCGGAGGCCACATGTCGGCATGTCAATGTATGACATGTTTATATTGTGTTTATTATTGTATTTGTTCAATGATACATTTCAAAACTAACATCCGAAACGTGAGTCACGAAATCAACAAAGACGTCACAACAATGTTGTCTTGAAAGAAGTATTTAGACGGAACCGATGCATAAATAAGTAAATATTTTGCTGAACATGTCTTTAAGGTTTGCTCATATACTTATACGTAATATCTATTGAATACCGAAATGCAGTAAATCACTGCGTATTTGATTAAAGTCATTAATAACAACAAGAACATCATACGGGTATACTTCGCAGGTATTAGGATTTTAATTTTCGCAAATAATGCGTCTAATCTACGATATCCTAATATATACACTGCCGTAAAAAATAAAGTACTTCCTTAACATGTATAACGGTATACTTAATTTTGCACAGGAGTGTAGTTCGACTCAAGTGAAAACAAGGCACATTTAAACAAATTCGTTTCCAATACAAATGTAGCTATAATTTTTACATGTTTCGGCAATCACGAGCCAGCCTCTATATAGTCAAGTGTTTTTATTATTATCATAAACATATCTCTTTTGACGCAGACATAAAATTGGACTTTAACAACTATGAATCAAATTCGTATATGTAGGGATTTAGAATAAACAGGAAGAGCAAGATTTCTGGATAACAACTTCTTCATTATGGTGGCAAAAACATATAGGCCTAAAGAACGTTGTTATTCAGATGTGTTTTTTTATTTAAAAAAAGTAAAACTGCTACCGTTTTCTTATTTTTATAGCGAGACTTGTTGTAGAGAAAGTATAGACTTTATTCTGGGCCCAACATTGCGCATACACGATCCATGACTGCACTATACTGTCTATATAACGGAGACATCGGGATCACACCCAGTGACATACATGTAACACTCGTTTTGCATTTCGTCTTTGCAAGGCACAACCTGACTAATATACTCAATGTAGACTTACTTAAGGTCGTCTTTGTGTGACATTGTTATTCCTACTAACAAACTATCGAAGTTGAAATTTTGAACGTTTTTGTTGGAGATTTGTATGTGTAAGTTTAAAATGTAATGAGTATGTGTAAGTTCACACTGAAAAATTCGACAAAACACGTTTTATTTTACACAAGACGTCAAAATCCTACAAGATGGTTTAGGTATTAACACACTTCTTTGCGTCAGCCTTTATCTATATATTAAAACGGTTTGAATGAAAATATCTTCATCAGTTGAATGTGTGTAATAGAATAGCGTGTAAATTAAATATGGAATATACCATTTTCCTTGTTCCTTGTCAATTGCATGTTTGTTCTTCTTCATATCAATGTTTCCTTTGATATTTTCAACACATTTAGTCCAAACCCTTTCATGAATAGAATATGTTCAAACAATTTACCAATTGCAAATAACAATGTCCTATTGATTTTTACATAATAATTTTTTATTTACATCATAAACCCTCTTAAATGGAGTATATTCTCCTCTCTGTTTAGATGTAGGCCTGTTCTTGGTAAAACTTTAAAATCAACATACTTGAAATTACGTTTTTGTCAAAAGGGAACTAATATAACCAATCATTCATTTAACAGGAAATTCATAACAATTTACACAGAATCAAATCCGGTTCAAAGAACCATAGGGCATATTCAAACTCTCTTTTCGCTTGTTTTCTTAACAGGAATTTAAAGTGTGCATATTTGACATTTCATGTAAGATTTTAAGTGTGTACAAAAACAAAGGGGCAAGTTCGTCCGTCCATGTATCTACGTCATGTGTGTAAAAAACAGGTTTTATATTACAAATCAAAATGGATATGAAGAACAAGGCAGTATTGTACGACAACCACTCACCATGTATTAATAGGGCCTTATATTACATGCTTAGAATGCGTTCTGCTCTGTGAACCCAAACTGCACTGGGGATCTCTCCTGTCCTCTTTATTTGACTGACATGGGGTTTCTGAAAAAAAATAATTTAATAATTTTTTAAATTTTAATTATTTATTCAAGGAAAATAATATGTTATTCAAATTGGAATAGAGCGTCTGAGAATTGAACGAAATATGAGCATTTATCAATCGTTGACTTGTGAATCGAGTAATATTACCACTATTTTGGTTTCTTACAAAGTGTGCAATACATTGTATTAAGCAAATGTTAAAATACACGCTGAAGTGTCTGTTTAATATATCGTGTTTATTTCATAGTGTAATATCCACTTCGGGTGTAGGCAGAACTTTTCGGAATTAGCTTATTTTATTATCATATATCTGCTGCTATTTTCCTGCTGGCAACTATAGTTGTCCTGATTACCAAATCAATATATATATATTTTATGTTAGGAATGCCCACAGATCCGCCAACCTCTGACCTTAACCCGATATCCTTGTTTTTTCATTTACTTATTTTCATGCGGAGGTGTTTTGATAAATATGGAATATACCATTTTCTTTGTTCCTTGTCAATTGCATGTTTGTTCTTCTTCATATATCAATGTTGCCTTTGATATGTTCAACACATTTCGTCCAAACCCTTTAATGAATGTAATATGTTCAACCAATTTACTCATCATTGTTATTCATCATTCAAGGAAACCACCATTCTCTTCCCATAGAGTTTACTCCCTTCAGATTGTCGGTCCTAACCTCTGTTCTATGGTGAGTTTCTCTGATAGAACGGGAGTGTCCTGATTGGTCACGGAATGTGCTTTATATCATGCATTAATAGCTTAAATGTTAAACGAGAATTTTCTCTCGAATGCATGGCGTTCCTGACATGGGAAGTTTAAAAAATCATTGTAAGACATTTTATCATTATGTTAAAACAAGCAATTTCAATGTACATTCAGGTAATATATTACCCGAGATCCGGTGATGTGTATTCCAATATCTCAAGACAAAATTAACTGCAATGCTCAGACTTTGTCATGAAAGTATAAGAAATGCATGTTGTACCAGACAGATTCTGTGCATGTCCAAACACCCCAGCAGGAACACCCTGTGCGACTACTGATACACGATACGTGGACAATCTCATGATGACTTCGGTGTCGAATATCGCCTTCTTCATTTCCCTCGGGCAGAACTATTTACATGGTTGAAAACAGTTTGCATCTGAGAAAAAACGAGAGCTTGCAGGCTCCGAAAAGCGTGCATTCAAACTTAATTGAGTTTTTCATTCGATAACTTGCATGTGACTTTGAATAACGTAACCTTTGACCTTTGTAATTAAATGGCGGGAAATTGCCCGAGGACGTTTACATTTGTTTGTTGTAAATTTGCTGGGTGGGGTAACGCATAAAGAGGAGACTGGTGACTTCGATGGGGAAATATTTGGATTCGAAAAGAAATTCTAGAATTTTTCAAAAATGTGAAATCAAAGAGTTTTGCCATTCCTTAGTTCTTTTTTTAAAAATACGACAAGCTTATCATACATATAACATGAATATAAAGTATGCATCTTGAACGTTATTCAATTACACGTCCATTATGGAGGAATTTAGTGATTCTCATATTTAAAAAAATAAGTAAATGACATATTTGTTTTGTAAAGCGGAGTGATGCATCGGTGCCAGGTACGTAAATATGAATTCAAATCCCTTATTTTTTAAAAATTGGAAGCAGACTGCAAACACGCGTGACGTGGCGGATGGATGGGTTGTTCAAGGAGTTCGAATCCCCGCTTTCAAATTCCAAATAGGTTTAAAAGGGCCTAAATACACACGAGAACCAGGGACAACTAAAATATCCCTTTAGAAAATCCGGTATGGTATATGTTTGCATACGCTTTCTCATCAACACTACAAACCTATTCAGGGCCTTGTAGATAATCATCCCTTGATATTCAGAGAAAAACAACGTTCTGTTCTTTGACTAATTACGAAACAAGAATACGAAGCATATAGGTACTATACGTGTAATGGATTTTGTATTTCTTCTTAGGCTGGTAGAAAACTGGGCCGAGTTCCACTGTTTCATTTGCGGCTATAGCGAGTCGACCAAACGATCGTGTACAGCAATCCGTAGACCTTTGGCTGGTTCCCCAGCAAGGTTACGCTGGAAAATATTCGTAAACTGGGTTTCGCAACTGTGATATTTCAACCATAGCTGTCTACGTGGCCAGTGTTCGGACATGTGCGTCAACATCTGAAGAGGTATTAATCGTTAGCTATATTCATAGACCAGGCGATCTCAGCCCGGGAAAACCACGTGGTAAAAAATACACACCAAATGCATAGATATAGATCATTGTCAGTTTCATAAGTCATTTGAACTAGAAATACAAAAAACGAGAACCGTTCGAGTACACCTTAAGTTAAAACTAAGCTTATCTTTGCCTCGGGATCCAATTATAACAATGGTCTACGATTATATATTGTGGTGCTGGTTGTTTAACCTTTACACATTTTAACATCATTCAAATTATCTGTATCTGTGAAACAAAAATACATTTCCCCAATTGTCTCATAGCAAGCCTATATAAGTACTAGTGTCCGATTGGTAGTACCTATCTATATGTAAATACATTGCTTTCAAAGTAAGCCTGTGTTTGCAATGTACTATTAATGTAAAAGCCCATGTTCACTTCCCATCTACCTATTTGCATCATAAGCCTCCATAGCGCGGAGTTTACGTATTTCAGCTAGCGATTAAAGATACTGTATACACTGGTCTTCAGAGTAAGTCTGGGTATACTCCTCCAGAGCCCATCTGGCCAGTGTTTCATCTATGGTGAGAAGTATACGTATGTAAGAGTGTGGGTAGGAATTAACGACTAAGCAGGTTAAACACGACTGACTTACGCTAAGTGACACAGTCCGGTCCGTCTAATCCCTGTCCAATGAAGTCGCTGGTGCTTCGCCGCAACACAGACCGCCGCGGAGATCCTCCTGTCAACATCCAGAGTTGTGAAGTGAGGCCTAGAGTTATCCCCATAGTTACGTCAATAATCTTTCATCTTCATCCTGCGGTCGTACAATTACGGTTGATCGCAACTCAGTCCCATTGTAAAGGTAAATTAGTGCGTTGTTAGTAGCTTTCCTACGTTTCAGCTATACTGAATATGTGGATTTTGGGGATGTTTAAATTTTTGAGTTTTTGGCAATGGGAACAATTTGAATTAATGGAAATATAAATGAAAATAGTTTTTAATACGGACAATGGTTCTCATTGCTAGAAACTTCCGCCCGTAAGGGATCGAGTTTATTGCAATGAAAGGATAAATGAATTTCGTGATCGAGCACATTGAAATAATGAGATACAGTATATATGGATATCTCCGCAACACAAAAACAAGTTGGATACCATAGAACAATTACCAATAGTACATAAACTATTAGAGGTTATATAAATATGAAGATAGAAACTATGTATCAACTTAGACAAGTTTCCCCATTCGTTGAAACACATTTTCGATGGCCTCTCTAAAACTAAAAGATTCGTAGACCTTTACTTTATCATTCCGATGTTCACATAAATTTCGAGAACAGACATACGGTAGAAATATTCACGGAACCATTTTGACACATTTTGAAAAGTTGGTATTCGACCATCTGAAAAGTCTATTTTGGAACATAAAGTAAGTAATCTTAAATGAGTTCAAGTTCCAATGAATTCTTCTCAAGAAAACTTGGCAATCAATCGTTTGAGGAAACGTATGGAAACAGTTCTACTCGTTAACGGACGGTTCTGTGTTCGCTTGTTAGCCGTTACTCTGCGGTGAATATAAACGATATCTGACTTTTACCATTGTCAAATACATTATCTGTTTTATATACCAACCTCCTCACCTAGTGTCGTGTTTACAACATATACCAAACTCAAAAAAGTTGATGTCTTCGTTTTCTTTTATCAACAGATTTGAAACGTCATTCGTCGTCAATGGTTCTTTTCTAGGGTTGGAGTTTTAAAAAAAAAATTGTTATGAAACATCATTACGTAGTTTCTAAAATGACATGAATATTAATCGTTGACGGATTTAGCGGTGGCTGTCAACTGTCTCTTTGCATGGACATTAGTAACTCTTGACGAAATAAAGTTTCTTTTATATGTCCTACACTGTACGAGTAACTGTTATGATAGACAGACCGTGACAATTATTCACGCCTATATATTATAACTGAGAAATCGAACGATTAATCTCAAATGGATACTCAACACGTGTTATTGCTAGGCTGAATCCAATGTGTACCCTTTCCAATCTAAATAAATTTAGATCGACATATTTTATAATGTTATATTGTCTTAACATAATATAGAACAGCCGATCTACATTTATTTAGATTGTACCTTTTCAAGAGTAATTTTCGACATTATAAAATCTAGCGAGTATATCAATTTGATAAATAAAGGAAACCAAATACACATTTATTCAATCTAAATAAATTTAGATCGACTGTCAAATAACACGGCATAACCCAAATAAAAATCTGTTGATCTAAATCTATTTAGATCGACATCTATTCAATATAATATGCAGTCAGTATATTTTTCATTTGCAAAATATCGTTTTCATAGATACCATATCATAGTAAAGATGTAAAATATTAGATTTAAATGCATCTATATAATGTTATTCATTGATCTGATGTTATAGGCTACATGTACAATTCATCATGCCTGTTGTGCAGACACGAGATATGTAAATCGGATTTCAAAGAGGCCATTATGGGTCCAATACTTTTACAGATCTTCGACGTTGTTACGTGCCGTAAGTAATGAGCGAATTGCATTGGGCGCGACAATTTGATGACATTGATAAAAGCATATCACAAGCTTAAAGGCAATACAAAGATCACAACTGAAATTATATGCTTGATATGATTTCCATCACGCCCCGGGTCTTTTCAATGGAGGGAACAAAAATAGTTGTGACTGATGGGTCCCGGTGTCCACCCTTCTTTGAAGTCATGCAAAGGCCAGAGGTAATTAACATCTCTAGAGACCGGTGATAGATGAGAATGTCAACTATACAATAGTATCCGGGATAAAGTTTACCAGGACTATTGGTATATGTCAAATGAAACCCCAAACAGTTTACATTCGCAGTGGGGATGTTGACGAAACGCATGCGTCAAGTAACAAAATAAGATGATATGGAAATTTGAAAATTGTGTGGAATTTCTTTTCTAGTATAAAAGTTATCTGTTTCATGGTTGACTTCAGAATTTTGCTACAGTTTACTAAGAGGGTGGACACATTGTGTCTGCAAAATGGAAGGTAGTTCGTGTCAAACTGTGTACAAGGACTACAGTAGAGCTATTCTTGATAGTTTCATAATTTCAATGGGTACTCACATCTTAGCATTTTCATGAAAGTATCGCTTAGTAATTATCTGCTCCTCATATACGTCTGCAGACTCCAATAACTCTCCAATGCTGGATATGTTACAACTTCCCAATGCAAGGCATAACTCTTACCAGTCTCCATTACTGGCTGATTTAGGCCTTGCAGTATTTCCTTAAGAAATCTGTGTTTAGAAATTCAGGCCCGCTATGCATTTCTGGTGCAGCTATTCACTGTCTTGACACAACAAAGCCAGGGAAATACCGCAAGGGTTAAATCAGCCAGTAATGCAGACTGGCAAGAGTTATGCCTTGCGTTTGGAAGTTGGATATGTTAATGAATACACACATCTGACCTTTTAATGAAATTATTGAAAGGAATATGATGCGTGTCAAATGGAAAGTAATTCGTGTCAAGACCCAACACATTCTTAATAATTTCCTTTTGTAGGTGGAGCTACACACCTTATCTTTTCTTATCAAATTATTGAACCAATTTTATGGCTACTTTTAACATATTTCTTGTGTAGATAAACTCAAATTGTATTGTTAAATATTTTGTTAATTTTACAATTTTCTTGAAATTGAAAAAATTATAAACATCATCCTTGTTTTCTGACAGGAAAATTAACGAGTCTTCAATTTGATAGATCAACGTAATGATACAATAAACGACACCACGACAGTGTTCTATCCATTCAATTCCATTGAATATTAGTTTCAATAATTTAAAATATTTCAAAATCAAAAAAAATATTTGAGAAATAAAAGTACTATCGATGTCAAAGTGTAATGCACTTGTAAGTAAAAATACATGCATAAATACTGAAAGTTGCACTTTTTTTCGCTAAAATAAGTCGATGAAATGTATTTGAAAAATAATGTCACAAATAGTAAAACGCCCTTCTCTCTTCGGAAAATCAAGTTTAAAAATGAGTAAAAATGGTTCTGTAAAGCCATGGCATGGGAATCGTTTTTGTCATTCGAAACAATAAAAAGTGTTCACAATAAAATGGCCGCCATGCATTTTTGCTTTCTACGCAACGGATAATTGGTTTGTGTAATAAGACCTTTTACCCTCTAAAGTAAATATAAATGACAAAAAATATCAGTATAAATGGGAACATTGAATTTGCAAAAAGGCGTGCTACTGTCCCTTTAATCTCTCTGCACTAATGCATTGCAAAACGAGAAGAATAGTCTACAAGTGTCAGCACTGTTAACCATGTACCCATCACAACCGGTATATATAAATTCACTGTAGACCGAAACATGATATCCCCCTGAGTGTCTCTTGCAGTCTATACACTTACGTGGACATGAGTCTGAAATTCCTTATTTGAGATTCCTTTTCAAAAGTAATTAAAGCAGAACTTTAATTATATATAAAATATACGTTTATACATTAAAGCATCAGTGTATAATTATAACCTATAGGATATACTCTCTTATATAAACGTTTAGTCTTTGAAATGTCGGTTATTTTACATTGAATGGAGAGGTTACGTTAATTCTATTTTATTTGTTATTAATTTTCACCATTTTCAATCGCAATATTTGTAAAACTGAAACTATACACTACGCACAACGATGTAAACTAACTATTACATTTCACTGTCACGTGACAGGGGACGTGTTTTAAGAACGTTAAAACCATGTATAGACACTAATATGCTATTCTCGTTGACAGTTTCGACGTGGAATAATATATTTTAGGAGCTGACTGAATGCAACCAATGAAATACAACTTCCTGGCGTGATTCGCATATTTTTCAAATGATTGGATGTTCTATATTTAATTGAAATATAAGGAGAATTGTAATAAAACTATTTTAGTAACAGCAAGACGTGACAACGAGACGCCAAAAGCACCAAACGCCCATGCTTTGACGCTTATTTTTTGAGCGTCCACCTATTTGAAATATTTCTTCTAAAAGATTCGGTATTGTCAGAAATTCTTGTATTCATTTACGTTGTTTCCTTTTAATAATCCAGTTTGATAATAATAATTTAATATAATTATCCGAACTATTTGAAAAGAGCACTTTTCGTTTAAATTTATGTTTTTTTAAATATCTTATGACAAGAGATAGTGAATTTCAGAGATTTTAAAGAATTTAGAGAATTTAGAGAATATAGAGAATTTAGAGAATTTAGAGAATTTAGAGAATTTAGAGAATAAAATTGAGGTAAGTTTTGATATAATTCTAAATCTCTATATGAAAAATGAACATTTATACCAATTCACGGATATATATCTTTCATCCAGGCGCTTATATAAAAAACAAGCAAGCGCTTGTGGGCTTTAATATTAAAGGCAGTACGATAAAATCATTTTTAAAAAACGAAATGCCTTAAACTTTAGATACAAATTCTCTTCCCACAGAGGTTACTCCCTTCAGATTTTCGAGTTAGGATCGGAAATCTGGAGAGAGTAACCTCTGTGAGAAGAGAATGTTCGATATCCACGACTGTACATTATTTAAATTGCAAAAGATCATCTTCATACTACCACACGAGCGGTGTTCAAAAAGTTTTAAACTCATCAGGCCTGAAAGGGTCGATGGGCTTATGGCATGGCATGGTGTCCGGCGTCCGTCCGTCCATCCGTCCATCCGCCCGTCCGTCCGTCTGTAAACTTTTCGCATTTTCGTCTTCTTCTTTTTCAGAATTACTCGGTCTAAGGAGCTGAAATTTTGTGTACAGACTCATTGGCCAATGGGGTTTCTAAATTGTAAAATTGGTGCACGTGACGACTTTAAAAACCTATTTTAATCTTCTTCTCCATTTCCAAAAGGTCTAGAGAGCTGAAAAGTTGTGTGCAGACTCCTTGGCCAATGGGGATTCTAAATTGAAGATTTCGTGACCCCGTGACCCCAAATAGTGTCACAGTGGTCACAGGGGTCGCAGGGGTCACGACCTTAAAACATATTTTCATCTTCTTCTCAAGTTCAAAAAGGTCTAGAGAGCTGAAAAGCTGTGTGCAGACTTCTTGGCCATTGAGGATTCTAAATTGTGAAATTTGTGACCACGTGACCCCCAAATAGGGTCTCAGGGGTCACATCCTTAAAAACCTATTTTCATCTTCTTCTCCAGTTCCATAAGGTCTAGAGAATTGAAAATTGTGTGCAGACTACTTGGCCAATGGGGATTCTAAATTGTAGATTTCGTGACCCCGTGACCCCAAATGGGGTCATAGGGGTCCCAACCTTAAAAAACTTTATTCATCTTCTTCTTTAGTTCCAAAGGATCTAGAGAGAGGAAAAGTTATGTACAGACTCCTTGGCCAATGGGGATTCTAAATTGTAGATTTGGTAAATGTATTACTTGAGATAACTTAGATATCCAACCTTAGATAATAAATCAGTGAAGTCCTGGTGAGCTACAGAGCCCATGGATCTATTTTTGGGTGATTTTTGTTGTCATTCATACACTCTGGACAATGGAATGTTCCTCATGAATTTACAATATCAATATGATATGGTTGCGTTTCGGACATTTGTTCAATATATTCAGGCCAGGAACCTTTGGGATACCCCTCGTAACCCATCTGTTTCATATGGACTGCTTCAATTATCCATGATAGAAAACATTCATAAAATAATTTCTTTTACATACAGTTACCTTATCGTACTGTCGAGGACAGAGTCCCTTTACCAACTGTCTTCTTGCTGCATGATGTACGGCGAATCAACTCACTTCGTTCGCGCATACGGAAAACTGGTCGTTCATCTCTGTTACGCAACTTATTTGCGCTAAACTTCACCTGTGGGCGAATACCTAAACAATGGCCAACTGCACAACGCCCAACTTAATATCTATATGAAAAGATGAATAAAAAGTGAGAAAAAATAATTTATGCATGGAAACATATTCAAACAATTAACCTAGCGATGTAAAGAAAAGGTTTATTGATCGAGGAATGTCCATAAAATAAACAGATAGTCATTTATAAACCCATTCATGGATCAGTTCTAAATCTAATTTTAAAATGAATATACGTGAACATTTTTATACATTTTTTCTTCCTCATTTTTCTTAGATAAAATTCTGTATTACCGCAATTATGTTCTGCATGGCGATAAACGTAATTTTAAAACATATTCCTATAGCTTGACATTGTGTTTTATCACAGTCTGTAACCACATAAATTTGGATAATTTTTCTTCATTCCGCCCACGAATCCTTTATTACAGTTTTTAAACTGCCCACTTAACTGGAACCCTAAAGCAAACAGGACGTTTCTGTATTAATACAAACGTCGGAATGCTTGTTTCGCCTGTGCCATTCACGAAAACGGAATCGGCTTGTTTGGTTTCAGTCATGCGTAAAGCGCGTTGAGACGGACTGCAATGGTACAACAACACGGCAATAAACAACACATGGGTTGTCGCGACCTCGAGAGGTATTTGACAACAGGACGAACTAATTAATGTGTTATTAATTAATCAAGACGAGTGTTTGAAATACATACCTGTCACTCATACGCATTTTAAGTCTTTCTAATGGTCTGCAAGTGACAACAAGTTTATTCATTAGTCACCTTGATGTATGTGAATACACAAAGTCCTTTCAGGTGAGATATCTGTTTTGTCGGATGGGGGAAGGAACGTTTTGATTTATGCTTACGAAGGGGTTAACTTGTGGAAGAAAGGTGTCCATAACACCTTTCCTTTAATAATGATTTTACACTCAAATTACACGACCTACTAACGTGGATGCCCATATTCTACTAGACCGTGACACATATCGATGTTTGATTAAATCTATAAGGTCATTACACATTGTGCAATAACACCCGTCTACATGCAAATGACGTCCCAATGTATGCTCTGTGCATGTATCACCTCATTCTCTTCCCACAGAGGTTAACCCCTACAGTTTTCCGGTTCTACCCTCTGTTGTTTTTCGCTTGAAATCGAGAGCAGAACCAAAGTCCCCTAGCGGTGGAAAGAGAAATCTCATATCGTATCTCTGGTTCTTAACCAATGAAAACTCTTCTTTAATTGGCCATGTCGACAGGGTAACTTCAAAGATCGAGGCATTTTACTCTGAAGGGTTTTTGCTCATTAGCATATGTCTTTCGAATATGTCTGATGTAAATAACGCAAATGAACTGTTTTTGGTATTTGTCTCTGATTTGGTCTTCTTTATTTATAATTATGTTTATGATCAATAGTTTTCACAAAATCAAATAGCATAGTTCGAGGAAAACACAGAAAACACAGGAAAACGAGAAAACTTTGGCCTTACGTTTATTTTATCATTATGACGTGTAATTGGCAAATGTCACTTTTACAACGGCGTCGCTGATTGCACAACTAGATTCAATTGCAACCAATCAGGACATTCCCTTTTCTCCCCCGATTTCAAGCGTAAAGTAACAGAGGGTAGAACCGGAAAACTGTAGGGACTAACCTCTGTGGGAAGAGAATGGTATCACCTGTTAACTACGCGGACTTGTTGCCAGTAGGCCTATATATGCTGTCCAAGTGACACCTTCCGGCACCATAACTAGCAAACGGTCCCACGTGTAAAACCATTAATGAGACTTAAATGAATGGCATTGGTGTTCGAACTCGATTTTGCTATGTTACATAGGAAAACATTTACAAAAAATCTCACAAAAATATAAATAAGCGTTACCAATGGCTAAACAATTCTCCTGAATCAATAAGAAGAGTACATGGTTCGGTTAAGCCATGCGAACCCCATACGCAACTATGCGCCATGCGAGCCCCGGTTTGTCATCGAGTGGTAATTTTAATGTGTTCACAATAAAATGACAACTCGAAGGCAGTTCAAGTGATCTGACTGATGTATCGATACCTAAACACTCGGAGTAGAGTTTTAATTATGGTACAATGATGTCAATGGTCAACCATCTTGCTGTCTGAATTTTCCTGAGGCCTACAAATCTACCTCGCACACTGAACTGTTCAACACCACTGTCGCTTTATACGTCGCATCATTTTCTTCGAATACAATTAACTGTTTTCTACGGCTTATTGGGTCATGCAATGAGATGTTTAACCCATTTTCCATAACCTTAAATATTAAATGGCGAATGTGAGAAATCATAATATGCAAAAACCGTGCTTCAGTGCCTTTTATTTGCCTAGGAAAAAAGTCATCCGAAAAAAAGTCGTTTAAGTAATGTTATATAAATAGATGCTGGTTTTTAATAGTTTACGTAAAGTAATACAAAATATATCCACTTGATACATTTTGTGATATGATCATAACAATAATACCAAAAGGATTTGTCTCTTGACTGAAGTAATGTACATTAGAAATTACAATTTACATCGTCTAGTATATTGTTTGTCTCTTGTCTGAAGGAGAAACAAAGGGAAACAGTTGATTTATGTGCGTTGTTCGTTTTGAGTTGCACGAAATTATTGTCGTTTTCCTTTATGTCAAGCCTCGTTTTCAAGTGCACGTGCATCACACATTGGTAGGGACATGACTTAAAGGGACAGCAGCACGTTTTTTCGCTCTAAAAAGTTGATGAAATGTATTAAAAAAATAATGTCACTAATGGTAAAACACCCTTGTTACATAATAACGACGTGAATTGTAATACTGCACATACAATTTTATTACAATATGCGTCTTACAACGTCAAAATGTATTACAATTTACGTTGTTGTTACAATTTACGTCAACATTTATTACAATTTGCTCCAAGTATTACAATTCACATTACAATTTACGTCGTAACAACCTTCTTCGGAAAATCAAGTTAAAAAAATAGTGTACATGGTTCGGTAAAGCCATGGAAGTCGTTTTTGTAATTTTAAATAATAAAATGTGTTCACATTAAAATGGCCCCATGCAATTTTTGCTTTATACGCAACACCGTTATTACCACTGCGGATAATTGGTTTGTGTAATAAGATGTTTTACCTTCTAAAGTAAATATAAATGACTTTCATCATAAATGGGAAATTGGAACAAATACAATTTGCAAATACATGCTACAGCCCTTTTAAGGATCGTTCAAGAATAACACAATCGTGGTATTAAATGTTACAGAACTGGAGTGTATTCGTCATTTTGAGCGGCTTTGCGAGAAAAGATTAATTTCAAATGTGTGATTCTACATCATAGATAGTTCTTCCATGTTGACAGTTTTATCAAATTCTATAAATTTACGGATGCAATTTTTTTTAGTTAATCAACAAAATGATTTTCAGACATTATCTTTTTTTGTTTTACAAAGATATGTTACAGTCAGTATTAGTATGATTTCTCATCAACATCATGTCCTCATGACATAACTTCCCACTGTGTTTCTCTATGGCACAATATCGCCGTTCATGGCTTCAATATTGCCCAAGTGCCGTTAACATTAACTCACTCAGTCTAGGCTATAGCACAATTGCACATGATTGTCTTATTTTGAAAAGTGTTCAACAAGTGAGGGGCCGAGATTGCGCAGTGGTTAGCGCGTTCGGCTTCGCATTAAGAGGGTGGCGGGACTCGGCAACTTTTTCTGCTGTGGAACTGTTCTCCACGCAGTAATGTTTGGGTGGCAAATGCTACACTGAATTTCAGCGAAGTACCACCCATGGTTCGCTAGTTCCTGCCGATGCTGGCAAGTTTCATAACCATAATGGTGTTGCGGGTTTTCACCCTGCAATAATACCATAAGTGCAATACTCTTGCAAGCGGCGTGAAACACCAACTCACCTCACCTTACAACACGTAAACTGTCAATTATGAACGTTTCATTTTGTAAAAGTGAAACATTTGCAGCAAATAATCATTTCAATCTAATCTGAAATTTTTACTTGTGTTTTTCAATCATGTATGTTCAATGTACTTGCAGAAAACACCAACAGACCAAACAAATCAAGGGAACACTTAATTCACAGTAACGTTCACCAAGTCATGTGATAAAGTGTCCGTGCTTGGGTTTAAAAAGAGAGGTGTTTAAAACTGATTTACAGTAACTAACTTTTGAAGGATATCGATCATTTGGGTAAAAAGAGGAAATCCCTGATAACGTTTCTCAGTTGTCACCACATTCCACCAGTCAGATAAAATACATATATCCATGACAGCCGAGCGGATTTTTGGATTGTACCAAATGTCAGCGTTCCGATGGTTTACTCTCGATCTGCCACATCTCGATCTGCATACAGGTACAGTCAAAATAAAAGTGTAGACAGGCCGAGAAAAAACAGGCCACCCCTATATTAGAAGTGAACTTGACAATATCTGACAACAAAACACAGCATAGATTTTATAATTTTATTTGTCAACATAATATATATTGATATAAAGTATAGAATATTTGCATAACAGATTCCACATTGTTATGTCACCCACATTCAGTTAATCACGTTATCTACCATACATTTACATGTATACATCACATACAAATGATAACATGATATATTTTGATATATGAAGTATAGAATATTTGCATAACAGATTTCATATTGTCATGTCATTCACCATCTACTTTCATTTATTTGTTTCACAATATATACCATACATGTACACTAGCAGATGCATGCATTGTCCCTGACAGTCTCAATTTGAGGTGATGACCAGAATCATCCAAAAAGCTTTGTCCTTCGTCCACTCTTGGAGTGCTGCCCCCAGTCTCTGCAAACGAGAATCGAGATCACGATACACGCTTTTTCTGCCATTTTGTTTGGCACCATACTCCAGTTGAAGTTTCTTCTTATCTGTTACTTCGATGTCCTTCAGTTTTGTGATGAACTCGTAGAGATTGGGATGAGACCGGTCGTGCCATCCCTCCAGGTGGTTGTTGGTGCGTGGACCGCCATTTACGTTCCACGTTGAATAGTGCATCATCGTCTACCCATGTTTCCGTGACGTAGTCGCAGAAGTCGTGCACGAGGGGGTGTCTTATCTCTCTTTCAGAGTCTCAACCCAAGTCACTTTCTGTCTGCGGTTGTTCAAACGATACCTGAACCCTTCAAACAAGATTTGCTGACCTCCAACCTGAGACGTGATGAACTAAACTCAATTCATATATCATAGGGATAATGGAGTCTTCTCATGCCGTTATGATAGATAATTAATACTAGAGAAAATTTGATGGAGTCATCACTTAACGGAACTCAAAAAATATTTTTTTTTTAAACGAGTTTTAAAAAACTAACAATAAAGCATCATTTAATGCTGTTTTGATTTGATGGACTCAACAATAGATAATTACAGTCCCTAAATAAGCTGTTCCATTTTTTTCTTATCGATAAGTTGGGTTTAGTGTCATGTACATATTTCTCACAGTGCCTACACTCTGTGACCAACCGACCTTGACACGTATTGTTTTAAGCTGTAGGCAGAACGAGTTGTAGGCAGATCGAGAGGTCACCTTTTTTCTGCGGAGAATCATTGCGACAATAAGGTGGCGTCAATGTACATACCATTCTCTTCCCACAGAGGTTGCTCCCTTCAGATTACGGAATAATCTGAAGGGAGTCGTAATCTGAAGGGAGCAACCTCTGTGGGAAGCGAATATGTACATACTGGTTTACAACTGAAGGTTGATTAACATAGATCCTAAAAGAGTTTCAACTCTGACCAAAAGGGTGGTCAAATTCGGGTTTGAGAGACCTGGGTTGTCAAGACACCGCATGTTCACGCGATCATATGACATCATTACCACCAACTCGCTCCCTCGGGACGCGTCCAGCGTGAACCTTGTGCTTCTCAAACCTTCGGACCACCCGTAAACTATTGTATGATCGTGCATTATATAACGCGCACGACAAACAAAAGTTTCAAACGTGTGTCCTGTAGTTGTGAAATTACTCATTGTAAAACGGGGAAAACTTTTGAATGATTGATATTTTCACATTTTGCTTTTGACTTGTACACGTAACAATGTGGTAAATGAAATATTTACTTCAAATATCCTCGTTAAGTTCTACACGATTATTCGGTACTTGAACGTGTTATGTTCTAACAGACAACAGCTCGAGACGTGCCGATGACGTACACAGCTTTTCTTACTTGTTTCTAACTTGATTACTGATTGTTTTACTTGAAATAAAGATATTGAAATTCATCTCCATACAGAGAATAAGGTTATCTTAAAGAAAAGATCGTAGAATCACGTCGATTACATTCTCTCCCCACAAGGTTACCAACTCATATATTCCCACGGAACAGCTGTTACAAATGGTTCATGTTTCACGCTTCCCGCAACATCCGCTAGCTGTGAAATATTACAACACAGGTATTGTTCCTAATTTTATCTAATCAAAATTCTTCTTACATCTCCGTCTGACGGACAAGCAAAAGTTTCAAACGTGTGTCCTGTGTTCAGTTTGAAACAATGTCACTGTTTGCTAGACTTGTTGAATGTAACCAATCAAAAACGTTTGCTTAGAATCTTATAGTGTTTAGAGTAAAAAAAATAACAAATCTCAATATTTCGTCATTTTCAGACACAATAACGAATAAATATTTCGGGTTTTATTTCCTTTTTATGAATGTGCATTCATTATCAAAGAAGACAAAGTCAATTTGGTTAATTTTCCAACCATTTTTACAATTTTCCCTTCAATTATTGCATGATCGGAAATAGGAAATTGACTCCACCCATGAAGAACTGGCGATAACTTATTTACCATTAAAGTTACAGGTCTGCTATTTTAGCACAAAACACTAAACTGATGGAGTGTTACAACACAACAAAGCAAATTCCTCTGAACACATAACTTTTTATGATATTCAAATTCGAAGAGGTGTAACATTTCTTTTGGCGTTCAGTTTATATATATATGGGGAGAGAATGTAATGACCTGAATATTCTGAACTTAAAAAAAGGGGTGACATTTTGCAAACCTTATCAACAGGTCGGTTGCGACATCGCCGTCGGTGACAAAACTCTCGCTTCATTACCTCAACAAACATAAAGGTTGAAAGGTCTCCCAAGCCTTTTCTTATGAAAGTTTAAATGTTAGTTAATCTGCTGAAGGTGGTTGAAACAATCTAACAGTCTAACCGTTCTGTTTAGCAATTATATTTTTCAAAAATTGTTTTCAGCATTTAATTTTCATTTGGTTAAAATTCCAACACACTACATTCAAATACGAGCATTTAAACCAAGATATATTGCATGAAAAGATTATTGCAAGTGACCTAAATGTATATATGATTATATAGTATTAAAGCCAATGATCGCTGAACATTACAGACGTAACACTCGCTTATTTCATTCTGAAAAGTTTGAAATAGTTGGTATACTTCTAGTTGATTTGAATGTGATGAACAAAACCAGCAATGTTTATGATATTTATTATCATATTGGCAATGTCACCATCCTTACACATCAGCGGGTCCCTAAGTAATAAAAGAAGAATATGAGTCAATTATGAAGATATTGAAAAAAAACGCCCATAACACACGAAAACGCATCTATGCATTATATTATACATCAGAACCTTTGTTAACAGCTTCAGTGACGCCTTAATCTTGGCATCAAGGTATAAAATGGGAAATAAATATAATTCAATATTTAAATATATAATTTAATTTACGACACGTTTTGAATCTTGTTTCATGTACCTATTATTGAAATCTTACGGTTACAGATCATTCTCTCACCAGGGGCCACAGTAATGGAACTCTGTTCCTCCTCACATCAAGCTCTCACCATCTTTCGAACAGTTCAAGCGGCAACTCAAGACACACTTGTTTAAGACCTAGATCTCAGCTAGCTTCTACATCCAAAATGATCCCTGTATATAGAGCACGGAGCATGGATTAGCGCAATATAAATATGCATTTATCATTATTTATTATTTGTAACTGTTTGTCCCACGCGATTCCAAACAACTCACGCTCAGCCAACCGTGAAGACATGATAAAATGTAACGCCAATTACTTAAGTTGAAACACTTTCTACCGGTTTGTTTGAGTGTTCGTGCAACTGTTTCATATGAAATGCCATTAGCTATTCTACACGTGTGTCAATTGTCCATAAATAAATCAGATATACATGGTGGTTCTCCAATCAATCAATGCAAGTTAAATCCAGCTTTTATTGAATACGTCCCACGAGTCACTGACATACTTCTGTGACGTATAACATTAAATCTAGTTTTAACTAAATTGTTCGCCAATGTCTTTTTCTTTAAATATTGCAATAAATCAAGGCGAGATTACGAAACTTCCAAGTTTTGATCAGAGTTGTTGCTCCTGAAAAAAGCCGTGAATATACAACAACACTATATCTGAATTCTAAAGTTCTTCAACCAAACGTACATTCAGTGAAGTGAAGTACACTATGAAGATGTTGAATACCATTGCAATTTAATCTGGTATGTAATTGGATATCTTCTTGATCCTATTTCATCAAGGTCCTTCAAGGTCAAGATACTGTTACACGGATGACGTCGTAAAATGTAGAATTCATTTTTGTCCAATGAAAGTTTCCATGAGTTCTATTAAAGAAATTCTATGGTTATAAAGCTAGTTCTATTACATCCAAAAAACCACTCTAAAATTCTATTCAAGGGAGTTAAATTTCAAATTAAGCGGAAGGAGACTCCGTTTAAAGTGAATAGTGAAAATGTCTTTCTGAGACTGTCACCCGGTCGCGTACAATTATTTTCTAAAACCAGAAGATTACGTGTACCCATATGTTTGAGACGCATACCAGCAGAGTAAATTCCAATTATGGAAATAATTATCTGATACATTTGAACAATTTACAATTGTCACATTTAACGCTACCTGTTACACATAACAAGCAATGAAGGAATTTAAAATTTAAAATTTAAAATTTAAAAATAAAAAAGATTGAAATTTAAGTTATGGGAAAGAAATGGTTAAAAAGTATCAGAGAAACATTTCATTGGAATTAACTCTGCTGGGGTGAATCTCCAACATTGTGGTACACATAGCGTTCTGGTTTTAGAACATATCACTATAGGCAACCGAGTGACAGTCTCGGAAAGACACAGAGACACCGTTTGTGTCACGATTTCATAAAAAGAGGCAAGATTGAGAACTATTCGTGCTTGACCTTTAACCTCTCCTTTTACTGCTGGTAATGTTTCATACTGAATACGGGACCTGAGGAATTTGATTGTTTTTGGTAGTCGTCTGTGATTTCATCCATTGTTTCCGTTGCTCATTATACCACTTTAATGACATAATTCACTTTTAAAACTTTGTAATTAATACAGTAGCTGATGCATCAGTTATCGTGTTTCAGTGATGTAACTCAGTTGGTAGTTCGTCCTCTCAACCCCCCCCCCCCCCCCCCCCCCCTCCCCCCCAAGTCTTTGGTTCGATTTCCGACCGCGTCATACCAAACTAGGGTATAAAGATAAGATGAGTGTTGTTTCCTTGCCTGGCGCCCAGCGATATGAGGAGGGAACAATACTCCTCTTAGCCCTTCACTGCAACAACGGGTGTCTTGAGTCGATTGTGGCAAAGAAATAATATACATATATACAATGTATGTGGCTTTATATATTTTAGATACAAACATGTATCCATTTGTAGTTCTTCAAGGGGGTGACCGTTACTAAAACTAAGCATTCGAATTTATATATAATAACATATAATATAATATAATACAAATAACATTTGACAGTATATTCATTTCTCGTGCTGGTAAAACTTTCCAAATAAGTACAAATTAACTGAAATGTTTCGTAGATCTAACCCACAATATATCTCAAACTCCAGGCATCGATGTCAGTCATATTTAACATACATGTCAGTAGTACGAGGTGTCAAGAGTTCAAGCTATCTATTACATGCAACTTCAAGCCATTTAGTATCACTGATAATATCATACCACGGCGTATAGCCAAGCAGAGACAGATGACAACAAGCCTACGGCTGAACGTGATTGGCTGTTTGGATTTAATCAATTTTCTGCTGAATCTTCTATTATTCACTCCGGAGCTTATCTCCCTTTAAGACGACACGTGATTGATTGAAGCACTAAACAAACACTACGCATGTCAGAAAATGTGACCACTTAAACGACCACATCAAGAATTGTTGCCACCAAGTGACAACTGACAAATAAATGCCAAGATTTATGAGTCTGTTATTATCCATATTCAGTCCGTACCCATGTATCCTATGCTGAGCAAACAATTTGCATGTATTTGTATGTTTAAGCTCTTCACATAAAGAGCCGATGCGATGTCAAGTATGTTTGATATTATTTGGAGATGAGAGGGTTTATCTATTATACTCTCATATAGAATCTTTGTTTAAAGGGGTATTAACCAGATAAACAGATTTTGTGGTATTTTGATACCCCCTGGAACTCTATCCCAAAGGGCCGAGGAGGTTTTATAGCTGCGAATTACTATTTGCGAAGTTTGAATTCTTGCTCGAATTTAATGTACAGTTCATAGCTAATCCTATATGAGAATCCGTGGCATAACATTTACAACACGAGTGCCTAATGAGTGATGGTATTTTATTAGTGATTATGAGACAATACCTTATTCTAGACACGAGTGTCATAAACCTATAACTAATGACTCCAAGAAATAAATAGCAACCTTAACATGTAGATAAAACGTGGCACGTCAATCGTTACGTCAAAGCATTGGTCCGACCTCGAGGCTTAAGACTTCATGCATCATTATGATTATTATGTGCAGTACTACATTTGTAAATTTGGCCTCGCTTCTAATTGAAAAACATTTATCCATGTATTTCAAAACGAATGCAGGAAGGTGTTAAGAAAGAAAATCTCAAATATGTCATTTATTTTTTGGTAATTGAAACCATATTAAGAAGGAGATAAACCCGATGGTTGATATTTTCCATACGTCATGTTGCCTAATTGCCTGACATATTTTATTTTTGCTTTCTATATTTATTCGTGCATTTTGGATTTAGTAACATTTAAGGGCATATGCATGAACAATGATTTCAACATTTTCGCAATCTTTAAAAAGGTATTAAAGATGATATTTCATAATCTCCTTTTCCTTTTGAAATAACGTCTACAATGTCGTCATAAATAGCAAATCTAAAAATGGATGCTATTGTCATACCGTAAACTGGTCTTTCGTGTAAATTTAAACTGTTTACAATTCCCACTGGGAATCTTTTATTCACAACTATAATGACTGAAAATATAAAAAAAAATCTTCCTGGAATGTGTTTGTTGTGCTGTGAATGCGGTGTCAGTCCTCTTGTCACACGTGTAATTCATTCACAGACCTCCTGCCAGCTCTAAAAAGGCAACAACTATGGACGTGGGAGTGAACCTTGGCTGCCCCACTTCAAACTCTGAATTTGTTACACAAAATATTGGCGGGTAGGGCACATGTGACACCGGAAGTAGTTAAAACGTAAGGTCATACCACCTTGTGTTTCTGCTTTCTGACGCAAACGACATTGTTATCGTTTGTTGGTCCGAGGAGCAGCGGCCATTTTGAAATGTTTTCTCTATTGTGTTGATCATGGCAGACCACTGCTTTCAATGAACAAACATTCTTTGAATAAAGGAACTAAACACCAACCAGGAGTCTTTTAAGTTTCTTTGACTTCTTATCATACCTGAGAAATCTTTTTGACGCTTGGCTGTATTGTCATTGTCGCAAGCGTCTCCCAGAATGTATTTTACTTCCGGGTTAGGAAGCCTTGAAGACGGTTGATGGCCGACATGTGTTTGTGACTGCATGGTGCAGTAAAGGAGCTAGAACATATGAAGTATATATCACTGAAACATCAAAAACACATTGAACCATCTTAATCTCATTCCCAAACCCGTTTGATATAAACATTCTCCTCATTAACATATCATTTTACATTCAAAAGAAAATAATTATGCTTTGTACAGTGAGATCAAAACCCATAATTTGTAACCTTGCCTCTTTAGTTCTTTTATTGAAAAGTTTTCTATTTGTAGCGATAACCCCATCCAACATTTGAAAGAATTAATATTAGCAATGCCTTGGACCAAAGTGAACTCTTGCTTTGATCGTTTGAAAATCAGACCTTTACTTATGGGTTTTTGTTTGTATGTATTTGGCGACCTAAAGATGCTAGGCATTGTTGGTCTACATATTGTAGAGTCCATATTGTAATACTTTACAATAATTTCATAAGTCATGCATACGTTTTCCATATCTCCAAGAATCCTACCAAGGTTTCGGCAACTTTGTCTGCTGTTTAGAACGGTTTTATATGCGGCAACGTTTGGCGCAAACCACTATGGTGTTGCTGGCTTTCGAAGGGAGTTCGAAGTATAGTAAACAAAAATAATAATAGATTGGATTTCGTTGGATTGCCTATTGCAAGAGATACTAAAAGACAGGATTTTTAAAAATTCACTGGGAAAGATTTGAAAAATGAGGCATTGAACAAATTAAAGACATGTGTTTTGGTGGGTGCGTTGTCCAGCAGAAGCATATACTGTGTGTAATTGAAAGGACCACAATGACTAACGTATTATGCAACCATTGTATCTACCTATGTTTTAGGTATTGGAGAGTCTAAAACGTGCCAGTTCGGCTAGTCTAGTCATTTACTTTGAAAGTTCGAACCAACTTCATTTATGCTTGGCCTATAAAATGTCAATGTTTGAATGGTTTTAAAGTATGAGTGAAAAGGTATACGTAGATTCCAAGAATTTATCGAAAAAGAAAGACAGGGTTTCTATTTCAAGGAACGAGCAGGTATTTCTGGTGTTAAGAAATGATCATATGTCTAAAATTAAATGAACACACTTGAATGACTTCATTTTTGGTTTGAGATTGACGATGGAACACTGACTTAATGTTTATAAAATATTTCCAAGATATAAGTATAAACATATCTGAAAGTACAATAATACACAACACCAAACTTTAATATATATACGACGAACTATTCTCTAACTCTATTCTAACATGTCCTTCATTAATTCTTGAATTCAGTGCTCATCAAGCATTTAACCAACCACATGGTAAACTTCACTAATAGCATAAACAGCAGGCAAACAGCATTGCTATGATAACTCGTATGAGACTCGTATTAACACATTGTTGGAATGCTTTGTAACTTTTCTAGCTAATATAAATGTTTACACGTGGATTAAAATAAGGAAAGGTGTTGTTTCATAAGCTCGTTAACTCCAGCACGACAGCCAGCCCTGGAGAATAAAGCCTGGTGTTCTGAACCTTCTAATGTTTTTGCGACAATGCTTAATGAAAGGGAGGGGTCATTGCATACCATTGGTCGTTAGCAGGACCAGTGTTATATCAGGTGGACGTTTGAAGAACTATAGCTTACAGACGCCGACACATGCACTGCTCCCTGTAAGGAATGGTGGAGCTTTTTAAAAAATGTGTTCAATCATTCAGCTCGACGACTAGTTTATATTGCATTACTGCATTTGTCTCTTATAGCCTTTTGGCGGCTTGTACATTAATATTTTATCAACACGTGTATTAACAATGTGTATGTACGGGATGAGACGTTAATAAACAAATTCTCTCTCTCTCTCTCTCTCTCTCTCTCTCTCTCTCTCTCTCTCTCTCTCTCTCTCTCTCTCTCTCTCTCTCTCTCTCTCTCTCTCTCTCTCTCTCTCTCTCTCTCTCTCTCTCTCTCTCTCTCTCTCTCTCGCTTCGGCATAACAGCATATCGTCTATCAGTTTTATTATATGTTATACGTGTTACTATGTGTGAGTATTCTATCATTGTATGTGTTTTATTAAAACAAATTTAAAAAAGGGTTAATTATAGCATGTTTTCATTTCACGCTATAACATATACTTGCGATAACACTACCTTTAAAGGGGCAGTAGCACGTTTTTTCGCTCAAATAAGTTGATGAAATGTATTTGAAAAATAATTTCACCAATGGTAAAGCTTCCTTCTCTCTGCGGAAAATAAAGTTTAAAATGAGTGTACATGTTTCGGTAAAGCCATGGGAAACGTTTTTGTAATACAAAATAATAAATTGTGTTCACAATAAAATGGCCCCCATGCAATTATACGCAACATAGTTTTTACCACAACAGATAATTGGTTTGTGTAATAAGATGTTTTACCCTCTAAAGTTAGTTTAATTGACATAAACTATCATTATAAATGGGAAATTTGAAAAAATAAATTTTACCAAAAACGTGCTACTGCCCCTTTAAAGTACAAATTCTTGTACTTTTTCAGGACGATTCCCTTGCGGATGCGGATGCTGCCGAGAGATTTGTGATAGAACTTTCCCTTTTAAATACTGTTTTGTTTGAACTGAATGAGTTACGTACATTCAGGTATGTATATATTTTTCGTATTGTAGTGCCTCAAGTGTTAACATTCTCGCATTCAATGGCCTTTTTGAAAAAGTTGTTCTCCAGAGTTTGAATCTGTTTGCATTTAAATGAAAGTGTTACACATACAATCGTCGTTGTAGGTTCTTCCACTGGAGGGGTTATTTACTGAAAACAGCTTTCGTGGATTTTTAAGAGGATGTTTTCATTGTAAGTAAAAAGTTAATGTATAACAGTCTTAAGATACAATGATATATTGCAAGAATTTTGATTTTTCTTTCAATTCAGCGATTTGAATTGGTAGATATTTAATGATTTAATGTTCTCAGCGTATATTTCCATTTAGAATTGGAATCATGAATAAATGGACAAGTTTTGTGTTTCAAATTGTCAAACATTAAGGTTTAGTCTCAGCAGTCTTAGGTGAAGTCTTTAAAGGGGGCGGGAGGGAGGGGGGGGGGGGGGGGGGTTATCCTGCATGGTGGGTTCAGCTACTTTTTACGTTCTGATTCATTTAGCATAAGTTTTATTCAGTTTAAAACGTCTAATATTTTAAGTCATATTCAGCCTTCGTCGATGATGCAATATATACTCGTGTGTTATCATACAAGGTCTACAGTTATGTACATTTCACGTGATGGCGAATTTAAGTCCGTGCAGGAAGGCGCCAGTGTAAATGTTAAAATTACAAATATTCACCTTAACATCAGCATTCTTTAAATTGCTGACAATATATGATTATTACTTACAGATTATTCTCTGACAATGAGATGCCAGTTTAACTCTTATGAACGAGTTTCCGTCATATACACACGTGTACATTAATAATAAAACAACCGTATATCCCGTTACATACTATCATAAAACATGTGACGTATACTTTGTGGTCTTTTCAAATTTGTTCGTAATGTTTTAAATACTTTTAAAGTTGATACTATTCTCTTGATATATTAAGTGTAAGTAATTATTTAACACCCAACAAGTTGCCGAAGCTTCTAAACACTGCCATGAAGCACCCTTCTATGTTTGTTTTATGATCTACTCTATATTGGGCCATTTTATTCGGAATATATCCATATTCTCTTTAAGTCACTATCTACCAAATATTCATATAATATATAATCATACATGTTGTTCTTTTAATTGTTATATTTAAAACAATGTACTATTTGTTTCGTAATTACGCTTAATTACGTATGCATATGTCCGTTACTGCCAGTAACATGCAGTGTCCTCTGATTATCCTTATCCTTAAAATGTTCAATTTTATTCAAAACCTCATGAAATATACATTCATTTTCTTGTTAGTTTCAAACTTTATTCGCAAGGCATAACACGCGCCTACAGAATCTTTATCATTGACTAATTACGCCTAACTCCATTTATATTCCATCGCCATTTCTGTGCCAGAATTTTCTGATTGTAATATCAAGTACAGGTAAAGCGTACTGACACACACACACGGGAAATATGACAACATGCAGCAAGGCAACTCCCAACTCTCAACTCTCAACTCACTCCTGTTTCTTGTTTAAATCAATCATACCATCGGTTTTATACATTTTTCAGCATATTCCTATACGTTTGTAGGAGAACCAGGCATAAAGGCCGAAATCTGGGAAAATCTAATGCATTAATAATATGTTTAAAATAAAGCACGGTTAGAATATGTACCTTATGTTGTATGCAGAATAGGACACGTGGTAATCAACACATTTAAAAAAAAAATAATTCAACTGTATATATGCTTATATAATACATGACATTTTATGGCATTTACAAATAACTAGACCGGAGTGAAAATGTCAACTTCAAAGCACGTTAGAATAAGTCCTGATAACCTTTCTACAGAACCATAACGCATTATGTTAACATTATTTCTTTATGCAGTTAAACCTGTGAAATAATTGTCGGTTCAGTATGTGTGTAATATGGGCGGGATTCGAACCCAAGACCCCTCCATTACAAGATAAACATAGAAAAAGTTGTGTAATCTTTTTCTCTTATAAGTATAAGCACTTGAAAAACGGATTAAAACATTTTGTAAATTGTTATAACTGGACAATTCTTTGAAGTTGCAGCTAAGCAGATATTCAAATCTGTGCAAGCACGGCGATTAAACATGTCAATATTTTTCTGCATGTGAAATATAAACTCAAATTTTGAAATAAAATCAATGAAAACACGAATAACAACAGTCGTATACTTTATACAGTAGAATAGAGGTTACCAGGTTACGAATACAAAACAGGACGACATTACTCCATCAAGAAAACACTATCTCGATACCACGATAACCATGTTTGCCCCAAGTAATTTGACACTTTAAAGGGGCAGTAGCACGTTTTTTCACTTAAGTAAGTCGATGAAATGTACTTGAAAAATAATGTAACCAATAGTAAAACACCCTTCTCCCTTCGGAAAATCCAGTTAAAAAATGAGTGTACATGGTTCCGTAAAGCCATGGAGATTGTTTTTGTCATTCGAAACAATAAAATGTGTTCACAATAAAATGGCCGCCATGCAATTTTTGCTTTATACGCAACACCGTTATTACCAAAACGGATAATTGGCTCGTGTAATAAGATGTTTTACCCTCAAAATAAATATAAGTGACATAAACTATCATTTTATGTGAAAAATTTGAAAATATAAAATTTGCAAAAAACGTGCTATTGCACCTTTAAGATACACAGGGCGGGGTAAAGACGTACGGAGTTCGAATCCCGTGAGTCGAGCCAACTTGATATTCACTCGAGGACTATTCAGTATGCCGGCGTTAGGATTGAGTTCAACGTCATGTTGTATTTCAGTGCAGTACCACCCATGACTCGCTAGTTCCAGCCGACGCTCGTAGGTTTCACCGCAGTACACAACCACATTGGAAGTACGACATTGGCAGGAATAAAATCTTATATAACAGTTACACAAATATTCGACCTAAAATCTTCTCTCCAAATAAAGATTTAGAATGCGTAGCTGAAGAATAAACATAACACCAAAGCATGTTCCCAATATACTATCAATATACTTTTACTATCAATAAACGTTGATGAACTCACAAAGACCATCATACTATTACAAGCGTTGTTGTTTTAAATAAGTTACATGTATAAGTCTTCTTTTACAAATATCTTCCTCAATTATTTTAATAACTTCTTGTTTTGTTTAATCTTAATTTCATCTTAATTAACTCATATTAACCTTCAGTTTGTATATTCTAATGTTTTGTTTCTGGCTGACGTTGCACTTTCGTGTTGTCAACACGACCATTAAAACCTCAAAACCTATAACCATAAGCTTAACCAACTTGATGTAGAAGAGAAACAATTTCTACCATGTCGCTGCGCTTAGCATATAAAACGCCAATAAAATAGATGAAGCATTAACTATATATAGATATAGTAGAGATAAAACACATATACTTATCACACTGTACCACACCTATATGTGTAAAAACACCTGAAGCGTTGCATACAGTTGCATCCAGAAAGTTTGTTCACCTTCGTTCGAATGTTTTTTTCTCTCTCCATTTTGAGTTGCAGTATCTTCAGTGCACTATAGAATGATAATCATGTGTTTAATGTGTGTTACTCATTCAGTATAAAGTTTCACGATCTGTTATATCTGTGTTTCAATGCCAATACTTTACATATTGATGTTATGTCTGTGTTTCAATGCCAATACTTTACATATTGATGTTATGTCTGTGTTTCAATGCCAATACTTTACATATTGATGTTATGTCTGTGTTTCAATGCCAATACTTTACATATTGATGTTAAAGATCTTTGGAGTTACATTTCAAACATTTCTTTACATCTGCAATATATTTTTGTAATGTTGGAATGTTTGTATCTCAGAAAGAGATAACAACTATTGTTTGAGTCAGTTGGTAAAAGGTTTTACTGAAGAAACTGGAAACTGGAACTCTAGTATTTTTTAGGACACTTAATTTGTGTATCAGAAGCGATAAAGCCCGAACGGATCGGTTATTTTTGTTCTAGAAATATCAAAGACGCCCCGAAAACATACCAATACATGAGTATTGCACTTTGGAAAATAAGGCAGTGATGACTACAAGGACATATCATTGCTCCTTGCCTTTTTCATATTATGATGTTAATATTTTTTAAACTTCACATAAATAAAAAAGACATTAAGTTCTAGTTATGCAGCAACCAACGTTTTTGACGCTTATGTAATTATACAAAACGTAAGGACATAAACATTTACTTATAATTTTATACATTATATGTGTATGCTTCAACTTTTGTGAACTAGGTGAACGCCGTTTTGGGATGCAGGTAAAAACATTCATAAAGCGAAACATAAACACAAATATACGTATCACTACACCTAAAATATGAAAGCTTACCTGGCTGTGAGAAATCAAGGTGAGAGGTTAAGTGAAGGTAATAAAATCACTCAGGTGAAATAATGAGATACGATGATAGATGAAATCACACTGGTAGTTGATTTGGAGAATCAAAAGGGATTTTGGTTTTATTTTGAGGAAAAAATAAAAGTCGTTTGGTATTTTATCTACAATTCAGTTTATTCAAAGCATAATCTCCGTAGATAAAAACGTAATATATATTCAGTTATAAACATAATTGTTTATTATAATATTTGATAAAGGATATGATTTTGTTTATCAGTTATGTTTTCAGTGTATGTTTTAGTCTTTCATGTTTCTGAAAAGACTATTAAAAAGAGTGTAATAATCAATAATACGAGTGTCGTAAATATTGTATGATACAGACACCATTATATTATTCAGTTTATTACCGAAGTCATTAAATTCATGAAAATACGCTAAAATTTACTTTCAACCACAGGCTGGCGAACCGCAACGCAACGTCATAGACGAATCGTGACGCCATAGCATTGTTTATGACGTAACGCCACCATGACAAAATGATATGTTGCCCTATGGCATCGTATGAATAATATAAACCTTGCCCTCGTAGGTAATAAATAAATGCACTGAATGTTCTCAGGTTGTTTGTTATGACTCGTCGTTTGTAAATTTTAACCTATATGAATCTGAACTTTTTGTACACCGCGTACCTATAAACTGATTGACAATCGCATCATGATGAATAATATATATCAATAGCATTGGACCACGAACTTGTTATTTATATTTATAACCTACAAGTCCGGAATCTACGCTTCCCAGGTATATTGTTGTGACCTGTTGATTGGACATACCTGTTCGGTACATGTGTCACTCTCACCTATAGTACCTGCACAGGTGAATGGGTACGTCAATACTAACACGTTCCCGTGAGATAGTACAGTATGCAGCGTACACCCGGAATAATACTATGTGTACATTACTAATACGTGTCTGTAGATTTGTGCTCAATTAAAAATGTAAGCCTTTATAGTTTAATAAGTTCACAATGAGTCTACATTATCAATGTGCGGAATTTCAATTGAGTGTAGTAGTATGTACATTTAGTCACCTTTAACTGATGTATTGCATATTCAATATATAATTTGGTGTCTCGTTTTACCATTTGCCAATCATTATCAGCTGCAATAGGTTTTGAATTGTCAATCTGAGTATACGATATTGATCACATATTGTCAACTTAAAACGATTGATACATGATATATACATTGTCAACGTAAATATACATGGTCTGCATTGTTCTGAACATCCTCGGTTACCCAGGGTTTTATATATGCTCCGTTTCTCTCCACTATATCAGAGATTAACGGAGCATATATAAAACCCTGGGGAACCGAGGATGTGTTCTGAATTGTTAACTTAAATATATATTGACGACTAGAATATTTTCAATGTTTTATTTACGATGTTTCCCTTAATACAAATATATATTTCTTTTTTTAATTTTTTATATAGATCATTACAGATATAAATACATGTATAGCATAATAACTATATTGCATCACCATTTGCGTACGTACACTAATAGTATGCCTTCCCGAATAATAAGCATAACCAAAAGTTCTATTTAAGGCTCCCTAAACATTCAGTGCGCATAATAATTGATCATTAATAGCAAAAACTAGTGTATCACACTTTAATTAAACACTTGATCCCTTTCAGCACAGGTGGTATAGCGCCCAGGTGTGTTATTACAGGTGTGAAGGGGTACATACGTATACAGGTAGGTATGTAGGGTCACAGCTATAACAGGTCATTATTGAACGTACCTTGTCATCAAATACTTAAGTGTGAAAATAGCACAACATTGATGCGGGAATATGAATCATATCAACTACCAGTTCAATAAGTGATATTGGAAACTATTATACATATTCACGTTTGGGGAATATATATCCATGCCCTGACAATCTACATTCTAGATGGTAATTACTTGAATCCAAACACAGTTATATATTCAGAAAAGAAATTGCTCAAATATTACATGAATCTATTCTAAAGAATTATTTCGATATCGATTTTTGCGAAAAAGAATAAAAATTTGTGTCTGAATATATTAAAATGCAAAATGATTTGACAAGTGTCGCCTAAGTATTTTAATTTTCATTATACATTAAATTTACTTCACGTGATACCTTCTTAATATTTTGCATATATATTATATCATTATAGACACCAATAGTTTGTGGCATGGGTCTCATATTGTGTTTTGTCCCTGGACAAGGCTCTCCATCTACATTGCACCCTTTCCACCCTGCTGTATACCTGGGTACCTGGATCTAACTAACTTAACGAAGTAGGCAATTCGTGGATGTTTATGAAAATATTTACACTCGTAAATTTGGGACTGACTAATGCAAATAATGTAAACTAATTCAAATAAACAGATATAAACGCGCTCGGTCGGTCATTACAAAGATTACAGTTATTCAGTAACACTGTATGGCACACTTTGTCGTGTAAGAGCGAAACATGTCGAGTACGTACTAGTGTATATATGTATAAGTGGTACATATATAAACTTTTTAATGCAAGTTTAAAAGAAGGGCGATGGCAGTAGATTATGCAATTTGGTTTCATTTATACGAGTGTGGGAGCACATTTCTTCCACACTCTCAATGCGCGCCAACTCAAACCTATTTACACAATTCATGAAATATAACGTTCTTATGAAAACAATATCTATCAAGTAACGTTATATGATGCACACGTGCAGATACATATTTATATGAATTTTTTTTTAAACAACTTCACTTTTAGCAAAATCATATATATGCAAGATGATGTTTATAATTAGATAATATAGCAAAGTATATATTTAAAACAATCCTCTATGCGTTAGTGTGCATGTTCATACCTATGAAATTATATTTACGAATATAAAACAATGGACACAAAGGAGGTGATATATATGTATGTATAATGTATTATTTTAAAGTCATGTAAATGTACAGATTCCTACATAACATAACCTTTTTTTATAAAAAAAAAAAAGAATCACATCAAAGTCCAGATGTGTTTTATTACGCACAGTTATGTATGATAAACATGTAGGACATGCCGTTATGATGTATACGAGTTACGTAAGTTGACACATTATTTTTCAGTTAAACTCACCCTGTCACCGGGGCCTTTGATCACAAGAGCAGTGTAACCAGGTGAAGTAAATCTTACATTGGGCGGACAGCATACATACGTATACAGACCTGAAACGTGAGCAAAAACGGCAGGAAACGTTCATCTCCGTGTGCCTTTCAGATCAACTACGAAAAATTATACCACTTATAGCTAAACCAACGATAGATAAGAAACGTGACGATAAAAGCATTCAGCGCATAAGTAAATGAAATGCAATCAAAGGAGCCACCCTTCGATATTGCAATTGCGCATCTTTTGAAAAAAGTTGCAAGTCTATAACATATCTGTAGGATTATTGAGACCCAAATGTCAAGATGGCATAATTTTCAAGAAAATCAAAATGGCGGCTAACATATCGGTTATGAATACTATTGTACTAATTACAGTTTTTGCAGTTAGGGTAATGTTTTCTCTGTCTGATGAGATATTATCTACAGTTTGTGGTTATTGATTTATCAGATTACAAAGATCAACTGAAAACTAAATTTTGAAATATTTAAAAATTATTGTGACCGGATATGATTGTTCACTTTCGATCTTATTGCTGATTCGTGAAGATAACATTATTGTCTTACTTTCCTGAGAACATCTTTAAAAGGGATTGGCAGATGTTTGGGTTATCTCTCCAGGATTTTTTAATTTGTATTTAAAACTCACCATTTTTCGAGTACTCTTTGTGAAAAGAGTATTGCGATTTAGCAACTGCAAAGAGTACCATATCCAACAATCAAAATGCCGGTTAAACCACGTGACCTACGAATTCCTCATGACTTACTTTTTTGTTTGCTTGCTTATTGCATATTTAAAAAAAGTTTCAAGTCTCTCGCATGACTCTAGGATTGAGACCCAACATTTTCGTATCAAAATTGACCAATTTTCAAGAAGATCAAAATGGCGGCTAAACCACCTGACCTACGAATTCGTCATGATTTACCTTTTTTTAACTTTGACATTGTCCATCGTTCAAAACAAGTTGCAAGTCTGTAGTTTTATTTTGAAAATTTTGCCCATGTTAAAAATACAAATTTTGAAAAATGTCATTTTTTCACACTTTCTACAGACCGGAAATCACTGCTCGCATTCGTCATGATTTACTTTGTTCGCATGGTTATTGCACATCTTTTAAGTTTCAAGCTGCATTTTGACAAATATACCCATGTTAAAAATCGAAATTTAGATTCGAACTAGACCTTTGATGGCTTTGCCGATCGGACCCAAACGTTTGGAGTCGCGTATCGCCATCAAGACCTTTCAGTCTGTCGAGTCTGGTTACATTAGCTGCACTGCTTTTTGCTGAATCGTGGTAACAAGATCCGTGGGAATAATGATAAAAACGCCAATATCAATATGAATCCTTAATAAATATAGTCACAAGTGACAAAAGGATTATGAATAAATCAAATGTAATGAATGAAGCCATCTTTTGAAGTATGTTGCAAGTCTCTAACATGTATGTAGGATTATCGAGAACCCAATTTCCCATGTCAAAATAACATACTTTAAAGAAAATCAAAATGACGGCTAAACCACGTGACTACGAACTTGCCACAGTTACTTTATTGGTCGCATTGTTATTGCACATCTTTTTCAAGTCTCTATCTGCATTTTGAGTACATATTTTTGTAAACTCCCCTGGAACTTTGCATTTTTAAAAACAATTACCCCCAAAACAATTTTGACAAAAATACTAAAAGTATAATTTGACTATAACCAATAGAGTATATAACGAAGGCAAATGCGATCTATGCTGATGTTATAAAAACAAGAAGAGACAACGTAGAAACTAGAACTTTTCTCGTGATTTACATGTATTATTACTATTCATTAAATCTGTTACGAACATAAATTACGATTTCTTTAATTTACAAAGTTAAGTACATCAAGGAAGACAATGCTTTGAAGTGTATATATGTAAAAATGCAAGGGTGGTTTTCATAAAGGTTGGATGTGAAGTTAATATAAGTTCTTTTATTGGAATTCTAGAAGTTGAGGTGATGAAGAATAGAGACAATGTTATGGATATAAGAATAAAGAAGTCCTATATCCATAAAATTGTCTCTATTCTTCAAGTTAAAGGGGCAGTAGCACGTTTTTTCGCTGAAAAAAAGTCGATAAAATGTATTTGAAAAATAATGTCACCGATAGTAAAACACCCTTCTCTCTTCGGAAAATCAAGTTAAAAATGAGTGTCCATGGTTCTGTTAAGCCATGGGAATCGCTTTTTGTCATTCAAAATAATACAATGTGTTCACAATAAAATGGCCGCCATGCAATTTTTGCTTTATACGCAACACCGTTATTACCACTACGGATAATCAGTTTTTTGTAATAAGATGTTTTACCCTCTAGAGTAAAGATAAATGACATAAACTATCATTTTAAATGGGAAATTTAAAAAAATAAAATTTGCAAAAAACGTGCTACTGCCCCTTTAATATAACATAAAATATACCATTGAATAGCAAATAAAATGTACAAAGTAATATATTTTATCGTCTAAAGCCGTATTTTCGATTGTTGGATGTATACCTAGATTTACGCATGATGAAACATATCAACAATATTTTACTACGACAATAATCTGTTTTTGCTCTACATGTACTTTGTATGACACAGCGCAACAATTTTAGCAAAAATAAAGGGTAATGATAAAATAACCCAAATAAATAACATGTTAACAAATTATACCAATTCTTCTTACATTGATTATATATATAATCGTTGAATGAATACATTGTCCCTGAATCGGGTTTCACGTTCCTCCTTGTAAACTTCCCTGGAACTTCTTATCATATCTAAACTCTGGAAAACATTTACATGGATGTAAGGCACAAATAGTGAAATAATCTTACCAAAACAGATGTTAGTCGTTTACAACAAATTGTATATAAATAATGGTTCGGTATTTTTTTGCTTGAACAAAAAGTTCTCACGATTTTCGCACGTCTCGATCATTAAACACCATGCCAGCACCTCTTGTGTAGAAACTAGTGTTGATTTTAATAGGTTCTTGAATAAAATTCTAAGATTGTTTAATTGTGGGCGAAAATATACAGCCAGCAGTTAAGATAAATTGCTCTCACATATACAGAAGGAAACATTAAAGTGCCAGTGTATTTTTTCCATTCTCAGAACGTTCACGTTGTAAAAGTCACGTTACTGCTGAAACGTCAATAGTAAAAAAAACATGTTTGTAAACACGTTATCAATCAAATCTTTGAAGTACGTGAAATCTAGAAATCTTGCCTTTCCTAACGTTTTCCTAATGTCTTAACTATAGTTTAGCGTTTTAAAGAACGTGGTTCATGTAGAGTGTGAACAAATACTAACTAGCACATAAACATATTCTATCTTTGTTCATCTTTGTATTCATAGTTTTCCTATATAGCTACTTGTTACCTGTTATATTTTATATCTGATCGGGTGCTATAGAACATGACATGCCTAATATCCATGTCACGAACAAATATAAATTATATATAAATTATGGCCCAAAACCAATTCCGACTGTTGCTGTCACACTTACCCAGCTCGCAAAAACGCAAGAAAGGTCGTATACGACATTAAACATTACACTGCATCTTGCGATCTCTTTCACTGCCGCCTCAGCTGAATTCATTGCCTTATTATGTGAATACAATGTATAACGTTACGAAACATTTACTATTGTCTGCTGGAAAATATTCACAATTTAAACTCATGAAACAAATAATAGCGATACTCTCTCTAACTGCCTCTCTGCCTCTGTCTGTCTAATTATCTGTCTGTCTATCTCATTTTGACTTTTCTTTTGGATATTTTAACATCTTTTCTTAATGTTAACTCATATAAACACATATATACAATACAAGTCGATTACGACTTCATCTATATGTTTATAAACATTTTAATTGCACATTTTACATGTTGTTTTCCCCAATAAAACTTCATTTATACCACGTACATCGCATGTCCGATCTCCATACCACTGCACCAAATACTCTCTAGGCGTTGTCCAACGATGAATTCATCGCTCTCCATGTTGACACATTGTCCCTTGTCTTGACAAATTAACTTTCTCTACTTTAAAATTTTCAATTTGCATGTATGGTGTCTATAGCACGACGCCTCGGGGGTGGGTAGCACCCGTCAGAACATGACAACATGAATCTCTCGCGTCAAACTTGTCACATGCACAGCACACGACGATAATGCCTGTAGAATAACCATAAGATGTCCTGCCTCTTTAGATGATGTGGTATTTTATATGGTATTGTTCAAAGGAATGAAATTAAAGGTCCTGAAACTTCATTTATCACGAGGCGTTAATTTGACGTAATGTCACGTTGACTAACGAAAGAACGTTAATTTATTGTCTCTTAAATGCTTTAAAAACATTACGACCACAGTTTACTTTCAAAACACAATAGAAAGAATATTCATTTCGTAAGTGTGAAATTATACACCATGCTTACTTTGATGTTATCTTGGGTAATATATTACAATTTTTTACGTCTTCCCAGCTGATAGAAGTCTACTTTAACCACATATAGATTCGCACCTGGCTTATAGGTTACATACGTTATACCTGGCTATGGGTGTGAATTTACTGGGGATGATATTCACATCTTTTAGATATATTTTAAAATAACAATTATAAATTAGATTAACGTTAATCATTTTCAAAGTACGTTTATCCAGACCAGCTATCTGAATGTTGTAAGGCTTCTTCTTCAGCAAATTGTTATTATTTTTAGGAAGAGAATAATACACACTTGCCAAGAATGTTAGTATAAAGGATGGTTTGTTTCATGGGTGTACTGCATTTAGTTGGGTCCGATAATTATCGAAAAACATAATATTATATATCGATAAGGCACAACGTTATTTGAAAAACACTATTTGAAAAGCATCGTATATGAATAATGATCGTCATTAGTTCAGACAATTAATTAATGTCAAAGCAAGTCTATTTTTATTGATTCAGGAGTATTTTTAGCCATTGATAACACTCATTTACCTATTCGTGAGATCACTTTATTTCAGTAAAGGAAAACGTGCTAAACCGCCTTTAAAGTATCACAGTATGTTATTGAACCGCAAATCAAAAACGGTGGCCAATAAGGGACATTACCTTTTTTTTCCATAATATCTTGGATTTTTCTCATTGAAACCACGGACAACTTTAAACTGAAAATATGGAAAAAATAGTATAAACACGAGAAACTCAAAATGAAACACGAAAAACTCGATATGAAACAGGATAAACTCAAAATGAAGCCTGAAAAACTGATTCATGAAATTCTAAGAAACTACCCTGTCTGTCAAGACGCTGTACAATTAGACCAAACACTAGTTTCTATAGTGATATCTGTAGTTTAGATGTAACAATATTTCTGGAGTGATTTTCTGGAGAAGGTTTTAACAAACTTAACTTTCTCAACAGTTGATGCATTTCCAAAACATGCTGAGTCACAACATTGTGAATGACCCCATCAATTCCATACCGTTTCGCTTTGATGCCCTCTTCAAACTTAAAGGACTAGATATTTCACATTACGTTCTCTCATCAATCTTATCCATCAGTGTTCCAACGTGCGATAACACTTGTCTTTAACGTTCTTGAAAAATGTGATATCATGAAAGATGAGTGCAATTTAAATAGGTCACGTGACGGCCTCTATGGTATAACACAGTAGGGACTGAGACATGCGCATGCGTCGCGTCAAAGGAGCAAGTCATATGTGACATCTTGGATGATCACCTTTGAATAGCATGCTCTATAATAATTCAAAACGAGGCTTGGACAAGAGAAGAACCGGAACGAGGCACATTCCTGCATTAGAGGCGTAATATTGTCATGGATGGCAGTTATCTCCCTTTACAATCTTGTAAAGTGCGTACCTTTGACATGGTTTTTTAATGCAAGTCATGAATCTGTGTTATTCAATGGGGATCGTATTACAGTATATTCATTACTAATTCATCATGACTGACGACCATTTGACTTTGGGAGACGGGAACAATTTAGCAGGAGTCAAATTTAATACGTCAAAAATAACAAATTATAATGTGCTGATGATGAAAAGCTCAAAGCACTTTGAAAGCGATACGCTCAGCAGGATCTAAACAAGTCGTGTGGGGGTTTTGTTCATGGTTCTGAATCCTATATTCCTCTTCAACCCTAAATATACAGAACTGCCTTCTGAGCCAACTGTAGCGTTGGAGAGCGACATCCGTTCAGAGGGCATGTCGGGAAAGGATCACGTGATATATGGTAGCAGATGACACAATCAAGATCTCGTCAGAACTGTGGGATATCAACGTAAATTTCCTGAAGGCCTTTTCCTTCGATGAAGGAATCAAGTATAAAGATGAAGGCTGTAATAATAGATGAATATCATAGGTTGTGAATGTGTTTATATTTGGAGGCATATAATATTAAAATAGAAGATCTATTATCTGACAGTTTTATCCTGGATAAATTCGAATTTTAGTATTGAAAATGTTTCACAAAATATACACTTTAGTTTAACATCAACCCATTAACTCTATAATGTCAATTATGAAGATGACACCAGAAACATCTTATGCATGTTTCATAAGCAAGAAACAACGTTTTTTTTGCTGTCTATCCTAAAACAAGAATCGGGCAATAATAAGAGACAATCCTAAAACAGTATTAAATAATTCTTGAGTTTCATTATTTGTCCAAAAGCGTATTATGAAGATGAACGTCCAGGTATGTCTAATGGCAATATTATTTGTGGTAATGTGTTCTATATACCGCAGCTAAATGGTTCTGGTGAATTATCTAAATACATTCCCCCGTCCCATAAGGGTAAATTACTCAAATTAACTGTATTTATGTCTCTACAATGCTTTCCGAGTTCATTTTCATGTTTCTGCAGATGTACATATATCTATAAACTATGTCTATATTTGAATCCATGTTTAAGGTAATAAAGTATAATTTTAAATGAGACTGACAAATTGTTTTTCATTTGAATCTGGATATAAATATCAACGGCAGGTAATTAATTTCGAGCATGCGCAGCTGTGACCACTATTGGCTATTGAGTATTCTGCTTCAGCAGTAAGACACTGATTCCAGTCTTTGGTTACAGTGTTTTAACTGTATGGTAGAGTCTGTTTCTCAGTGCATACGAGAAGAGTGTGACAGCATGAGAAGAACATGTTCGTTGATGAGTTTGATAGACATAGATTCTAAAAGCACATGTATGATGGGTTTTGCTGCTAAATGCAGCTTGTGTGAAGTGATGATATGAATTTTATGTTCGAGGAGACTACGATAGAACTATCTGGAATTAGATACATTTTCATGAATATTAAACAAGCATGAAAGAGTATCAATTTCATATAAAAACGATAAGAATCATTTCATTTCTTTGTAAGTAAAGCCACGCATTATTTAATATAAACAAGTGATGTCTATGCATGGTTTTAACGAATTGAGTGATATTTTTAAAAACAATTGCATAACGACACATGGCACACTTCCAAGTGTAATAATTTCTTTATTGCATTTCTTCATGAGAAACAACTTAATTCAATAACGTCACGTTTTATTCCATGACGTGAAAGACCATCATGCATGGAAAATAAAGCAGATTTAATGATTGACTAATGTAATGACAATGTAATATGTCAACATGTGCAGATCCGATACACATGCCACTGGTGATGTTCCCATATTTGTAATAACACTGGAAACCATGCATTACACCAACAATCTGAGGTATAATACTGAGTCTCTTATAATCCCTTTATACAGAATGCCCGTGTGCACTTGACGCTTTTTGGACACGCTTTATCTAGACGAGGAGAAACTTTGAGTAGCTCCCGAAACCGGCTCAAAAGCATACAATAAAAATATGTTAATAAAAATACGTTGTTGTATTATGCAATTATTTGAACTACACATCAGATGTGAACACAAAACATTTTACTGTCTTTCATTGAATTCAATGAGTCAAGTCCACACCAAGCACTAAAGCATATACTGAAAGATGATCCCAAAAGACATGTGTGCCAAAGAAAAGCCACAAGTATTTGCAGCATGCCTTATGTTCACTAAACCTCGCAATGCATCATGGGGCAATGGAAGATGCGCACAAGGACCCCTTGTTGGTGATTCACAGCGCATGACGGAGGCTTTTTTTTACAACGCCAGAAAATTGCTGGAGAGATGAATACACGGAGTCTGACTCTCACATGATTACCACAGGAATGCCTGAATGCTTTTCAGAAAGTTTGATTTTACGTCAAGAAGTTGTTTGTGGTTTGTCCTTTTGAGTTTTTGTGAGAACAAACGTAGTCTGTAATGAACGTATCTGGCTGTACCCTCCACGTCACTTCCCGTGGTGAAGTGATATTGTGAGTTTTACGGAGTCACGAGGAGATTTGTAGAGGGAACTGGCGCCATTTGGAATTAGATACATTTTCATGAATATTAAATCAGCATGAAAGAGTATCATTTTCATATAAAAATTATAAGAATAATGAAACGCATATTTAAAACCACTTAAACTCATTGTGCACTAATATAAAAGTCCTTGAAATGTATCTGTGATCCCGGAGACCAATGTAGATGCATACCTGTCATAGACAGGTGAAATGGGGAACTCAAGGAGAAGTTTTTATGTTTAATTCATTTTATAGACACTTGAACCTAGATATATTGCAATTAATGTTTTTTCAACTCATGTTCATGGTTCCAAGAAAAATGTTCAGAAAGTTAACCTAAAAGATTATTAGAATATACATTATTATTTGATGAGAATATTGTGTAAAGAAAGAACGTAAACGTTTTGATGATATTTCTCAAATAATGAATTGATTTGACTATGTGATCATTATTCAGGGGAAATGTAGTTTTGGTAATTTGACAATATGTTGATAATACTCGAACAATTTGATGAACGTTCCTATGCAATTCCATATACCTAAACACCTCAACAAAAGGTAGTCCTTTGAAAGAGATACTCTCATGTAAAGGTATTCGGGTATTCTTTGGATATAAATGGGTGTAGTCACTATGAAAACATCGTTTAACTTATCCACATTGCATCTTGAAGCTTATATTTAATAAAGCTTTCAGATACGTGTATTCTACATACCCACAACAATCCATGTATCACTTGTGTTTATGCATCCGCTCATGTGTCAAAGTAATAAAACACACTTTTTCAATCGTTTAAGTCAATGATGAAGGTATGGGAACTGATCTCATTTGAGTCAAGCTTAAGATGTGATGAGAACGATGCGATGAATGAAATATTGTTGAAGTTGCGAAGTTGCGAAATTGCGAAGAGACGAAACTATTTTAGTTCCCTATTTCGGAGCGCTTTAGAATCCGAGATACACAAGGACGACGACATTATTGAAATCATTCAACCACCGTTTGAAATAGATAAAGGGTAGTTTTAAACACAACGCTACACTTTTGTCGTGAACATTAAATCAAACGAATTTCTTTTTTTATTATTATTTTAAAACAGGTTTTCATAAACGCAATGCTATGAAGAAAAGCGACATGTGTAATACTATGCATAGGGCTTCTTTGACGTTGTTTTGGGGGCATAACTCCAAAACACTATACATTATCTTTGAATGAGTAGGATACATACCACCAACATACGAAATTTCTAAATTTGGTGTTATTTTGTAGAAATGTGTCCTGAATCTAATTAAACCATAAAAGCATCAATTCACCAACGTATTTGTTCAACAATTGTCTCTCCTTGTGCCACAAGCTGTTAAAAGCATAACGTCAATAAAACAGTTCTTTCTGAAGTTAAGTGTTTAGTATTATCAGTAAGACTTTTTCAATACTATATACAGTTATTTTAGTCATGGTATCAAATCCTACAGAAAAAAAGAGGCAATATATAGGAAATCACAAGTATCAGAACTACAAGTATTTAACTATCAGAAACCATACAGAGCATTTGTAAAATAACGATTCATAAAAAGGCACAGGTCACAGTAACATAACACTAAATCAACATTCAAAAGTATTTTACCAGAGGATCGCCGAGAAAGTATAATTAAATACAGTAACAAGTACATATAATTATCAGCACAGTATCATTTCAATTTCTAATGTGCGTACAAGACACTGATAATGAATATGGACACAAAAACAAGGCATTGAAATTCTAAAATTGACAACTGAGTTTGCGTAGGAATAAAGGTATCCTCTATCTTTAACTCAGTTAGAAAAATTAAAAGCTCATGCACGCAATGAATATTCTTGGTAGGTGGTCACTCTAGAATGTAATGACATTATTGCAATTGACAATGTACATGTCTCTTCGTAAAGAGAATTTTATCAACCCAATCTTGTCTGCACATCAGAACCTGTACAGGGTATACCTTTGAACACGATTCAGTCTGTCACTTGCGGTACATTATGAGCGCATACTCATTTGTTGTCTCCCTTTAAATCTTCGTCACGTGACCAGATAATACGATATCACCAGGGAATGGCTATTACACTACATTACAGGGTCTAATACGTTCTTCTATCTAATGTGTGATCGTATTTATTTACTGGTAAGTAGGGACGTTTAATTTGACGATGAATTCAAGTCGAACGGGTTTGAAAAATCCCTAAGAACTTTTTTTGTGAAATTCATATGCAAACATCTTTAAACGGGGAAGCTCTTTACATGTTGATATATCATGTGGAAGTGGCGTTATTCCGTCGCAACGTGACTATTATAGTGTTATTCCATCTACATAGTTCTATTTACAGTTTGTTCTTCACCAAAGGAGGTTACCCGGGTTTTTTTAATTGAAGGAGCAATTATGACGGTATTTCTATATATATACGGTATAGAATATAAGAAGATACATATTAGAATATAAGAAGATACATATTAGAATATAAGCAAATACATATTAGAATATAAGCAAATACATATTAGAATATAAGCAAATACATATTAGAATATAAGCAGATACATATTAGAATATAAGCAAATACATATTAGAATATAAGCAAATACATATTAGAATATAAGAAGATACATATTAGAATATAAGAAGATACATATTAGAATATAAGCAAATACATATTAGAATATAAGCAGATACATATGCGAATATAAGAAGATATATATTAGCATATGAGAAGATAAATATTCGAATTTGAGAATATATCTTTTAAAATATGCGTTTATGCATATTAAAATATGGGTACATGTCTTATAGAATATGAGAAAATGCCTGTTGAAATATAAGAGATGATTCCTGTTGGAATATGACGAGATGCCTATTAATTATATATGAATGTGAGTAGATACCTGCAAATTTATTAGAATATGAGAAGAGTCTATTAAATATGAGTAGATGGCTCTTACAAGAAGTACCAATATGAGAATATGAGAATATGAGTAGATTTACATTTGATTATAAGAAGATGCCAAATAGAATATGAGAAGATGCCTAATAGAATATGAACAGATGCCCAATAGGATATAAGAAGATGCCTAATAGAATATGAAAAGATGCCCAATAGGATATAAGAAGATGCCTAATAGAATATGAGAAGATGCCTAATAGAATATGAAAAGATGCCTAATAGGATATAAGAAGATGCCTAAAAGAATATGAGAAGATGCCTAATAGAATATAAGAAGATGCCCAATAGAATATGAGAAGATGCCTAATAGAATATGAGAAGATGCCTAATAGAATATGAGAACATGCCTAATAGGATATGAGAAGATGCCTAATAGGATATGAGAAGATGCCTAATAGAATATGAGAATATGCCTAATAGGATATGAGAAGATGCCTAATAGAATATGAGAAGATGCCTTATAGAATATGAGAAGATGCCTAATAGGATATGAGAAGATGCCTAATAGAATATGAGAAGATGCCTAATAGGATATGAGAAGATGCCTAATAGAATATGAGAAGATGCCTAATAGGATATGAGAAGATGCCTAATAGGATATGAGAAGATGTCTAATAGAATATGAGAAGATGCCTAATAGAATATGAGAAGATGCCTAATAGGATATGAGAAGATGCCTAATAGGATATGAGAAGATGCCTAATAGAATATTAAAAGATGCCTAAAAGAATATGAGAAGATGCCTAAAGAATATGAGAAGATGCCTAATAGGATATGAGAAGATGCCTAATAGGATATGAGAAGATGTATAATAGAATATGAGAAGACGTCTAATAGAATATGAGAAGATGCCTAATAGGATATGAGAAGATGCCGAATAGAATATTAAAAGATGCCTAAAAGAATATGAGAAGATGCCTAATAGAATATGAGAAGATGCCTAATAGGATATGAGAAGATGCCTAATAGGATATGAGAAGATGCCTAATAGAATATGAGAAGACGTCTAATAGAATATGAGAAGATGCCTAATAGGATATGAGAAGATGTCGAATAGAATATTAAAAGATGCCTAAAAGAATATGAGAAGATGCCTAATAGAATATGAGAAGATGCCTAATAGGATATGAGAAGATGCCTAATAGAATGTGAGAAGATGTCTAATAGAATATGAGAAGATGCCTAATAGAATATGAGAATATGCATAATAGGATATGAGAAGATGGCTATTCAAATATAATAAGATGTCAAATAGAATATAAACAGGTGTCTATTCAAATATGAAAAGACGACAATTAGAAAATTAGTAGATGCCTTGAAATTATAATATAAGTAGATAATAGATAATATGTATTCTATTTTAGTAGCTTCCTATTTAAAGCACGAAATATTCCTGTAATAAAAACTCCAATATAATTTTCCAATTCGTATACAATATGATTTAAGCCTCAGGCTAGTTTTGACTTTTATTTTCAAGGTGACTGAGTTTAGAAACCCTTTAAGCATATTTATGAAAATAAATTTTTAAAAATGTTTATAATGTAAATTTCCACCGCATATCTAATGAGCATTTTACACATATCTATTGTTCAATGGGTGGGAAAATAGGAGAGAACGATATTTGTGAAAATTTAAAAAGGACATTAATTTCGAAATTTAAACATATGCGTTATGTGAAAAATGCACATTTATGAGATATAAACGTATTATGTCACACTGCACTTGGTTACATGTATTTGTATATACATAAACAAATACAGCACACTTTTGATTATCTTAATCGTGTGCTTTGTACTGAATGCTATCTGTTAAATTACAATTTATTTATAAGTAAAAGACTTCCAAAGAAAATTCTCCTTGAAAAGTCTTCGAGTGTCGTTGTCAAGAGAAAGGAAAATAGTCGTTTATTCAAAGTAGAGTTATACATGTTCTTATATCATTTTCAGCTTCTAAAATTCAACCCAAAGATACTACTAATGAAAACAGTTTTCTGACCTCAGTCCCTTATGATATTAAACATAACCTGATATCATTTGCTGACAAATTCCGCGTATATATGCATTGTTCTTTGGTAATGAATATCATTGTTCAATACTGATGACCAAATGTTCAAAATATAAATTTCAAAACAACGGTATCTTGCAAATTGACAGGCGGAGAGAAATTTAACCAAATAACACACATACATGTATACGAAGATTTAGTGTCGTATAGATTTCAAAAGCATATTAATTATCTTCAAAATCCTCTGTCGTTAGTATTTAATGTGTTGTAGCATTGTTCTTTTATTGCTATTTAATAAGTCTCAAGGCAATTTAAACAAAATATCGAAAATACAAATAATCATTTGTGTTCCTTAGGGCATTTCTTTTTGTTCAATGTTCTTATCAAAAGTGCAAATCAATTGGAAATATGCATACACTTCTATTTTAATCACAGACCCTTAAGGGAACCTTACATGCATGAAACCACAAGTGTAAAATATTTCAACCTGTATAATGTTCATTTTTCTTCAGGACAAGTTTACTTTATAAACTGACGGGGAAAAGAAAGTATAAGACTCACTTATTTTCGATTAATTCAATATATAACGATATGAGATGCATTTGATTATGGCACGATACAATAACACCTCTCGGTAGTAGTTTGAATGACTTAATTGGTGACTGTTTTATTTTTTAACTAAAATATCATTATTTACAGTAGACAGGGGTAAGAAATGAAATTTACACCAACATGACCCCTACCATGTTCAAAATGTTGTAAATGTGTGCAGAACGAAGCACATTTATTGATTTTCACACAGAGTATATGTGGTATAAGTCGATGAACAGTTGTGTTTTATCCCAAAAAAATTTTTTTATAAATTAAAAATATTAAAAAATATATGTATAATTAAAACAGCGTTGAGGTATTCTTTGACTGATTTAATGTTTTGGACTAATTTCACAAACTAGTCCGTTTTTTAATACGACGTCGAAAACTCGAGATATTTGACTTCGAAAATTATACATATTAAATACAACTGAGCCTTATACTTTCTTTTGCCCGTCAGTGCACCATTAATATAGGAATTCGCTATTCATGTTTTACAATAGTAGAGCTTCTCTATGTCACAATATCTCGAATTTAACGTATGTTTTGCAGTCATCTCATCATCTTCAATGATATTTATATTTTTGCTAATATTTCCTTTTATATTTTGTTATTGATTGGCTGAAAATCCATAATGCATATACTATAAACCATATTTAAAATTCATGTTAGATACAGCATGGCGATTAGATGTATGGACATAGGTACGTTTTGCAGTTTTACATTTTCAACTTATGAATTTACTTTCTGCCCCATAAAACTACTTTATATTATGTTATACATAAATTCAAAATGGCGGGTAAATTCACGTGATCTAACGTGGCCACGCCAACCTTTTTCTCAGAGAATGCCACGCATACAATTGTTTAAATATAACAATAAGTTTGCATTCTTGGCAATTAAATCTTTTAAGTTGGTGCTAATTTCATGCATGAAATTACAAATTTAATTCTTTACTGACATTTGTGTCTCTCGCCCAGAAGAGTTCCTAATGTCCGCCTCTTATATGCAGATATGTGTTGTTGTGACAGCTAGGTCCCTGTGTTCACTGTATGATTCCTGGATCTGTTTCATGTCAGAAGTGTTTCAATGTCGACAAGCTAACCACGATAACCCAGCAGACAAGTCATGCTTTTGACATTGTTGCTCCTGTCATGGAACATTCTTTCACCTTGTAAAATCTTTGAAATGAACAGTTATGCAACAGACTGAAAGCCTTAAATATTACACATTTTTTTCAATTTATATAGAACTGTAAGATAAGTAATAAGTTGAAAACATGTAGTATTAATATGCTAAATGCTGAACATGTTTAAGTTTTAAAAAAATTTGTGAACTCTTAAGTTCTTTGTGAAGATATAAATGACACTTTAGTCGACCTGTATCAATAAAGAATGAGCAAATGAGATGAATGTTTAAGTTAGATACTTATTTTAACTTACTTATGAAGAAATGTATAGTGAAAGTATCAATAATGTTTTAGTTGATGTATCATTTATAAGGTCAGTCATGTTTCTCGTACCTTGGATTTAAATGTATATACATGTATGTTAGACAACGATTTAATTTATTTGAAAATTATCGAAAATGGTAATAAACGTTTTTGAACGCCTCTTAATAATAATAATAATAAACTAGTGATTTATATAGCACCGTTGTCCAGAACTCTGCTCAGAGGCGCTTCAATCATAAAGAATGTTTTAGTTTTCCTCTGAAATGTTCTCGGTTCTCAATAGATCTCAGATCTTCAGGGAGCTTGTTCCAGAGGTCAGCGCCAGCCTTGGGGAAAGAACGGTCACCAAAGCGTGCTGTGCGAGTTACTGGAACAGACAGAGTCAGACTTGATGTAGATCTTAAGGTCCTACTTGGTTTGTATAATTTGATGATCTCCTAGGTGTAGCTTGATGGCATGCCCATGCAAAGCCTTGAATACTAGCAACAGGACTTTGAACTGTATTCTTTCATTGGTTGGCAGCCTGTGTAGACCTTTTAGTGAATACCTGAGAACCATAGGCAATGTCAGGCACCTCATATATACAGATGTTGCAAAAAACCTTGTCCATAGTCTGGTAACAACTAGACTAGACTATTGCAACAGTGTCCTCTCTGGTTTGAACCAAAAGCTCCTATCCAAACTTCAGTCCATTCAGAACGTCGCAGCTAGGATTGTGACGAGATCCTCAAAATTTGATCATGTTACTCCACTCCTGCATCACCTCCACTGGCTCCCTATTCCTACTAGGATCTCATTCAAACTTCTCTGCTTTGCTTACAGAATACTCCATGACAATTGCCCTCCTTACCTCTCTGACTTAGTTTCACCCTACCAGCCATCACGACAACTCCGATCAACAGACCAGCACCTCCTCACTATCCCAAGATACAAGTTAAAATCCTACGGCTATAGATCTTTCTCACATCAGGTCCCACTGTTATGGAACTCTCTTCCACTTGATATCAAGCTTTCACCATCTTTTGAACAGTTTAAGCGCCGACTCAAGACATACTTGTTCACAAACTCTTACATTATCTAAATTCCCTCCTTGAAGCTCTACATCCCAATTTCTGTTGTATATAGGTTGTTTATTCTTTTTAATTGTTGTAGCGCTTAGAGCATGCTAAGCATGGATTTAGCGCAATACAAATTTTCATTATTATTATTATATTATTATTAATACTGGACTGACGTGATCATACTTCCGGGTACCTGTGATCATCTTGAGGCCATTATATGACTGTGATGTAGTTAATAAACTGCTGTAAATGAAACACCAGTTTACATGTTAGACAGTGTTATTTCAAAGTTAATCATTGGTTATAGTTTACAATTAATAGCCAAAACTGTGTAGTATCTGAAGGGAACATTAGCGTTAAACTTTCTTTTTTCAATTCAGTCCAAATTTCTCGTTTGCATACGTGTTACAAAATGTAATCACACAAACCAATTATGAAATATAAATACATGACAACTTTATGTATTTAATTGTATAAATTAAAAAAGTCCTCGTTTGACACATTTTACTGTTCATTTACTCTTAATTTGACGTTTCTTTGCATTGTTGAAATAAAAATTATTAGTCATACTATTCAATCTGTGCCGTAAACATTTACACGGTCATATTCAAAGAGAACTATTATTTATGCATAATTGTTTGCATTATACAAAGCATCAAACGTAAATATAAAATACAGTTTGCTCTTTATCGCATAACTTGGATAAATAAGATTAACATATTTAACATTTTGTTGAAAAGGTAGTATAATGTACAAACTGTGATAAAAGTCACAGTCAAGTGTTCAAGCGATATAAGGCATTACAGCCTGAATGCCTACTTTGAATAATACAGCATCCACTCACGATCAAAGGTAACAGTAACTTTATTGTGGGTAGTCACTAGAAAAGGTAATCTTCTGATACACGGTATCAACTGCACATGCAGTATCCACATTCCTTTCTCACGGTCCACTCCAACCAACCAACCGTGAAACTAATGCAGGTATGCCGGGGGACGTGCAACAGCTTCTTTTGGAAAGAGGGGACGACAAACATGATCTCTTTGAGGAATACTTACAGGGTGTTTGGAAAATCACTGCGATATACATGAGAGACACATAGATGTGACACTGGTCGATGCTAACAGACTTGCAACAATTACTCTTTGCAAGAGGGGCGACTTGTATGACAGTTCCGAATTTCAGAATGCAAGTCATGCGTTGTGCAACACCTGGTAACAACATTTGAAGATATATAAGACAACTTTCAACAGTCGTATATCAGTCGTTAACATATAACATATCTGAGATATATAGTGATGTGGACACTTGAAAACTTCCAACGCATCTTTCTTGAAAAGATAACCGACTTGCAATACTTCCTTGTAGGGCTTTTTAGGAATGGTGGTATACACCGTTTTTGATAAACTACACTAATAACAGCATCTGATGATATGATTAAATGTAGGGTTAAAATTAAATATTCAGCTCTATCTTTCAAAATATATTTCACAGGAGATACAGCTTATTCGAAACAGTGTCCATGGCATAAACTACATGACATCAAGTATGACGACATCACAATGCTATGACGTCATATTCTTGGTGGCGTCACAATGCTATGGCGCCATATTCTTGATGGCGTCACAAGTTTTACTTGAAAAATTACGAAGGAAGATTTTAGATATTTAAATATACAACATTGCGGATCTCAACCTACATATGGCCTCTGGTACCAAATATATCAACACCCGTTGAGATAAGTAATCGTTTCCTCGTTAGACCTCTATTGTTAAGTTTGTAACCTTTATAAACTCATTTTGATGTAATTGTTATCAGAAGACACTGGAAAGAAACTGTAATGTTCATCAAATACCATTCATCATTATTTCAATGAAAATTATATACTCCAGTTTTCCAGAATAGAATGTAAAACCAATTACATGGATATTTTATATAAACAAAACTAAACGATCTTCTTTTGAAACGAGGGAGTGGCTGGTATTTAACGAGCGAAAGCGAGTTATCTACAAATACCATCTCACGAGTTTCATAAATATGTTATTAAACAGAAAACAGTTTAGTATTTTATTTATTACCCTCTCATTTAAATCCCACTTTATTCCACGAACTCGTCGATAAATTGGCCGCACTCCAGTGCGTCCGCGGCGATAATATTGTGACGTCATGTTTTTGCCCCTATGATGTCACGTCAGTCCACAGCACACGATGTTATGACACAATGTGTAATACCATTGTAGATTTATTAAACAGCGATATCTTCAACGGGCGAGTAATACGAGAATTTCTTATCTCTATAATGGTGTTTTAATGAATATTGATCTGTGGGAAATGGAAGAAATTTTATGACTTGTAATATTAATCTTTGAAATTCAAGAGACATGTCAGTCATTAAAAAAAAGAAATGTAAGATTACTTCTGTTAATCAAAGATCCAAGATGTGAAATGAAACATATAAAGAAGGTAGAAAATGTTAATGTGGTTAATGTAATAACGATTTTCTAAAAACAATTAATCAAACTAGTTTTAATCCTATAGATCAATTCAAAGTCGTGTAGATATATTGTCTTTACCTACACAAGCAAACAACATAATATAATTGACACAATGAATAGACTGATATCATGATAAGCTTTATTACATAATGAAAACACATAAGAATTGATTTTGCTTCCCACAAAGGACACATCGACCCAGAGCAGTAGGTAAGGGCTCGCTTTATCAGTTCAATGATCGCGTCGACTAAGTGACAAAGCACATTATTCGCTCCTTGCACACCGACTATCTCCAACGTCCATCTCTCTTTTTCTTCCCCTGACATTCTTGAAATGAAATTCCAGTAACTCCTTGAAAACAATCGTGTGTATAATTAACAGTCAAATCAGTATGTGCATGACTGTGCAGATTTCATGTTGTCTTTCTCCGATTCCGTCTCGCCGGTTCCTGCATGATATCAATACACCCAAACTAACCTCGTGGCCATGGTTGAAGAATGTCCTATTTTCCTCCCAACTAACTCTAAATCACCTACTTGCCTCGAATGTCACTTACAACAAAAGTAGACTGAAACCCGTCACCCTCAAAATCTTCTTGTCTTCTCTTCCCCCACCCGAGTTGACTTTACCTATCCCAGTCCTCCACCACTGACCCTCATCGACTTGATATTGCGGGTACATTCATCAGGGTGTTTTATCAAAGGGCGGGCCAAGATGACTGGCAAGATACAAAGATTCTGTATACTTTAATCATAGGTTGTGTGGACAAGAGGATGTTTTGAGAAGACAAACTGTGAGACGTCATGTTATTAAATGTAAAACTATGAGACGAGAAATCACGTGATTTGACGTAGTTATGGCGTGACTTCAAAGCATGCAGACGGGATCCAGTTGACAGCGACCATATTGAATACAATAGTGTTATATAGATAGCATAACATTCTCCTAATAACTGCCATACACTGACACGCTCAAAGCCTTTGAGAAATACGTATGATGTGTTGGGTGGTATGAAATAATTTTCATCCATGACTAGGTTTGAATAATAATTGATATAGAACAATCTGGTGTTTTGACATCGTTTAACAGTTTTTGTTCGAGATTATCGTGCTGCACGCGCATGTCGAACGTTTTTATCACATGACCATCGCCATGCTGTCTGTCTGACAACTTATCATTGTTCTAGGATTTCATGGAGTGTCTTCAGTCGACTTATATTCCCTTGAGTAGAAATATTACTTCGGCTTGTTGCCAGTTCCCACAGTGACTTTGCAGCTCGTAAGATGACAATGCGGAATTGCATATCACAAAAAAGAAACATTTAGCACAAAGGATAATAGGGGAAATAACACATTGTGACATCATTAGCATGATAAAGATTGAAACAGGTTTATAAATACAAACTTTATTATTTGTTACTTTGGCCGCCTTTTGAAATGACAAAAATATAGCATAGTTTACAAATTAGACTCCAGTGAAGGGAAAATTAATTCAATTATTTTGTTTCTTGTTTACGACTTCATGTGTATTCCGAAATGTAATGGACTGACATTAAAAAGAAAATGAAAAACTCAAATGGCGATCATGTAAGAGTTTTTAATACAAGAATCATTAATGATAAAAATACGTTATAATAGAAGTTCTCTATAGTGTTGTTAATATTTTAAAAAGGTGCAATTCAGACTAAATGAGTAGTGAGAAGAGTAAATTGATGTAATTTTCGTGAAGGCAGTGGAAATTTAAGTTGAAGTTAACAAAACACTTTCATAAATAAACTCAGAAATTTGAAACTGTAGGAGAGTTTATTGTTGCCAATATACATTATATTTGTTAGCTTTTTTAGTATTTTGTAAATTCCTGAATTTTTGATAAATTCACTGCAACATGTGTTATAGGGAAAGGTCTAGTCCTGCTCCATGACTGTGCATATACAATGTAGAATAAGAACCTGTAACACAGTCTAAGTCCTCATTCAGCAAGTCTAGAATATCTGAATTCACACTCCTGACAATTCCACACAAGACCAAGAAATTAAAGGGGCAGTAGCACGTTTTTTGAAAATTTTATTTTTTCAATTTTCCCATTTATAATGATAGTTTATGTCATTTATATTAACTTTAGAGGGTAAAACATGTTATTACACAAACCAATTATCCGTAGTGATAATAACGATGTTGCGTATAAAGCAAAAATTGCATGGCGGCCATTTTATTGTGAACACAACTTAATCATTTCGCATTACAAAACCGATCCCCATGGCTTTACCGAACCATGTACACTCATTTTCAATTTTATTTTCCGGAGAGAGAATGTAGTTTTACTATTGGTGACATTATTTTTCAAATACATTTCATCGACTTATTTGAGGTTGCAACCACTGAGTTGGATACCAAACTATTGTAACGGGGCTTACATAAACATGCTGATTCTTATTAAACTGCCTTCCAGTCTACATCTTATAAAGGGCCACGCTTATGTCTATGGACTCGAGGCAGGTTTTGGATTTGAAATACAGAATCCACAGGAATATGTACAATAATTTGCAAAGATCATAAGATTAACCACTATTTTATCATTTGTTGACACGTGCTGGGACAAACAATTACAAATTATCTGGTTACTGTTAGGTTTTTGAAACGGTGATGGATGACAAACATGTCTTGATTTGCTGATAGCACCTGTCCCCCAGAACCCTGTTCTTTATTGTTTAAAGCATAAACAAATATTTTATCCTTGAAGAAGTTAATATATGCCATGATGCAATGTAGAATTCTTGAAGATATAATATGCTTAAGTTATTCAAGTTTCTCGTCCGAAACTTAACAGAAAACAAGGTGAAAGCAAGTTTATCGGCACAGTTTATAGCAATGCTTTGACGTCATTTGACCACAATCCTAACTGTCCTAGCCAAATTACCTATATGACCGTATTTTATTTATTTTCGTTTCTGTAATGACAAAAACAATCATTGGCTGGGAAATTCGGTCAATACCTGTTTTTATGGACCCGAGAAAACAGTTTTGACTGCGGACTACGTCCTTGGTCAATATTGTTTTCTCTTGTTGTCTATAATTGTATAATGTTTAAGTAGAATTGATGTTTATCCATCAATTTACAAATTAGAAGATTTATGAATAAATTCCCTGTTCTCTTTAAATATTTTGCAGAAAGCAGAATAACATACACGATTATTAATATTCATTAACGTTGAAGAATCTAGGTGTATTACTTGTTTATAAACTTATAAACTTGTTTATAATATTGTGATAGTGATATTGTATTGTGTGGTATACAATTATTAATATTCATATTGATTAACGTCGAAGAATCGGGACACGCCTATATGGATTTATAACTTGTTTATGTCGTACATATGTTTCTCCAGAATTTCAAATAATTAAAACCCTTGAACATATAATATAACTACTTACTCGAACAAATATACTTGTTTTGATATCATAAACCGCCGATTACATCATACATTCTAATGATTAAAAACATTATCAAACATGAATCATCACTTAGAATAAATCCTTCAATAATACCTTTTTGTTTCCAATTCGGTGTACATGCTTGATCCTATGAAGACATATTCATTTTTACAGAGATAAAAGAAAGCTATAACACCAGCGCACATGTATACAATGTTTTGCCCATTATATGCATGTCAGGAAGCATGTGACATGTAGAATATATCAGTAAGGAATGTCTGTATCAGCAAACCTTCCATGTGCAACTTCTGTTTGTTTATTTTTCCATTATCTTTATCGATGTGGGTGGCTTGTACACCTATAAAATCGTTTTTATTCCAGAACTAGTGTAATTTATATACAAGGCTTGTCAAACTTTTAACGCCATCTTGAACGAGAACGAGGCTAACATGATTTCATTTGCTGGTATTCTGGTGACTTGTCAGATCTTGTAAATACTCTGCTTCAATGTTGTAAGGTGTAAAATGTGAGGTCAACAGACTATCTCTTGTTATTTCCTCGTAACTGTTCCTTCTCAAGCCTGTCCCAAAGTCTCCATAATCAATATCTCCTTCGATCTAGCCTGTCCCAAAGTCCCCATAATCAATATCTCCCTCGATCTAGCCTGTCACAAAGTCCCCATAATCATTATCTCCCTTGATCCTGCCTGCCCATACACCGCCGAATCATTATCTCCCTTGGTCTAGCCTGTCCCAAAGATTTCCCTCCATCAAATTCTAGACTCTTTCACTGTCAACCGAATCATTAGCCCCCTACTAAAATCTGCAGAATTGTTCAACCATCCAGCTTCGATATTATCTAGATTGTTGTGCATCTTAATGCTTGTGGAACTGACAATGAATGGTCTTCATTATAAATGTAATGACTTTAACTAGAGATCTGAGATATCACACATACATATCTGTCATAAGGTTAGTATATTTTTTCCAGAGAGTCAACGAAGAATTTGCTGACGGAGATATATAATTATGTTTTAACGGTTATATTCCACTCGCATTCAGTTTCAAAACTCACCCCACTCTGATATTTGGAGATTTTCTAAAATCTTCAACAACGAAAAACAATGTTTTAGCAGCTGTTGTTTAGTCATGCGAAATTCATTTGTTGATAAAGTTTGAAATACTAAACGATTTCCTTTTTACCTCGATTGTCTGTAAACATGTCTGTGGCTTTGGTTTCACATTTGTGGCATAAATAATGTTCATGTATAAAAACATTACAGAATTTTTTTGGAAAAGTTTCCTCGGATATCTTGATCCTTAAAGGCACTGTAGTACGCCAGTCTTACTGAAATAAAGTGTTCTCACAAAAAGGTAAATAAGTGGAAGCAATGACTAAATAATACCCCTGAATCAATAAAAGGGCTCAAAAACATTTCCCATCGAGTGGCCATTTTAAGGTGTTCACATTAAAATGACCATAGGTAGTTCAAGTGATTTGACTGATGTAGCGATACATAGACACTCAAAGTAGAATTTTAAATGCGGCATAATGGTGGATTGGTCAACCACCTTGCTGTCTAAACTCACAAAGTTACAAATCTACCTCTCACACTGAAGAGTTCCACTTAATTGTCGCTTTATATGTCTCATCATTTTCTTCCAATACAGATAACCGTTTACGGATACGGCTAATCGGGTCGTGCAGTTAAATGTTGGCCCTCTAACGTAACAATGTATCACATGAACTTATAATTCAACTTACTAACAACTTTTTTAGAAATTTGAGAAAAATAATATTTTAAAAAAACGTGCTACAGCGCCTTTAAACCAAACGAGCTAATCACTGATCTTTATCCAAAATGATACTGACAGAAATCTATTAAATATCCATTGCTGTCATGAACATATCATTCAGATTCTTAAATTCCAACAAATCGGAGGTGTTAACTGCAAATCATACTTGATCATATTTATTGATCATACTTGAATATAAAATCTGTGTTTGTTAAGTAGGTAATTGTAATTAAACATTAAAATTTAGTTCAATATCTAGATCTATATTCAAATCGCCTTCGTATTTAATTAAGCGAGACTTAATTTATTCCGAGGTCACCATATATATCAATACATAACAGGTGCTGTAATGCCGATTGTCATCATAGACACCTAGTCACGTGACAATACGATCGCGTGATTTGATTAGCTGACACATCCACTTCATCGTGACACGTCATAAGCCGGGTGCCGGGTATACCACAGATTGTATCATATCATCTTCACCAAATATTGTCATATATGATATGTATTCGATGCAATCATACGTTTGCGGACAACATTATTCAAATGACCAATCAGATTTAACATAACAATCAAGATAATTAACCAATAGATTTCAAGATAACATATCAATGCGTATCCTTCTTCGCCGGACTCTCATAAATCATTTCTATACACCCTCTTTATCAATCAATTATGCTCAGCTACACTCGTCAATCTACCAATCAGAGTCGAGACAACCTTCCAGTAACTAACTGATACATTTAAAGATAGATTTGTCAATCTTCAGATTTTGTTGACTACCAGTCAGATTTGAGATATCGCTTCAAATAACTGACAAAATTTAGAGTGACATATCAGGGCTTAAAGTTGTTCAGATTTAGCTATTCCATTACCTAACAAATATATTTCAAGACAAATAAAGGAAGCCCCAAATTGTTTATCAACAATAACAAATAATGGTGTTTCATGACCAATGAAAATAGGAACGTTTTATTTCTTGTCAATCGCTAACTTTAAAAGATAATGATGATGAGTAGGAGATTTAGCGAGCGATTTTCAGCGGAGCTGTTCACTCACTCGGTTTATAACATCAGTTCAGTTTCAAAGCATGATTCTTAAAATGTTATAATTGCTGATGACCAATGAAGATCAAGATAACATTTGGCGTTGTGGCCAATGGAAATCAAGATAGCATTATTATGACGAATAGGATTAGATATAACGTTATCATGACCAATGAGGATCAAGATAACAGGATCGTGTTCTTCCTCGTCAATCGTCAGTTGTTGAAGAAATGTATAGTAAAGCTCGTAAAGATAATAAATCTGAAAAATATCCCTGATAATCCTTTGGTGGTGTGAATGTTAAAACAAGAGTATATCTCTTCATCTCGAGACGTCTCGCGAGTAGTCGTTTTTCGAAACTAGCATTCCGTGAAACCGACACAAAACGTTCAAGATATATTGGTATTATGATATTTTGAATTGATTAGGAATTGAAAAGACATTCCACAAGTTCCCAGCATGCCTCACGCGATTTTGTCATAAGCGGAGCTGACGCCCTGAACCGCCGATTAACATCTCGTGATTTATCGTTCTGGTCACGTAACTTCACGAGACCGTTTAGCCTTTACTAATTATCCGAATAATGACATTTAAAACAATTAAAAAATTAATGTTTATTATTCCTTAAAGGCATATCGATATATGATTAGGGCCCATGTTTATATATATGCTGAGGTATCTGATTAAGAGAGAATTATTATTATTTTATATTAGAACCAATTTTTTTCACAAAATTATATTTCAAATAAAGTCATGATCAGTCCCCTCTTAAACATCCGTACTCGGTTATTAAGAATTAGGTAATTAAATGTCCATTCATTCTTGTTCTATTTGCAAAACTAGTAACCTTATAAATCTCACCATTATGTTAGAAGTATCACTCAAAACAGGGCACATGCATCTGTTGAAACATTGAATGTTCACAAAAACCTCGTTTCGAACGCGTCATAAAATAAAAAAATGCAGAAAAATCTCTTTAACAACTCATTTAAGTGAAAGTTTCTTTGCCCTCGTCTCCTTTCTCAATTGAACGCAGACAGATCCCTCTTCACAATTCATCAGCTGATTAAGATTTCTGTTATTTTTTATTTTCTTATCCCCCCCAAAAAAAATCAAACAACGGATGCAACAATACCATAAACGTCTGCTGAACATACATCATTTGACGCCTTTATACTTCTTTCGCTTTGTTTGAAACAAGCATGAGATTTGTTTTGACAGGTGGTTTTGATGTTTCGTGCTCTTCATCATCCATGCGAAAA
>OW388304.1:25394053-25609053 GCA_936450465.1 Gibbula magus
TAGAAACGATTGATTCTCCAATGAAAGAGCTTAAATCTGAAAATAAAATTACCCACTGCTTAATAAAATCTTACCAGCATTTTAGAAATGTTCATATATCCATGCATCGTCGCCTTACTAAAATTGTCAATGCAGTAGATATGGATTTCATTGTTATGCACTAAGCTATGACATGTTTTGTGTTGGTTGGAAGGAAATATTTCGGATTTAGCTTGATATAACTGACCAGGTGATGATATTGTTTTGTGTAGTTGTCCCAAGTCTGCTTCAATCACTTCTGTCATTTGTACATCTGGGGATAATATAAATCGGTTTCAAGAACATAAATGAATTTTCCCATATTGCAATAGTCAACATTTGATACAAATATTATTGACAAGGTCTCAAAGCATTGTTAAATTTTTATTACTGAGACTTCATGCATTTAATTCCATCTTGAGACTTAGTATAGGTATGATGTTGAAGCTGGACATCAGTCATGGTTGAAAGAGATATGTTAAACACTGTAGTGTAACCACAGGTGTTGTCATCGCTGGTTGATCATGAAAAATGGTATTAAAACTTGAAAATAGATGCTTCATCATTATTAATTCTAATTAAATTGAGCTGAAATGAACATGTAGTGCATTTATTACAGAAGTTGTTGACAAAGTGCACCCCTTTTTGTTGCATTTGTCTGTAATGTATACAGGTCTTGTGTGTTCATAAAGTGAAAGAAACGATAGGTAATCCATGGAAACTGTCCCATTACTGTTACATGTGCTCGTTCAACCATCATGCTAGGCTGTTTTCATCATTTTGCATAAAGTACAATAAATTGCCAATGATTTTATTGGTGCTCATCAATACAGTTTGGTGTCTTGTTTTTAAAATACAGTTGATATGGATCTTCCACAGCCTCCTTCTCCCTCCCATCCTTGATAGCTAAGGGACCACACTCCAAGCCTTGTTTTAAGCTCCATCCATGCAACTGTCGGTAGGGGTGAAACATTACACACATGAGGTTTGGTTCAATATTATTGTGGTGCAGGTGTTTTCTCCCTGCCATAATACTAGCAGCCGTGATATAAGGGAAATACTCTTGAAAGCGGCGTTAAACACCAACTCACTCACTCACTATTGCGGTGCAGAACACTCCGTTCGGAACATTTTCTGTGTTGGTTTAGAACCAAGAATACAACAAATTAGTCACATCACTACATATGTTTTCTTGAATTTGCTAACCCTGTGACCCCAAATATGGATCACAGGGGTCATGACCTAAAAAGCTACTTTCATCTTCTTATCCAGTATGAAAATCTCTAGAAAGCTGAAATGTTGTGTACAGACTCCTTGGCCAATGGGAATTCTAAATTATAGATATGATGAACGTGCGACCGCAAATATGGGCCACATCCTAAAAACCTGTTGTAATAAGGTTTGAACTTTGATATTTTATGTGTGCTTCATTGAAGGAGACCTGAGAGTCATCTCATCTTTTTCGTGTTTCAAGAAATGCAGAAATTGAGAAAAGAAAGTAGCTTTGCAGTTAATCTTGTTCTATAGGAATGTGAAATATATGTCGACTTAAGATTAATATCTACATTATGGATATGTTTGATGTAATCATGTGAAATAGGAACTATTGAATAGCCTATGAACTGAATATAGCCTCCTTTACTGGCTGATTTAGGCCTTGCAGTATTTCCTTAAGAAATCTGTGCTTAGAAATCCAGGCTCTCTATGCATTTCTGGTGCAGCGATTCACTATCCCAGACTGGCTAAGGTTATGCCTTGTGTTTGGAAGTTGATGAACTGAATATTGTGACAGGCGGCAGAGGAATAAATTGAAGAGTTAAGAAATTTTGTATTTTACATGTGATGTGAACTGAATATGACTAGTGATACAATGATAAGATAAGACTATTCAAAGTAGCTACATGAGATTGTGACACCTAATCTTCTCCAGGACAGAAATATTTAACAGTGGGGAAAACAAATAATTCACTGGCTGTGAGTCCAGGGTCTGCATGTTGTGTAATTGCATTGTGTTGACCTGGGCAGTGACCACTCCCTGGTAGAGAGGTGCAAACAGCTGTCAGTGCTAATACACACAGGTTTCAGGTTACTTTCAAATTTCTTAGATGTGCCGAAACCGAAACTGCACGTCCCATGTACATGCACATTAGTTATATGACCTATTAAACATTATCAACTCAAATTTATCTTTTTGTCTGTTGTAAATAAGATTCCAGATTTACGTTTGGCTCATTGGCGCGCGTCACACGCTGTGCATTGTTCGGTTTTGGATCAGAAATCACTACTTTTACCTTCATATCATCAATATGCTAAGTCTACTATCATTAAAATGTCGCCGCTAATGGCTGCAATATTGCCCAAGTGGCGTTAAACAATAACTCACTCACTCACTCATTAAAATTGTAGTTTTCGGTAACAGTCGGTATTTCTCGATAAAGTAACACCATTTATAGCGTTTGCAATAAGTAACCCCCACAACACAATGGATGTACCTTTAACTCTTGTAAGATTATGGTAAAATCAGTCAATAGGTCGGGACGAATCGTCTCGATGAAGTCACGGGGATTGCAAAACGTTACTGCAGACCTTTTCTTTTGTAACCACTTCACTCCGCATCATGATCATCGTAAGGGTGTCAAAAAGTCTAGTTCGGGAAGCAACAGTAGCTACACACATTGAGCTATTCGAGTGACAAATCTATTGTTTTGACAAAAGCAGTTTTTAGTTTAAAATTAGACATACGAAATTTGAATTCATCCACCAATTTGGCCAATACTTTTCATTTTCTTCCCGTAGGGGTTACTCCCTTAATATCCTAACCTCTGTTCTTCTATGATAACTTTCTCGTCTTGAAAGGTATTGTCCTGATTGGTTGCATTTGAATCAAGTTTTGTTATCAGCGACGCCGTTGTAAAAGTGACATCCTCAAAAAATGCTATTTGATTTTGTAAAAACAATTGATCATAAACATGCTGATAGAGACCAAATCAGAGAAAAAAAAATATTTGATTTATTTAGATCGGACATATTCGAACTACATAATTATACTTATATTATTAGTAAGAACTTTTACAGTCAAATGCTTAGATCTTTTAAGTCAAGCCGTCGACGCAGCCGCTGAAATATGTGTTCTTATTTGGTAAGAAGCAGGGATACAGTATAAGGTACCCTTTTCCCTGCTGGGGAATTTTGCTGGAACCTAGATATATGGCCTAATTTGACGGAGGTTAGGATCGGAAATTTGAACTGATTAATCTCTGTGGGAAGAGAATGAATAAACTGAGACCTCGTTTTTATTAATAATTATTTTAATATATCTTAACTTGATAATGGAAAATTGATCTGATAAATGATTCACGACTCACATTTTAAATTTAAAAGCACATTCAGTATATTGTTGGTACAGTTTAATTAAAAACAGACCGTAGTTAGTTGCACAGTTACACAATATATAGACTACTAAGTTTTCTTTAAATAGATCGATTATTAAATAGATATTCCAATTAACATTACAGAACTCGTGATGTAAATATAATCAGTTTAACAGCTATTTTATTTAGTTTTAACATTTTAGCTCATCAGGTCTATAGGTTATTTGCGCTTGGTCATGGGACGGTGTCTGTCCACATTTGACCTTTTCGACTTCTTCAGAAGAACTGCTGCACCCTCAAACATTGTGTAAGGAGATACGCTTTTGTGTCAAAGTTTGCGGGTACAGTCGCCCGTCGGTCCTAACCCCCATGTGGGTGTGGCCCTAAACCTTGCTCGTTACTCAGCCCTTGCACCATATCGGAAGTCGGTCTTAAAAGTATAAAGGTCACAGTTGATTAAGAAACAGCAAAATGACAAGCAATACATATACACACGCACTAAAAATGTATTACAAAATGAAAATATATGAAATAATATTGCATTTGAAATGCTACACTTTCCCCGAACCAATCCTTTAACATCTTCAAATAAAGTTATCAATAGTTCAAAAATCAATAAGCATTTCACCGAGCAAATAGATGCACAATATTCATGGAACAACACAAACGTTTCTTTATGTAATGTTTTCACAGTTTCTGATATGTAAAACTGGAATAGGAAACGAGTTCGCCAAGTCCCAGGTTCAAAAAGCTTATTCAACATAACTCGGCAAATATATTTATTCTCCTTCAGTTTTCGCATCGCACCGGAAGTCAGTCTAAAAACTCGATCGTAATGGTAAAGAAACAGTGAAATGACAAGCAAGACAAACGCACCCAAAAATGTATTACAAAATGGAAACATGTTAAAATAATACATCATATTGCATTTGAAATGCTACCATGTCCTTGACTCAATCGTTTAACATCTTCAAATTAAAATATGACCAAATTATTCATATCGACGAGCAAGAAACCAACAGTAGGTCAGGAATACCAAATATATATACACAATATTCTAAAGCACAGGGGCTTGTATTGCTGAAAACAAACAGTTCCTAGGTCCAATACTACGATGCGATATACCTTTACTTCTTTATTTATAAGTATAGGTATATCGCATCGTAGTATTGGACCTAGGAACTGTTTGTTTTCAGCAATACAAGCCCCTGTGTTCTAAAGAACAACACAGACGTTTCATTATGTTATTTCTCCACAGAGTTTCTGGCATGGGACACTGGAATATTATATGCTGCTTCTAGCATGGAGTTATTTGTTCAACACCTTTCTTATGATGAAGAATAGGAGCACATTGGATGCAGTGGCGGATAGGAAGACATGAAGAGCTGTGGAGCTGAGCATACCTCTTAAAGAGAACCCGGATGATCGATTCTGTCGTCCGCTTCTCTCACTTATCTGGGAGACATAGTTTGTAGTCACTGTAAGTCGAGCCAGCGTCGCTTTCTGTTCCCGATTCATTTCCTCTTCAACCAGATCAAAATAGAGGCTTGCAAATTTCTTGCAATATTCGAGACAGTCTGACTGTAGAAGCAGGTATGTATCCTCCGTTAGCGTCGCCATTATAACATCCAACGTTTTCTCTGGAATAGTTAATGTGCCAACGTACAAGCAGACGTCATATTCTGGTGACGTCAGGATGAGATCATCGACGTGAACGAAATAACGTTCTGATTGGTCGTTGTATATCACATGGTATCGACGGATAAAACACTGTTTTTGGATAAAATCGCCAATTTCTACTTTTGTAATGAATGGTTTGGAAACGAGTTCTTGGACATTTTTCATGTTGGCATCAGTGATTGCCCAAACTGCTGCGTGTATGTTGTGAATGATGAGAAAGAACACCCAGTTTTCCTCCTTCTCCTGTTGAAGATCTGGGTGATCGAACACGTTGTATCTTCCTTGCAATATATCCCATGTGATGTCCGTAACTCGCCCATCAAAATTGCTTTTCATAATCAAATTATCTTGCCTTAATCCAAGTTTTTCCTCAAGCTCTCTTTTCCGGAGGCTTTGCTGGTCGGCCATCTTTTATTCGGAAGAATATATCAAAACGGAAAACTCGTAATTGACAGTCGTCGCAGGTACTGAGCACAATTCTTGACAGTTTTGTACACAAGGCAGTTTAACGCAATCGGTAAATATGCATGGTAAATTCAGGTAAGAAAACCAGCTAGAGTACAATACCTGTTATCAAGCCGCACACAGGTAATGCAGCCCTTTCATGTGCACATCTGTGCAACGTTTATTGAGGACAGCAGTGGGAATTTCAGTCTATAAATAAACATGATTCCTCGGGAATGAACTGTAATTTGAAATGCTAAACCTTAGATAAGATACTGTTACGGCGTGTGAAGTAACCCATAACGACTTATATTGTAGTCTTGAATATGTGCCCATTATAACCGACTTCACTCTGTGAAGCTACCAGTTGCATATTTTAAACCAAACTTTAAAGTTTCTCACGCTCACTTCAAGTATCGTATGAATAGGAAAGCCATAAACACATTTGATAGGAGTGTACCAGTAACTATTTGCCCCAATGGCGACCCCAGAAAACTGCGAATGGCCGACCCAGACATAGCGTAGTTTCGGCCACTCTTTTCGCTCAATTGAGACATAAAAATGGTAGTGATCGTCAAATTTTCCAACAACTTTTTCTGTCCCTTATCCAGTGTTTTACCTGTGATTTCGAAATACCTATACACAAAGGTTTTGCAATATTCAAGGCAGTCCGACATGAGAAGAAGATATGTCCTTTCAGCAATTGAGGCCATTAGCACATCCAAGCCACGCTGAGACAGCTTTAGATTTCCAACATAAAGACACACATCATATTGTGGTGTTTGAACGGATAACTTATCTCCAACCACAAAATAGCTGTCGAGTTCGTAACAATGAATCACATGGTACCTTCTTACGACTGGATTATCTGTTAAATGTATTTCCAGTTGGCATGGCGACACTGGGTTGTTCAGTAGAATTTCCCTTGCTTCATACACATCCACTGCTTCAATTGCCCACACGCTTGCATGCTTGTTCCTCACCACGATGAAAAACAACCAATCAAATTCTTTCTCATTTTGAAGAGCCGGGTGGTTGAATATGGTAAACTTTCCCGTAGATATATCCCATGCTAATGCAGTAATAGACGGTGTGAAAAGACTTTCAATTTTGCCACCTGATCTGAATCCAAATTTGTCTTCAAACTGCCTCTGTCGACCAGCAAAACCAGCCAGCTGTTGATGATTCGCCATGTTGGATAATGTTGCATTATCATTTCAGGGACCGTTTCAAACATCTGATGGCATTATTCAATGGACTTATATAGTATCAAATGTGTACCTCTATCTGTCATTGTCAAGCATTAAAAGGGTAGTTTGAAATAGTGTTATTGTACATGTGAATTAACGTCTGGTGGTAAACGGCAGTATTTGTCTGTTAACTGACAGGGAACGTTTCAGACGTTGAATGGGATATCTTACAAAGGTAATTTCTAACATTCTCTCTTCATCTTTCATATTAACTCTAATGAATAGCAAACACTATTTTATATTATTGGACACTTTAAAGAATGAAAACATATACAAAACAGGTGGATGAGGTTCATTATTAGTCAACTGCTTTATGCTATATTTGTATCTCGAACCAACACAGTAAATGACATATTCACATGATTGTTCATGATTGTTCATCATTTTGGCATAATCGTTTGTTCACTTCGTATCATTTGGAAGTTGTTTTACAATTATTTCAGAGGTTGGAATATTAAGTTCATTAAAATGCTCTCCTAATAAATAATTTGGAAGTTGATTTACAACTTTCCAGATTAGATAATTCTTGTCAGTAATTCATTCACATGTTTTGTTCTTGATTTGTCCACTTAATTATATTTGTCTCGTTTAGTTTAGATCGTTCTGTCTTGTTGACATAATTGATTACGTATCCCCTCCAAGTTTAAATATAACTGTACATTACTTATTTATAAGTTTGATGGGTTTAGTTATCTGTCTATCTGCATCAAAGTGAAGATAGTAAGTGCGTGAACTAACATTACATTTAACTTTCAATATCCCTTGATAATTGTTTTGTAATCTCTGGTAGAATTAAAAAAATATTAAAAGTCATATCTCTAAAATCATTTAACTTGTAGTTGCGAAAATAAATACTATCATAAACGGTATACTATATATTTGGCAAAGGCTATAATACACATTGAATCTTAAAAACATACATGTCAAATATTTGACAGCAACTAAATTGTAGGACTGTCAGGAATGATTTTTTATATCGATTATTTCGCTTTTTGATTTTGTCATGTAAACATTATGTTATATAAAAGAGCAAGAGCAAAAACAGTTTGTTAAACGAAACAAGCCACTGGTAATATACTTTACGCATACCTGTTAAGAAAGTATAATGTGGAAAGTTAAGACAATGTAAGCAAAAAGAACATAGATGTGATCAGATTGATACTCGGGCCTCGTGTTAATGAATAGCGTGTTACAGGTGAATATGTATGTCTAAATTCCAATTAAAAAGGTACGGTTTTGAAAAGGCCAGTGTGGGATTGTGATGGATTCTAATTAGTGTGCAAGGTTACTGTGCAAATGTATGCATGACGTCATTAATCAATAAGGACTATTGGACATAAAACATAGATCATTTACTCTCAATGTTAAGCAGATTAACCGGATTATGCAGCCATGGAAGTGTTCCTTGTTTTAACATAACTGAACATTCATAATCTGCCAGTCATCACAGAACAGTCATAACTTTGATGTAGAGAACATCTATGTAATAATACAGCCAGTGAAGAAACGTGAAACACTACTAGAATTGTACTAAGAAGTTAATCAAATGTTTTAGATTTGATTTAAACATATTTTAAATCAAATGGCTATCATATCAACCGCCACCATTGCGCTGATGATGACGCTGAGACAGTCAAAACTAGTTATTAATCGACAGATACACAGCCCTCAGTACAACCTGGTCAATCGGTTAATGGATGAAGCAAAGAAGTCACATTACAACAGCATTATAACTGAGGCCACGTCCCAGAAGGAAGTGTTCAGTGTTTGCAATGATCTACTGTTCCGTAAGAAGGGCAGCAGCCTACCAACACATTCCTCAGCAGAAAACTTGCAGAAACATTCTCATCTTTCTTCAACAACAAAATCCTGAAGATAAGATCTAGACTTGACTAAACCCAAGTCTCAAGTGAAAATGTTGACGGGAGTTGCAATGGCTCAAATCATGAAACAACCGGCAATGCTCTGAGATTAGGCTCTTTTTAACCAGCCACATGTGATGAAATAAGGAAATTATTCCTGAAATGTCCTACGGCTCATTGGATCCACTACCGACATGGCTTCTGAAACTTGCAGCCGAAGAGACTTTACCTATGATCACACATATTGTAGATCTATCACTGACAAGTTGTGAACTTCCTACATGCTTAAAAGAGGGACTAATAGGGCCTCTTCTAAAGAAACCAAATCTAGATCCTGATATCTTAAAGAACTATAGGCCCGTGTCAAACCTTACCTTCCTGTCAAAGCTCATTGAGCGTGTTGTAGCTAGTTGTCTTCAGGCACATCTCAAAGATGGACATCTACATGAGACAATGGAATGAGCCTACAAGCTTAGTCACAGCACGGAATCAGCACTGCTACGCTTCCAGAATGATCTACTGATGTCTGTTGACTCGGAGCTGCACTAGTGCTGCTTGACCTATCAGCAACATTCGACCCCATCGACCATTCTATCTTGCTGTCCCTGCTTGAGACTCGTGTTGATGTTACTGGTAACGCTCTGAAATGGTTTGAGTCATACCCAAGCAACCGTTTCCAATCCATCATCATCGACGGCAAAGAGTCACAGAAGCAGAAGCTTGTATTCGGTGTCCCTCAAGGGTATTAGGGCCTGTACTATTCACCTTGTACACTCTGCCTGTTGGAGACATTGTCAGAAAATACAATCTGAGATTTCATCTATATGCTGACGATTCCCAGATTTACATGGGATTCCGACCCCTCCAACAATCCCCTGTTTCTAACGCACAGGCGACCATTGTTAATTGTGTCAAAGAGATTCAACTCTGGATGTCAGCACACTTTCTTCAGCTTAATGCCGACAAGACAGAACTGATAATCTTCGGATCAAAGTCTCTCCCCTCTTAAGCTCGGTGACTGTACACGTGTCCCTTCTTCTCAAGCTAGAAATTTAGGGGTGATTTTTGAGTCCTCCTTGTCATCTGACCAACATGTAAATGTTGTCTGCAGGTCCTCCTTACACCATCTGAGAAACATCAGTCTCATCAAGAATCATATTGGAACAGAGGCAGTGAAAAGCTTAGTAAACGCGTTTGTCACGTCTCGCATCGACTACTGCAACATTGTTCTGTATGGGGCTTCAGAACACTCACTTGACAGACTCCAGAGAGTTCACAACAGTGCAGTCAGACTCTAACCAACACTAAACGTCGAGACCATATCTCCCCAGTGTTACACCAACAACTCCACTGGCTACCGGTGTGACAGCGAATGCAATTCAAGATCCTGGTGTTCCTGTATTCCAATCGCTGAATGGTCTAGATCCTGATTACATCAGTGAACTGATCTCTATCTACACTCCAAGGTGAGACCTCAGATCAAGATCATCACGAGCAGTTGATGTCCCAATGACAAAGAAAAAGCACTATGGTGATCAAGCTTTTTCCAAAGCTGCTATGGAACAGTCTTCCTCAACACATTCAGGACAGTGACAATATCACCAATTTCAAACGACAGCTGAAAACCCACTTGTTCACCCTTACCTTCACCTAAGCGCCCTTCAGCAATTTGTTGGAACTGGTGCTATACAAATATTAACTTTACTTTAACTTTACAATATAATACAGAAATGATAGAAAGATATTTACAGAGTATTGAAGAGACATGCAGCAGTCAAGAGGAATGTTTAATATTGGTTATAAATTGCTGAACCGCTTTAAAAATTGCCTGGTTTTTCAATATGAATTTTTTTTGTTGCCACTTAACAGTTAATCTAAATCTATATCATCTTCATGCACATGTAATTTTAAAATGTTAAACATGTTTTTTCTGTGCACATAATATAAACAGCATTTAAACATGAAGTGAAACACATTTTCACATAAATAACCACATTCACATGTTGAATCTGACTTAATGCCGATATTAAATTAATAATAAACAAGTAATTGTCACTGAGGTGACATGATCCCCCGCCGCAAATTAATACTTCAAAATTGAAAAATAATGTCAAGGTCACCAAAATCTAATCAGCCCTTTGTCTTCCCTAGGAGGTGCTTTGTGTAAGATGTAAGATGTGATGAAATTCCGGTGAATGGTTCTTGAGATATCCCGCTGACAAGCTTTATATGTACATAAACATGGCGGAAAATTCAAAGTTCAAAATTCAAACCTTGAGAATAATGTCAAGGTCACCCAAATCTAATCAGCTCGTCATCTTCCCTAGGTGGTGTTTTGTATAAGATATGATGGAATTTCGGTGAATGGTTCTTGAGATATCCCGCTGACAAGCTTTACATGTACATTAACAAGTCGAAAAATTCAAAGTTCCACTGTGACCTTGAGAATAATGCCAAGGTCACCAAAATCGAATCAGTCCGTCGTCTTTCCTTGGAGAAGCTATGTGTAAGATATGAAGAGAATCCAGCGAATGAGATATCCCGCTGACAAGGATAACATGACAAAGTCTCGTTGTGACCTTGAAATGAAGGTCAAGGTCACAAACCTCAGTAGGAACATTACTCTCCCTATGATGAACCCACATGCACAATATGAAAACAATCCAGTGAATAGTATTTGAGTTATTCCATGTCGTACAGACGTATGTACGGACGGACGGACGCAGCCGATTACTATATCCCCCCGCTTCGCGCTAAACACGCGGATTTCAAACTAGCTTAGATGATATCGTAAACGAGTATAATGAATATTCACTCTGCGGATACCTGTGGAAAAGTAGGATGGTGCCATAAGGCGGGTATTTTGAGTTCAGATTTCTCTGATGGAATGTCCCAGGGGCGATAAAGTGGAGAGAAACGGAGCATATATAAAACCCTGGATATCCGAGGATGCTCGGGATAGTACAGTGAAGAAGAGTCTCACATTAACAGAAACTGATTGGGCGACAGTCATATGGCTTGTTTACGTGAGTTCTATTGGAGATAAGTTGACCAGATCACAAACAAATATGCTTTTTCTTTCTCTTCCACATTTGATCAAGGTTTTAAGAAAAAGATACGTTCACTAGAACATATAGGAAAAAGTTCAAACTATCCAAAATGCTTCAAAAGGAATCATTAGCAAACATATTGAAAATTGACTCTTTAAGTTAAATGATATAGTCGGAGAAAAATATTGATTTAGATAACAATTAAAGTTCAGTTACCCAAATTGATGTGATAAGAATCCAATAAATGTAAATCAAAACAAAGATCAAGCTACTTTATTTCATTTTTTTCATAATAATAACATGATCAATTTCACTACAACCTTTTTTTCACAATATACTGGATATTTGACAACAGTTGCTGTTTCTGCACAACAAAAGACAACAAAAAACAAAAGTAAGAGTATGTAATCTTATGTAGACCCTAATCAAATCATTTTGTTAAATTGTTTCTTTTGCATTTTTAAAATGTAAATTTACATTTACATTACAATCTGTTCAAAAAGAGACATGTCCCACAACATGACAGGTAATTATTGGTTCGTTACCTCAAAACATGTATACCACTGATTAAACATTCGCTCTCTTGCACTTTCAATTATATTATTAACTGTAAACTTCAACCTTTTTCCTAACAAGAGACAAAACTGCACTCATGCTAAATATTAAAGAAGAACGCTGTATTGAATCATAGTGTCCTTCCTAAATGGCTTGGCCAGGTCAAGCTAAAGGTAGTGTCCTTCCTAAATGGCTTGGCCAGGTCAAGCTAAAGGTAGTGTCCAGTGTCCACCCTAAATGGCTTGGCCAGGTCAAGCTAAAGGTAGTGTCCTTCCTAAATGGCTTGGCCAGGTCAAGCTAAAGGTAGTGTCCATCCTAAATGGCTTGGCCAGGTCAAGCTAAATGTAGTGTCCATCCTAAATAGATTGGCCAGGTCCAGCTAAAGGTAGTGTCCATCCTAAATGGCTTGGCCAGGTCAAGCTAAAGGTATGCATGTGACGTCAAAAAGGAATGTAATGATAACTGTAATATCAATCTTTCTTAGGATCCCTTTGAAAAAAGGGTAATAGAAGGATTATATCAACGGTTGATAATCTCAGTTAGTTTAATTTTTAACATCTACATAACATGTATATGATCACAGTTTATTGATACGTAGTCTACCCAGTACTGGATTTTTATGCAAACAGAAAGTTTCATTTTGTCATTTTAAACATTAAATATTAATTTTAGACCTTTCAGTTTCTTTATCACGATGTCAGTGTTTACGGTTTGATTTTCATAGAACATGTAAAACTGGTAAATCTTAAAGGTGTTAGAATTGAACACATAAGTGGTCATATAGATTGCATTGTTATAATACAGCATCTGTTCAAAACCTTCATTTTTTAATGGAAAGAGGTGGTGCTCTTCTCCGGTCAGAACATTAATTTGAATCACATTGCCATGTGAATAATAGTAGAGAACCGAATGGGTAATATCAAATGCTACAGGTTTCATAAGGAACTTATTTCTATAAATGTTACGAATGTTACGTTCCTTCCAGAATAATTTATAGATTTGATAAAGGACAGTGAAGTCAAAGTGGATTATACAGATATACATGTATATTTTTTATTATGTAGTATCAATATCAAAATCCATATTCCTACACCGTTTTCTATGAATTTCTGTGATATCGCCTTTGTTATTTATTTTAGTTGCATAGGCTCTATATAACGCCCACACATCAATCATTGGCCGATAAGTAAAGAACAGAAGGTCACCATCCACTTCCATTCTTTCACCAAACTTGCCTTCCACTATTATTTCAAGGGGATTCTTACTAAACAATATGTGGGACCTAATTCTTCTCCCTCCCCCTTTTCACTGAATAGAATGGATCTCGTTTTCTTAACAAACGCCAGAGACAAAATGTTATCTAGTGATCCATTAATTTGAGTGTACAGATTCTTCTTCCATTCCTCAGTGGTATATTCTACACGATGTCGACCTGTTCGATGATATGGGGCAATTTGAAACGAGTATTTCATTGTCTTCTGCTCTGACATCTTTACAGTTCTTGCAAACACTGTTGGTAGAAATTTCAAGAACATCATAAAATCAAAGTGATCATATGACAGACAACAGATAATAAAAGAACAACAGAAAATTCACAAGTGCGTCCCATTCAAATGTTAATTTTATCATTTAGTAGAATATTCTATAACAATCACTTTGGATTTGCACAACATTCATCATTGTGGTTTTTAAATTGATTATGTGTTAGCTCATACTTCCTTTCAAATGCAACTATTCAGTCAATAAGATCATTCAGATCAACCTTTACATCATGCAGCAAATAACACAGTAACTGAATGGTTGACATTCATATGAGTTGTATATAAGTTGATCAGAACACAAATACGTATGCATAATATCATTCAATATTTACCATATTACGGTAATACTTACAGGGGACACAGCAATATTCACCTCTTCTTGTAATCAGTAATCGCCTACGTGGCCTGTCGCAGCTACAAGGTGTGACCTAAATATAAACAGTTTATTTGAATTTGAAGTACTTAAATACCTATCATATAAGATTGAGTTCCAACAAGGGAGTGAGCCTGTTACATTGACTGGCAACTATGACCGACTGTCCACAAACAAAATGCTTACATTTTTACAAGTTTCTTGTTGATCATATTGAGACTCTCAAACAGAAGGCGTGTGTACTGTTCTGACCCAGTGTAGTCGTATATAAGGCAAAATATTAAAACAACTGCCAATATAAAAGTAACACTTATAGAAACCTCACTCGAGGGAATCATATACTAGATAAAATGTTGTTGTTGTACTCCATTGACTAACAACTATGTCCGACTGTCTTTCATTTTATAAAAGTTTATTGTTGGTCATTTTGAGACTCTCAAACAGAAGGCGTGTGCACTGTTCTGACCAAGTGTAGTCGTATATAAAGTAAAAACCACACTAAAACAACTACCAATGTAAAAGTCACACTGATAGAATCCTCTCTTGAGTGAATCATATACTAGAGAAATTTGTGTTGTATTGTTGTTGATAGAACTATTATTCCTATTTGTCTGTAGCTGTATGATTGTTGGTAAAGTAAAATAAAACCATTAACCAAACGAAATGTTTAGGAAGTTAACTTTATCATTTGTGTCATGTTTACAAACATACAAGTTTGAGAAGCAGGGGGGAACACTTTGATTGATATGACCAATAATTTAAATAAATGCCTTTAGAAATTAATTTTACATTTTGTTATTGATACACAAAATGTTTTCAATATTCAGGACTGATACACTAAGTACCCACTTATTAGCGGAAAGACGATATCTTTGATTTTGTATTGCTTACTTATGGTTTGAGTCCTTTGTCATGCCATGGTTGTTGTCAAAGTTCAGTTGGCACTGGAGATCACTGTGACTGAAGTTAAAAGAAACACACTAACTGATCTGATCACAGAGAGTTTCACACATCCTCCACCCTGCTGGTGTCTTGATGAGAATTGATGACTCCCTTTCTGTACCCCATACAGTGACAATACAGCCAACAAACAAAACCAACCTCAACGTGTTCATCATGATCATACTCAGAGAATCGACTCATGCATTTGAAAGAAAAATGGATAAAAGTGAAAGTCTGTATTCACCAAGTGGTAATTGAAAATAAGATTCAAATGAACATTAAACATGATGTTGCTCCATTAGCTACGCATTATAAAAAAAAATGCATTTCATCTTTTAAAAATATCACATCTCATCCTAATGAATATATCTTCATTAAAGTTTAATAAAAGCAACAATTAGAACGAAAATTTTTTTTTTTACTCAACTGTAAATCAAACCATGATACCTAAAAAGTTAACGTGCAAAAGAAACTTTGCACAGTTTTTTAAAGAAAATATAGGACGAACGTTTGATGTCAGACACATGCTATTCAAAAGAAGTACTCACAATGTCATACATCTGAGTATGATAGTTTTATTTTATGTCTGTTCAAATACACTTTGGGTGCTGAAATCATAATTTCAAATATATTTTAAGCCATATTGTTTTTGACGTTAAATCAAATATATAAACTGGATGGGACCGGAGGGGTCCATTGTTCTCTACATTTATCTGTATAATATACATGTACAGGTATAAACTCATTTATTATGTGAGCATATCTTTCCAGCGATCTGATTGGTCGAGAGGCCATCACGTGACCGTGGACAGACAAGCATATTGACTCCAGCCGAGTCCGACCAAAAGCCGTATTGACTTGAGTGACGTCAAACGATTGTTGCATGACGTCAAACGATTGTTGCATGACGTCATACGACTGTAGTCCCAGCTGTTTAAATCAAATTACATTTTTGACTGTATTTCATTGTTTTCCTTTCATTTCTGTATTAGATACATAATAAAACAATTATGGACTGGCGATTCGGTCAATACCTGTTTTTATGGACTCGAGAAAACAATATTGACCGCGGACTTCGTCCTTGGTCAATATTGTTTTCTCGGGTTCAAAAAAACAGGTATTGACCTCATCACCAGTCTATAATTGTATATTATCTTCGCTTTCACGTGAAATATACAATTTCTGAAACAATTTCAAATGTACACGAACTAATAATGCACAAACATTTTAATAGCATGCACAAAATACAAAATACAAACAAAACTTTGTTTTGTGTAGTTTGACCTTGTTACGGATTGGTAGAGTGCTCAACATTTGTAAAATGGAGCGTGATCAATATAGAACGTTTAGTCAGTTATCTACAAAAAGCATTCGTTGTGTATCACTCATGCGAGTAGCAATAGTCAAGTGATAGCTTGATTGGTCTTCTGGCCACTTTTGTTACATGTGCGCTTGCGCTTGTTTGCTGATTGAGTCCCTGTGTTTTGGCTATGGGTTTCTGTGTTTTTGGAAGTGCTGCGTTTTGGGCTGGTTTTTGTTTTTGGCTGTTTTTAAGCAAGAATTTATTGTTGTGCCTGCATGTATTTACTAATTCGTTGCGTTTATTGAGGGTTCCCATTTGGCGTTTGCAGATGATGATGAATTTTTCATATATGCAAAGGCTGCATCTTTTGCTTGTGTTGGAGTATGGTTTGACCTGGCCGATAACTGACCATTCAATGTTGAAATTGGATTTTTCTTCCTTTAGCTGCCTCGCCGCTAATGGCTGCAATACTGCTGAAGCAGCGTTAAACAATAACTCACTCACTCACTCCTTTAGCTGCCAAATGTTACTGTATTTACTTAATTCTGTGGTGTTCTTTTTGCTGGGGTTGTTGAAGGAGCGTGTTTTGATTGTTATGACTGGTTTTAAATTCGGTTTCTGTGAGTCTGACATATGTTTCGCTTTGAAGCGATTTCAACGTTGAATGGTCAGTTATCGGCAAGGCAAAACCATACTCCATGTACTTATGAAAATATATCATCATCTGCAAATCATCTGATCAAAATTGACTCATTTATTTAAAATAAGGTTGGAGTGAAATATTCATATTGTGCTTTAAATAACAGGAAGTTCAAATACCCAAATTTATATGTTAAAATTCAAACATTAGAAAAACCTAAATGGAAATAAAAACAAAGCTCAAGGGATTTTATTTCGAAATGTTTTAATAATATTAACAAGAAAATCAATTTGACTACACAATTCTTTTTTTTGGTGACATTATATATATATTTGACAGTAGATTCTGATTCATGGGCGAACACAACACTTTTCTATTATTCGGGAAACACAAAACGTAATAGCCATTTTCAAACATTGTTTAAAAAGGTACATAAACCGAAGTAGGATTCTAATGTTAACCCTAATCAAGCATTTTGTTAAATTATTTGTATTGCATTCTAAAACACGTACATTGTGTAGATTTATATATGTTTTAATAGAGAAACACATTAACATATTCCAAAACCTGACAGATAAGTATTGGTTTGATGATAACGCCCAAAGAACATGTATTCCACTGCTTGAACATGCACGTCCTCATGCACTCTATAGTGTCAACTGTAAAATTCAACCTTCTTTTCAAATGCAACTATTCAGTCAATGAGATCATTCAGATCAACCTTTACATCATGCAGCAAATAACACAGTAACTGAATGGTTGACATTCATATTAGTTGTATATAAGTTGATCAGAACACAAATACGTATGCATTATATCATTCAATATTTACCATATTACGGTAATACTTACAGGGGACACAGCAATATTCACCTCTTCTTGTAATCAGTAATCGCCTACGTGGCCTGTCGCAGCTACAAGGTGTGACCTAAATATAACAGTTTATTTGAATTTGAAGTACTTAAATACCTATCATATAAGATTGAGTTCCAACAAGGGAGTGAGCCTGTTACATTGACTGGCAACTATGACCGACTGTCCACAAACAAAATGCTTACATTTTTACAAGTTTCTTGTTGATCATATTGAGACTCTCAAACAGAAGGCGTGTGTACTGTTCTGACCCAGTGTAGTCGTATATAAGGCAAAATATTAAAACAACTGCCAATATAAAAGTAACACTTATAGAAACCTCACTCGAGGGAATCATATACTAGATAAAATGTTGTTGTTGTACTCCATTGACTAACAACTATGTCCGACTGTCCACTTTCATTTTATAAAAGTTTATTGTTGGTCATTTTGAGACTCTCAAACAGAAGGCGTGTGCACTGTTCTGACCAAGTGTAGTCGTATATAAAGTAAAAACCACACTAAAACAACTACCAATGTAAAAGTCACACTGATAGAATCCTCTCTTGAGTGAATCATATACTAGAGAAATTTGTGTTGTATTGTTGTTGATAGAACTATTATTCCTATTTGTCTGTAGCTGTATGATTGTTGGTAAAGTAAAATAAAACCATTAACCAAACGAAATGTTTAGGAAGTTAACTTTATCATTTGTGTCATGTTTACAAACATACAAGTTTGAGAAGCAGGGGGGAACACTTTGATTGATATGACCAATAATTTAAATAAATGCCTTTAGAAATTAATTTTACATTTTGTTATTGATACACAAAATGTTTTCAATATTCAGGACTGATACACTAAGTACCCACTTATTAGCGGAAAGACGATATCTTTGATTTTGTATTGCTTACTTATGGTTTGAGTCCTTTGTCATGCCATGGTTGTTGTCAAAGTTCAGTTGGCACTGGAGATCACTGTGACTGAAGTTAAAAGAAACACACTAACTGATCTGATCACAGAGAGTTTCACACATCCTCCACCCTGCTGGTGTCTTGATGAGAATTGATGACTCCCTTTCTGTACCCCATACAGTGACAATACAGCCAACAAACAAAACCAACCTCAACGTGTTCATCATGATCATACTCAGAGAATCGACTCATGCATTTGAAAGAAAAATGGATAAAAGTGAAAGTCTGTATTCACCAAGTGGTAATTGAAAATAAGATTCAAATGAACATTAAACATGATGTTGCTCCATTAGCTACGCATTATAAAAAAAAATGCATTTCATCTTTTAAAAATATCACATCTCATCCTAATGAATATATCTTCATTAAAGTTTAATAAAAGCAACAATTAGAACGAAAATTTTTTTTTTTACTCAACTGTAAATCAAACCATGATACCTAAAAAGTTAACGTGCAAAAGAAACTTTGCACAGTTTTTTAAAGAAAATATAGGACGAACGTTTGATGTCAGACACATGCTATTCAAAAGAAGTACTCACAATGTCATACATCTGAGTATGATAGTTTTATTTTATGTCTGTTCAAATACACTTTGGGTGCTGAAATCATAATTTCAAATATATTTTAAGCCATATTGTTTTTGACGTTAAATCAAATATATAAACTGGATGGGACCGGAGGGGTCCATTGTTCTCTACATTTATCTGTATAATATACATGTACAGGTATAAACTCATTTATTATGTGAGCATATCTTTCCAGCGATCTGATTGGTCGAGAGGCCATCACGTGACCGTGGACAGACAAGCATATTGACTCCAGCCGAGTCCGACCAAAAGCCGTATTGACTTGAGTGACGTCAAACGATTGTTGCATGACGTCAAACGATTGTTGCATGACGTCATACGACTGTAGTCCCAGCTGTTTAAATCAAATTACATTTTTGACTGTATTTCATTGTTTTCCTTTCATTTCTGTATTAGATACATAATAAAACAATTATGGACTGGCGATTCGGTCAATACCTGTTTTTATGGACTCGAGAAAACAATATTGACCGCGGACTTCGTCCTTGGTCAATATTGTTTTCTCGGGTTCAAAAAAACAGGTATTGACCTCATCACCAGTCTATAATTGTATATTATCTTCGCTTTCACGTGAAATATACAATTTCTGAAACAATTTCAAATGTACACGAACTAATAATGCACAAACATTTTAATAGCATGCACAAAATACAAAATACAAACAAAACTTTGTTTTGTGTAGTTTGACCTTGTTACGGATTGGTAGAGTGCTCAACATTTGTAAAATGGAGCGTGATCAATATAGAACGTTTAGTCAGTTATCTACAAAAAGCATTCGTTGTGTATCACTCATGCGAGTAGCAATAGTCAAGTGATAGCTTGATTGGTCTTCTGGCCACTTTTGTTACATGTGCGCTTGCGCTTGTTTGCTGATTGAGTCCCTGTGTTTTGGCTATGGGTTTCTGTGTTTTTGGAAGTGCTGCGTTTTGGGCTGGTTTTTGTTTTTGGCTGTTTTTAAGCAAGAATTTATTGTTGTGCCTGCATGTATTTACTAATTCGTTGCGTTTATTGAGGGTTCCCATTTGGCGTTTGCAGATGATGATGAATTTTTCATATATGCAAAGGCTGCATCTTTTGCTTGTGTTGGAGTATGGTTTGACCTGGCCGATAACTGACCATTCAATGTTGAAATTGGATTTTTCTTCCTTTAGCTGCCTCGCCGCTAATGGCTGCAATACTGCTGAAGCAGCGTTAAACAATAACTCACTCACTCACTCCTTTAGCTGCCAAATGTTACTGTATTTACTTAATTCTGTGGTGTTCTTTTTGCTGGGGTTGTTGAAGGAGCGTGTTTTGATTGTTATGACTGGTTTTAAATTCGGTTTCTGTGAGTCTGACATATGTTTCGCTTTGAAGCGATTTCAACGTTGAATGGTCAGTTATCGGCAAGGCAAAACCATACTCCATGTACTTATGAAAATATATCATCATCTGCAAATCATCTGATCAAAATTGACTCATTTATTTAAAATAAGGTTGGAGTGAAATATTCATATTGTGCTTTAAATAACAGGAAGTTCAAATACCCAAATTTATATGTTAAAATTCAAACATTAGAAAAACCTAAATGGAAATAAAAACAAAGCTCAAGGGATTTTATTTCGAAATGTTTTAATAATATTAACAAGAAAATCAATTTGACTACACAATTCTTTTTTTTGGTGACATTATATATATATTTGACAGTAGATTCTGATTCATGGGCGAACACAACACTTTTCTATTATTCGGGAAACACAAAACGTAATAGCCATTTTCAAACATTGTTTAAAAAGGTACATAAACCGAAGTAGGATTCTAATGTTAACCCTAATCAAGCATTTTGTTAAATTATTTGTATTGCATTCTAAAACACGTACATTGTGTAGATTTATATATGTTTTAATAGAGAAACACATTAACATATTCCAAAACCTGACAGATAAGTATTGGTTTGATGATAACGCCCAAAGAACATGTATTCCACTGCTTGAACATGCACGTCCTCATGCACTCTATAGTGTCAACTGTAAAATTCAACCTTCTTTTCAAATGCAACTATTCAGTCAATGAGATCATTCAGATCAACCTTTACATCATGCAGCAAATAACACAGTAACTGAATGGTTGACATTCATATTAGTTGTATATAAGTTGATCAGAACACAAATACGTATGCATTATATCATTCAATATTTACCATATTACGGTAATACTTACAGGGGACACAGCAATATTCACCTCTTCTTGTAATCAGTAATCGCCTACGTGGCCTGTCGCAGCTACAAGGTGTGACCTAAATATAACAGTTTATTTGAATTTGAAGTACTTAAATACCTATCATATAAGATTGAGTTCCAACAAGGGAGTGAGCCTGTTACATTGACTGGCAACTATGACCGACTGTCCACAAACAAAATGCTTACATTTTTACAAGTTTCTTGTTGATCATATTGAGACTCTCAAACAGAAGGCGTGTGTACTGTTCTGACCCAGTGTAGTCGTATATAAGGCAAAATATTAAAACAACTGCCAATATAAAAGTAACACTTATAGAAACCTCACTCGAGGGAATCATATACTAGATAAAATGTTGTTGTTGTACTCCATTGACTAACAACTATGTCCGACTGTCCACTTTCATTTTATAAAAGTTTATTGTTGGTCATTTTGAGACTCTCAAACAGAAGGCGTGTGCACTGTTCTGACCAAGTGTAGTCGTATATAAAGTAAAAACCACACTAAAACAACTACCAATGTAAAAGTCACACTGATAGAATCCTCTCTTGAGTGAATCATATACTGGGGAAATTTGTGTTGTATTGTTGTTGATAGAACTATTATTCCTATTTGTCTGTAGCTGTATGATTGTTGGTAAAGTAAAATAAAACCATTAACCAAACGAAATGTTTAGGAAGTTAACTTTATCATTTGTGTCATGTTTACAAACATACAAGTTTGAGAAGCAGGGGGGAACACTTTGATTGATATGACCAATAATTTAAATAAATGCCTTTAGAAATTAATTTTACATTTTGTTATTGATACACAAAATGTTTTCAATATTCAGGACTGATACACTAAGTACCCACTTATTAGCGGAAAGACGATATCTTTGATTTTGTATTGCTTACTTATGGTTTGAGTCCTTTGTCATGCCATGGTTGTTGTCAAAGTTCAGTTGGCACTGGAGATCACTGTGACTGAAGTTAAAAGAAACACACTAACTGATCTGATCACAGAGAGTTTCACACATCCTCCACCCTGCTGGTGTCTTGATGAGAGTTGATGACTCCCTTTCTGTACCCCATACAGTGACAATACAGCCAACAAACAAAACCAACCTCAACGTGTTCATCATGATCATACTCAGAGAATCGACTCATGCATTTGAAAGAAAAATGGATAAAAGTGAAAGTCTGTATTCACCAAGTGGTAATTGAAAATAAGATTCAAATGAACATTAAACATGATGTTGCTCCATTAGCTACGCATTATAAAAAAAAATGCATTTCATCTTTTAAAAATATCACATCTCATCCTAATGAATATATCTTCATTAAAGTTTAATAAAAGCAACAATTAGAACGAAAATTTTTTTTTTTACTCAACTGTAAATCAAACCATGATACCTAAAAAGTTAACGTGCAAAAGAAACTTTGCACAGTTTTTTAAAGAAAATATAGGACGAACGTTTGATGTCAGACACATGCTATTCAAAAGAAGTACTCACAATGTCATACATCTGAGTATGATAGTTTTATTTTATGTCTGTTCAAATACACTTTGGGTGCTGAAATCATAATTTCAAATATATTTTAAGCCATATTGTTTTTGACGTTAAATCAAATATATAAACTGGATGGGACCGGAGGGGTCCATTGTTCTCTACATTTATCTGTATAATATACATGTACAGGTATAAACTCATTTATTATGTGAGCATATCTTTCCAGCGATCTGATTGGTCGAGAGGCCATCACGTGACCGTGGACAGACAAGCATATTGACTCCAGCCGAGTCCGACCAAAAGCCGTATTGACTTGAGTGACGTCAAACGATTGTTGCATGACGTCAAACGATTGTTGCATGACGTCATACGACTGTAGTCCCAGCTGTTTAAATCAAATTACATTTTTGACTGTATTTCATTGTTTTCCTTTCATTTCTGTATTAGATACATAATAAAACAATTATGGACTGGCGATTCGGTCAATACCTGTTTTTATGGACTCGAGAAAACAATATTGACCGCGGACTTCGTCCTTGGTCAATATTGTTTTCTCGGGTTCAAAAAAACAGGTATTGACCTCATCACCAGTCTATAATTGTATATTATCTTCGCTTTCACGTGAAATATACAATTTCTGAAACAATTTCAAATGTACACGAACTAATAATGCACAAACATTTTAATAGCATGCACAAAATACAAAATACAAACAAAACTTTGTTTTGTGTAGTTTGACCTTGTTACGGATTGGTAGAGTGCTCAACATTTGTAAAATGGAGCGTGATCAATATAGAACGTTTAGTCAGTTATCTACAAAAAGCATTCGTTGTGTATCACTCATGCGAGTAGCAATAGTCAAGTGATAGCTTGATTGGTCTTCTGGCCACTTTTGTTACATGTGCGCTTGCGCTTGTTTGCTGATTGAGTCCCTGTGTTTTGGCTATGGGTTTCTGTGTTTTTGGAAGTGCTGCGTTTTGGGCTGGTTTTTGTTTTTGGCTGTTTTTAAGCAAGAATTTATTGTTGTGCCTGCATGTATTTACTAATTCGTTGCGTTTATTGAGGGTTCCCATTTGGCGTTTGCAGATGATGATGAATTTTTCATATATGCAAAGGCTGCATCTTTTGCTTGTGTTGGAGTATGGTTTGACCTGGCCGATAACTGACCATTCAATGTTGAAATTGGATTTTTCTTCCTTTAGCTGCCTCGCCGCTAATGGCTGCAATACTGCTGAAGCAGCGTTAAACAATAACTCACTCACTCACTCCTTTAGCTGCCAAATGTTACTGTATTTACTTAATTCTGTGGTGTTCTTTTTGCTGGGGTTGTTGAAGGAGCGTGTTTTGATTGTTATGACTGGTTTTAAATTCGGTTTCTGTGAGTCTGACATATGTTTCGCTTTGAAGCGATTTCAACGTTGAATGGTCAGTTATCGGCAAGGCAAAACCATACTCCATGTACTTATGAAAATATATCATCATCTGCAAATCATCTGATCAAAATTGACTCATTTATTTAAAATAAGGTTGGAGTGAAATATTCATATTGTGCTTTAAATAACAGGAAGTTCAAATACCCAAATTTATATGTTAAAATTCAAACATTAGAAAAACCTAAATGGAAATAAAAACAAAGCTCAAGGGATTTTATTTCGAAATGTTTTAATAATATTAACAAGAAAATCAATTTGACTACACAATTCTTTTTTTTGGTGACATTATATATATATTTGACAGTAGATTCTGATTCATGGGCGAACACAACACTTTTCTATTATTCGGGAAACACAAAACGTAATAGCCATTTTCAAACATTGTTTAAAAAGGTACATAAACCGAAGTAGGATTCTAATGTTAACCCTAATCAAGCATTTTGTTAAATTATTTGTATTGCATTCTAAAACACGTACATTGTGTAGATTTATATATGTTTTAATAGAGAAACACATTAACATATTCCAAAACCTGACAGATAAGTATTGGTTTGATGATAACGCCCAAAGAACATGTATTCCACTGCTTGAACATGCACGTCCTCATGCACTCTATAGTGTCAACTGTAAAATTCAACCTTTTTCTAACGACAGACAAAATTGCTGATATTAAAGAAGAACGCTTCAGTGAACCACAGTGTTCATCCTAAATAGGCTGAAGGTAAATATGTGTCGTCACAAAGAAATGTCATGATAGCTGTAATATCAATCTCCCTTCGGAAAATCAGTTTGAAAAAAACGGGATACAGGAGATACAGATATTGTTACCCGAGGAAATGTGTCATATGACTTTTACGAAACGAGTGTGAATTTTTTTTATTGCCCAAGTCATATGGCACACTTTCGGGTGTAATAATTTCTTCATTGCACACTATATTCCATGTGATTCCCTTGAAAATGGTTAGGAAACGGCTTATTTCTTTTGCGACGGCATGCTACAGTGACGTCACGAACATTTGTTTTTTATTACATCACAGACGGAAAATCCTGCTGAAACAATTGTTACTTAAAAGTGATATGTGCACATACGCTCGTATCGAAAATATTACCTCGGTTATTTTCAACCACATGGGTAATATCATAGTATATCAGCGATTGCTATTCTTAGTTTGTTTAACTTTTAACATCTACATGTATAGATACATGATCACAGTTTATTAAGTTTCATTTTGTCATTTTAAACACAATATACTATCAATTAAAGATACATATTAATTTTGGACCCTTCAGTTTCTTTGTCGTAACGTCAATGTTTAATTTTTGATTTTTATAGAACATGTTAAATTGGTAAATCTTAAATGTTCTAGGAATGTATGCATACGTGGTCATATAGAGATTATTGTTATAGTATACCATCTGTAGAAAATCTTCATTTTTTAATGAAAAGAGATGGTGCGACTTGCCAGTCACAATATTAAGTTTATACATTTGGCCCCATGAATGATAGAATAGGACTGAATGGGTAATATCAAATGCTATAGGTTGCATAAATAACCTATTTCTATTAAGGAGCGTCCAATTCCTTGCTGTATAATTCATACATTGGATGTAGGATTTTATTCTATTTATTTTTACAGATATGTATATTTTTTTATTCTTAGTATCAATATCAAAATCAATTATCTTACATTGTCGTCTGTACATTTTTGTGATATCATCTTCACCATTTGGTTTGGTTGCATAGGATCTATATAACTCGCACATATGACTCATTGGCCCATAAGTAAAGAACAGAAGGTCACCATCCACTTCCATTCTTTGACCAACCTTACCTTCCACTATTACTTCAAGTGGATTCTTACTAAACAATTTGTGGGACCTAATTCTTCCCCCTCCCCCTTTTTCGCTGAATAGAATGGATCTTGTTTTCTTAACAAACGCCAGAGACAAAATGTTATCTAGCGACCCATTTATGTGAGTATACAGATTCCTCTTCCAATCCTCAATTGTATATTCTACACACTCTCCTCCTAATTGATGATATGGGGCAATCAGAAAAGAGGATTTTTCTGTCTTCTGCTCAGGCTTCTTTTCAGTTCTTGCAAACACTGTAAATATTAAATAGAAAAATAATAAATTCGGCCAAATATATTTAACCTTTATCTGAAAACAATAAGTAATGCACAAATCGTACATACGTATTTTCTGAACATTACAGCACACTGACAACAATGCAAAAATAAGCACAGCTCACATACCCCCGACTGTAGTTTGACCGACTTCATACAATATTAATAAAAAGCAATGATTGTTTGAATTAAAAAAATATTCTTCAAATCATTTGAACTATGGAGTTTAAACCAATAAAAGACACAACAATACCATATAGGTTATATCTAAGGTTTCTGATTAATACAGTTTTTAGTTATGCTCTGAAAACAACACGCAATGCAAAAGTCTGACTGTTTTTGGTCAATATTTCAAAAATTGTTTTAACGATGGAGTTAAGACCCCTAAGAGGCACAACAGCACCATATAGATTATTTCCATACCAAAGTTGAAGTTTCTAAATGATATAGTTTTTGAGATATGCTCCGGAAATGACAATGAAATGAAATGATACTCCGGAGTAAAACAATTTGACTGTTTTGGGTCAATATTTCCAAAAAATTATTTTAACCATGGAGATGTAAACCCATTAAAGGCGCAAATTCACCATATAGGTAACTTCCATTCTAAATTTGAAGATTAGAAGTCATATAGTTTTTGAGATATGCTCCGGAAACGACACGAAAGCCAAAAATCTGTCCGTTTCGGGTCAAAATTTCTTACATTAATTGAACCTTGGAATTGAGACCAGTTAAAAGGCACAATAGCACCATATACGTTACTTCCATACCAAATTTGAAGTTTCCAAGTCAAATAGTTTGTTAGACATGCTCCACAAATGCACGGACACATGGGCGGACATGCGGAGTGCTATATACCCCCGACTACGTCGTAGCGGGGATATGATTAATTTATTGATTTTACCCTTGACATAGGCACACAATGTAAGAGATTAAGCATAATATGCCTAAATAAGAATATATTTGTCATTTAGTAGAATATCTTACAACACACACTTGGAATTTGCAATTGATTGCACCAGCATTCATCATTGTGATTTATGACTGACATAGGAATAAGCTCATAGTATTAGAAAAGAGACGCAAAACTTCAACCACAGTGATATTTTTTTTTACTGATATAAGGACCAATGAGCAGTTACATCAAGCACTGAACAACAGTCTCACACTAACACTAACTGATTGAGTGACTGTTTGAGTGACTTCTGATAGAGTCACTCTGATCAGATCCCAAACATTAATGATTAATATCATTCTTTATTCACCACATTACCGCAATACTTACAGGTGATACAGCAATATTCACCCCTTCTTGTGAACTGTAGTCGAGTACATGGTGTGTCCAAGGAACAGGGGTTTCCCTAAATACAAATATATACTCGTATAGAAAAAAGGACACTTAAAAAACGAACCAATATAAATTTAACACTGATATAATCCTTACGTGAGTGAAAAATGCTTGCTTATTGTTGTTGACAGTCTACAGTTTATCTGCATGATTGCTGTTATAGTAAAATAAATATATGATCGTGTCCTAAACAAAATATTTGCTTAGCGTTAAATAATATCAATTATTTAACTTTTGGATTTGTGCCTTGTTATAAATTTAAGTATTTCAATAAAACAAATCTTCATGTACCAAACATGGACTCAACACTTTTCAGCAATGCTACACTTAGTACAAACTTATTTGCTGAAAAAAAGATATCTGTATTATTGATGTTGTATTACCTTATGGTTTGAGTCATTTCTCATGCCATCCTTGTTGTCCAAGTTCAGACGGCACTGGAGATCACTGTGACTGAAGTTGAAAGAAACACACCAACTGATCTGATCACAGAGAGTTTCACACATCCTCCACCCTGCTGGTTTCTTGATGAGAGTTGATGGCCCCCGTTCTGTGCCCAATACAGTGACAGCAAAGGCAACATACAAAACCAACCTCAACATGTTCATCATGATCATACTCAGAGCTTTAACTCGTAGCTTTAAATGAAAATGGATCACAATTGAAATTGACGTGATTGATATATGATTCGGTTTAATGAACAAGTTATGGCTCCATTAGCTACATATTAAATGGTACATATTACCTTTAAGAAATACATCTCACTACTTTTAGTCATTAAAGTTTAATAAAGGCAGCTCAGTATGATAAAACACTACCAATAAGCCCAATTATAGACCTCTCCACGGAGCAGTGCGTCACGACGCTCTCAGTTACCCCACTTTGTGGTGGCGCTAGCGTCGTCCGCCATTGAGCGGCTGCAAAATGACGTTTTACGTTAGGGCATGGGTCGAAAGCTGTAGCTCGTTTATAAAATAACTTTAAGTCCAAATTTTGGGTGAAGGCAGAAACAATCTATAAATTTAATCCTGACTGTTTATTGCTTCCAAAAATGCAATGTTTCATCGGATACTTGTTAATTATGAAATTAGGGCATGTAAAAGTGATGAATCAGCATGCAGTTTCGCAAAAGGTCTTATAGTTAAGGAAAAACTTATTTTTTTAAACAAAAGTTCTTAATATATTTCCGCAAATTACATATCTTCTGAAAGAGAAAATGTTGTTCTGGCCCAACTGGGTTTCTTATGTAAAGATAATATATTTTTGCAAAATAAAATTCATAAAAATGCATTTTTTCTCAAACTGTTAGCCTACATTTCATTTATGATTTGAAATGGTAATGAATCATTTAGCCCCGATTCACTTCATGGTATAAGAAACAGATGTATGTGTAGCAATGAGATTTGGATTTTTTAAAAACTAAATCAATTTTCAAGAGAGTTATTTGAATTTCTGTAATAGGCCTATGGGTGAATATTTCTCATCATTTTTAACATTTATCATATATAATTTGCAATCAACTAACAACTGTTTCTTCTTCAAAACGTTACAAACGCATTATGGAATTATATGTTATAAACATGTAGAATATTGAAAGAGGAAATATATAATTGTTATATACCCCCTATTCTCGCAATGGCATAGGGGGGAATAGCCTATGTAAAAATAATTGCAAACATGGGATTATAATTATGCAGCTATACACAAATTGTACGTGAGAAATTAAAGTTTTCATAAAGGTGTGCTATGTCCATTTTCTGTAGAAGCAGTTAAAGGTCTGTGTGTTTAATGAATATAAATGACTATGATTAAAAAGAGTTTTTAAAAACTTAGGTTTTCCCCTTTGCTTAACGTTTTGAAAGTTAATAATTTTTCGGGTTATGAGAATGATATGATTAAGAGAATTTATGTGTTTGGTTGGCCAAATAAAAAGAGGATTATTTGGTGTTAAAAACGCCACATTTCTGCCCACAAACGCATATAATAAACATAAAATGTTGTATTTACAGTGTAATATCACTTATCTCTCAAACAGTGACGGGTGAAAGCCGGTATTTTCATAAGTGGTGCATTCATCTAAATATGCTTCATCTTCCTACATTACTAGTGTGCAAACTAATATTTAACATACTATACTTCAACAATTAGGTTAATTCATGTTTTGTAGTTCATGCATATTTCGGACTTTGGTATTACTCGATTGTGTAGGTGAGTGAGTGAAGGAAAAAACATATTTACAGATTATATAAAAAAACATCTACAGTAAATATTGACAGTACATACAACAAATGTACAAATATATAGCATTTCAGTCTGTTCTAATAAAATAACATACGAACAACAGTTTATACAGCAGGTGGCCATATATTATTACGTACATGTAACGTAATTCCCATAGACTTATACGTGTTAATTAGCTGTTGCGAGAATAATTTTTATGAATATATATTGTTTGTCGATTAATTTTGAAATCGTTACCAAAATATAGAAAATCATCTCAGCTACAGATAAATAATTTCCATAATATGTTCTGACAATTATTAAGAAACCCACCTCTTATCAAACAACACATACAACATACCGATAAGATTAACATGGCCGTCAATCGGACATTGAAATCAAAATTGTACATGCTATGTTTAAACAAGTGTCATTCGAAAACAAAAGAAACTAATAGATGAAAGGTAATTAGGTGCCTGTAGCTGATATGATAACCAATATGTCCGCAAAATATGACAGCAATGGGACCTTTATTTAATTTATGAAAAGGATTTTCGCAACAGCTAATTAACACGTAAGTCAATGTACATTTGGTTCAGACATCTTGAATAGTCCAGATGTGTGGATATGCCTATATATTTGTCACTGATACGTTCTTTAACTACAAAGACAAAAAACCCCACTATTTTCACAGATAATACAAGTAAGCTTTAGTTCAAAACTACGTTCAAGTGATATTCGCCTCAATTCAAAAACCCCAAGTTTCCGTGCGCTTTCTGATATCGCCGATTTACATCAAACAACACATAAAACTGTTATTATCTGTTTATTTCTTCAATCTATTACTCACGAATCGTTGTTTGCACTGTTTGTCGCAAAAATGACATCATAAATCTTAAAAATGAATCATTATTTGGTCAGTAAGTTTGACGTCTTTTATACAGCTTTAGCGTTGACTAGGTACCGTCTATTCTTGATTACGTCATACTTGATTGCCGCAGCGTTGCAAATAACATAGGCTAGTTTAACGTTGCAGCCGTCTAATGGCTGCCACAAAATGGCTGCGCCCATGAGACAGGCCGTGGAAAGGTCCATACTGAACAGTAAAATACGATGCCACAGAAATAATAAAATGTGTGATTGAGCCTATTGCATTGTAAGCTATAGATGTAAAGTATAAACTTCCAACATTTGTGACTCTGTGTGAATTTTGCTAGCATGTGAAATATATAAATTGTGAAACAACACATCAAATGTACAAGGAATAATAATGGAAACTCATTTAATCGCAAGTTTAGAGTGTATTTCAATACACACATTGGATACTCTTATGCTAGCAGATTCATGTACATGGATTTATGAGACAAATAACCATTATTTAATTTTTTTTAAATCTTCAATAATTGTTGATAATTGAACAACTTCAAAATAGAGATTAATTTTTTCGTTTTTAATATTATCTACTGCACAGATCGTAAGACAATGATATTTATTTTTCTCCAGATATGCTCCATTAGGGAAAAATTGATGTTGCTTAATTCGCTTATTGGTTGAATCTGTATATTTTAAGAAGAAGTATATAAATATCAGGAAAATGTTTTTTTATGTTGAAGATCACTGATTAGAAAAGGATAATTGAAACATAAGTGGATCTTAATATATGTTATCAGAAACAGGTACCTGGAGATAACGTTGATATATATTAAAGTGGTTTATGATAAACGCCTGAATGCATCCGCTGAGATTTACCTTTACCCCTATCTTTTTAAGAGATGTAATCATTAGCAGACCCGACTAAATTGGGGCTGCTTTCAGCTATCAGTTTCCAACACCGCCGCAAGCTCGTTTTGTTTTAGTTATAACTCTCTTCCAATTAAGTTTTAAAATCTCACATAAAACTTCCTACTTGTTAATTTGAGATGTTCACATTCAAGGCCTTGGTCAAGAATTCTAAAATCACCACAAAAAATTCCTTGCTAACATTATAACTTGCAAACTGTTTGTGCTGTCAGGCTCTTATTTGTTACATATCAACAATAGAGAAAGACAAACATTTGAAAAGTTAAAATCCATCAAAGGTCAAGGTCACAACGAGGTCACGTTTTAAGCATGCATTAGCGAATATGCCTTATTTTAAAGGCGCTGTAGCACGCAGTTTGTACTTAAATAAGGTGATTTCACAAAACGTTTCACATGTTTTCAATGGCTGAGTAAAATACTCCTCAATCAATGAAAAGAGTTCCAAATCGAATGTACCTTGTTCGGTTAAAGAAATTATAATTCCTTCGTTTTTTTAAAGAGTTAATCTGTTTACTCCTATAGACAATACTTTCAGGTTAATAAAACACCAACAATTGTTTCGAAGCGCCGTCTGCTTAAAAAGATTGAAGAGTTCAAAGTGGGTAAATTTTCTGTTGTCAAATACCTCAGGCATAAAACACGCCCATCACAGCTATAGCGTTTGCCTGGCCATGTGACGTCATACACAATTAATGTGTCACTCTGCCTTAATGAGAAAACCACTGGCCGTTAGTGAGACATTTTTGCCGATAATTTGATTCAAACTTAAATACAACTTTTGACAACGTAAGGTTCTAAGAAAATGGATATTTGTGCATATGTAGAAGTAATTTATGAAATTTTGGGAGCTTTTGTTGCTTTTAAATCGCTGATTTTAGGTCCGATGTGTTCCACATACACGGGAAATACTTCTACTAGATCGGTGGAAGTATAAGATCTTTTCAGTAAGTACTTATGGTATATGTTGCTGTAAATTAGCATCCGTAGGTGTTTAGTGGAAATAAATGGAGTTGTGTTTCTAAATATACTAATAGTCCTAAAAGGCTTACTTTGACGATATTTACAGGAGTATTTCATGTATCAAGAGGGAAACCATGAAAGTTTCCAAAGGTTGCATCAGGTATTTATTACATGTAAGTCTCTAATTGGTAGTAACAAACGACACATATTTTTAACGAATAATTAATATGTGCAGATAGTCTATATATACATGCCTATCGTGGAAATGTGAAATCCAAACAAAAATGATCTACAAAATTCAAATATACAAAAATAGTTTCAAAATACAAAGAAATACCAATTCTGTTTGAAATGACACTGCCAAACGTTTTAGCAAATTTAAACGAATGGTCAGAAAAAGCGTCGACTGTTTTACGTGAATGTAATATTTACCCGAGTAAATAATCTTTTTTTTCCAAATCTATTCCAAAACACTTATTACAATTTACAAAATTATGTATAACATTGCAACTAAGTATAAAGGGATCCTTCAAAGGTGTTGGGTTCGCAATTTTAAAAATATTATTCAGGCTGTAGTTCAGTCGTTTAGATTTCCCCTCTTATTTTATATTTATCTACAGTTAGATTGTCAATAACACGAATACGTCACCTATCACTAATTGCTATATTGATAAAAAAAAATATGGAAAGCATATCTTTTTATTTTGCAAATGGACGAATGTGAAATAAAATATTGTTCAACATTCCACTGAGTCTATGAATGAAATATGTTAACACCGTTATAATCCGTATGAAATGTGTAATAGATCTCTGTGACGTTTGAACATCTTCATCATCTGAGATGCGTGCCAATTGTTCAAAACCCATTACGGGTCATGCAATTGTCACATCCAGTATTAAACAGTGTTGACATCTGCTGCAATTTGGCTACGTTATACGCGGCTTGTATACATGTAATTTTGTTGGATAATGACAAAGGTTAATATGTTATTAGGACATTTATGTAATGCTAATTTCAGTGGATTTTGTCATTAGACGTCAAGCGTCTCCCGTGTATTACGTCACAAGGCCAAGCATGCAGAGTTTTTATGAGGTGTAATTGAGTGGCGTTCTAAAAAAGCGCTATAAATGGTTTTTATTGGTTGAATTAACATATATCAAATTGAATCCTCGTTATCTTGGAATATGCTTGAATAGAAACCAAAAAGTGATATCGTCGGGGTTTGTGGGTCTTTAAGCCTTGAGAGTCCATTTCCCTTTGAGTAGCCATTTTAAGGTTTTCACTGTTGTAGCAGTATCTAAACACTCAGAGTAGATTTTTAATTATGGCACCATGATGGAATGATCAACCATCTTTCTGTCTGATGTCAAATGTAAATGAGACCTACAACTCTACCCCCACACTGAAGAGTTCAACACTACTGTTCGTACAGTTTTTGTACAATACAGATAACCATTTATTTGTGGATCACTAAAACAATTCTTGTTAATACGATAACATTTGTTTGTGCTATAAGGATCTTATTTGGTATATATCAACTATGTACAAATGCCAAGATTTGAAGAGGTTTTCGCTAATATCTGTAAAAGGTCAAGGCCACAGCGCGGTCACGACTTAAGCATGCATTGATTAATATGCCTTATTTCAACTTTGAACATTTTGAATCATTACATGATTGTTATACAGAATAAAAAGTGATAATTGATTGTGTGACCTTGAAATTCAAATGTTAAGGTCATGAGATATGGTCAAAGTCACGAGTTCTGAAATCACTAACAAACTCCTTGTAAATATGATAACTTGAAACAGTTTTGTGCTTTGAGGCTCTTATTTGGTATAAATCAACTGGGAAGAATTACCAAGATTTAAAAAGGTGTTAGTCAAAATCTGTCAAAGGTCAATGTCAAAGTGGGGCCATAAAAGTAAATGCAAGAAGACTTTTATTGCATTGACAAATGTTTGCCCAGTGTAATGCGACTTCACTTTGTCAAGCATAAAAGATTCGCATTTTAAACAAAACTTTAAAGTAACTCAAAGGTAAACGCCCACTATAATTATCGTATGAAGAGGAAAAACACAAATACATTTGAGAAAAGAGAAGCTGTAACAATTAGGCCAAACGGCGACCCCAGAATACAACAGATGACAATCCAGACATAGTATATTTTTGGCCACACCTCTCGCTCAATTGAGAGATAAAAACGGTAGTGATTGTAAACATTTGTTTCTGTTTCCTTTTTGTCCAGTGTTTTACCTATGATTTTTAAATGTCTATACACACACATTTTGCAATATTCAAGGCAGTCTGGCATGTTAAAAAAAGGTAAATCCTTTCAGAAATAGAGGCCATTAGCAGACCCAAGTCAAGTTGAGACAGCTTTAGATTTCCAACATAAAGACACACATCATATTGTGGTGTTTGAACAGATAACTTATCCCCAACAACAAAATAGCTGCCGAGTTCGTAACAATGAATCACATGGTACCTTCTTACGACTGGATTATCTGTTAAATGTATTTCAAGGTGTCATGGCGACACTGGGTCGTTCAGTAGAATATCCCTCTCTTCATACACATCCACTGCTTCAATTATCCACACGCTTGCATGGTTATTCCTCACCACGGTGAAAAACAACCAATCAAATTCTTACTCATTTTGAAGAGCCGGGTGGTTGAATATGGTAAACTTACCCGAAGCTATATCCCATGCTAATGCTGTTATAAACGGTGTGAAAAGACTTTCAATCTTACCATCGGATCTGAATCCAAATTTGTCTTCAAACTTATTCTGTCCACCAGCTATACCAGTCAGCTGTTGACGATTCGCCATGTTGGATTAACATCTAATGACATTATTCAATGCTTTTATATAGTATTATATTCATATTGTAGCTGTCAGTGACAACATAAAATGGTGTTATTGTATATGTGATAATGATAAATGACTGTATCTGACTGTTATCTGACAGGGATTGCTTCAGTCGTTTAATGGGATACCCTCCGAAGATTATTGCTAACATTCTCTCTCTTAATCTGTCAAGTTAAATGTAACAGCATTGCGTAGCGAAACACTATTTTACATGGATCCTTCAAAGAATGAACGTATACAAAACATATGGACATGGCCTATTAGTAGACACTTACTTTAAGATTTATTTGTATCTCGTACCAACACAGTAAATGACATATTCACAAGTTGTTTCGATTATTTGTCAACTTCATTTCATTAGGAATTTGTTTGTACAATTAATCAGTTTGGATTATCTAAAGTTGGTTATTCATTCTCATTTTGTCTTAATCATTTGTTTTACTTCATATTATTTGGAAGTTGTTTAACACTTATTCTAGAGTTTGAGATATTCTATTGATTAAAATGTTGTCTTACTACTTTGGAAGCTGTTTCGGCAATTTGTTTCTGCTGATGATGTAATTACTTAATATCAATTGGAAGCTTTATTTGCATTTCTTGCAGTTTGTAAAATTCAGTCAGTAATTCATTGACATGTTTTGTCCTTGAGTTGTACACTTCTTTTCAGCTTAGATAATTCTTTGTACACATTGTTAAGTATCCACTCTGAGCTTATACATGACTTATTAGTTTGATGGGTTTAGTTATCTCTCTGTCTGCATCTGAAGTGAAAATCATAAGCATGTGATCTTTACATTACATTTAACTTTTGATATCCATTTATAAGGGTTTCGTTAGCTCTGGTAGATGTAACTGATATCAACAGACACATATCTAAACTTTCAGTTGGTCTGTTTACGTGTTCTCTCAAATGTAGACGCCAAATGGTGGTCTACTTATCTGTCATTAAGGCTTTGGTGCAACAAAAGTTGTCATATGACGCACGTCTGCAGACTTTAAATGATATCGTTTGGTTATTCACGGCTGTAGCATCATGCTACTCAAAAGTTATTCCACGTATTTGTAAATGTGCGTCGGGATCTGTCACCTTTTGAACAAACAAACTTACATAACAGTGTTTATCTGAAAGTCAAATTACCCTTTCAAACAATCCAACGCCATTGGGAATCAATGTTGCACTTACAGGTTGTGACTAATTTGCCAGATAATATATAGGTTTGTGTTTTGACAATAACATGTTTTCACTGGTAGGTATTTGGGCTAAATATGCTAAGATGCTGAATACTTACATCCTGAAATAAACATTTATCTTGGATAAAAGTAGACCAATAGATATTTCAAACAAGCAACATAAGATAAGATTCTGAAACCCCTTTCCAAGGATTCATCAGTGGTACGACACGAATGCAGAAAAGATGAAGATATTTGTAGCCATGACGTTTTTCATAAATTGTGCAGAGGAACTTTGCTAAGAACTGGTCCACAAATGACGTCACCTCTCGATGCCTTTCTTCGCCAAGTGCATGCACCGAGACAGGTTTTGGCTTCTCATCACTTACCTACATTTGTCTGACAACAAAAAGATGCTCTTTTCACCCTTACATAAATTTGGATACTTATATAACCATATAGTTTACCGTTTTTCAGGAGTTGATAAGCCGCATGAGAACGATGCAGTGGATGGAGCATGGTGCCTTTGAAAGGAAACTTATCTTTCAAAGTTTATCTTGCTGATAAGCCTGAAAAGTACGGATTAAAGGATTACATGGTGTTACGGTTACGTCTCAAACTCTAGACTGATAAAAACCGAATGAGCCCATTTCTGAAGGTGGAAAAACTTGTAAAACTATGAATGTTGTGGCAATTCCGGTTTTACGACAGTGGTTATTTGGTCTTCATAAATTAAGTGGTCACTCATGGATATATGTGTTAAGTAACTGTTACTTCAATTCTCTGATAACATTGAGTTTGTATATATGCAACCCATTTTGAGTCCATCAGCCGGCCCCGGTGGGAATAAGCAGTGTCAGTAGGTAGTCACTTGGTGCTGTCGGGGTAGCGTCACGCTCCTTTCATTCGTTACATTTTCTAATAAATTTTATGTCATTGTAACCCCGTGGGGTGCCCGGGTTAGAATAGGCCCTCAGTTCCTCCTGCTTGTCGTAAGAGGCGACTTAAAGGGGGCAGTCTGTTTGCCGTGGACTGCGACCTGTAAGGGTGGAGGAAGGATGCCTGGTGGTTGAGGCTCAGTGTAGCAGAATGCTTCCACTGACCAATACACTGCTTTGGCCCCGACTTCATCTAGACAGGTGGCCAGATTGGTCCGGTCTGGTCAATCGGCTGGTCATGCCAAGCACTTGGTTGCGCACATCTTTGCTATCCTTCTCCTTACGCTGCTACCTCTCTTTACAATTATTTTCTTTACTTTCTTGGTGCTCTCTTGCATACCTTCACCACCTTTCCACAATGCTTTCCTTCCTGATGTACTATCCCTACTCACTGTACTCCCCCTTCGTGCTCTCTTGCACACATTCATCAACTTTACTCGGCTTCCAAGATAGCGGTGGCCCATGGGCCAATCCAGTGAAACATTGGCAACGTTTTAGTGGAGTATATCATCCTGGTATCCTCGGTGCTGTCAGCTGGACACCTGCTGACATACAGCATTGCCCTTCGTGGTGCTCCGTGGTGGGTGGGGATCCAGGTCGATGAACATTTTGTACCTACCATGACTAGAACAGGCAAAAAAAAGCGTACACTTTCAATGGATGAGAGTCGCTCTTCTGACGAAGAGGCCACTCCATCAAAATCAAATTCATATTCAGCATCAAACAACTGGCCAAGATTTCTCGTTATATCATCTATTGATGACAAACCACTGCCCTTAAATCCTTTCGCCACCGCCAAGACCATTCAAGGTCTTGCCGGTGATGTTAAGGATGTTAAAAAAATCAGGAATGGGTACCTATTGGTGGAATGCAAATCCCCACAACAATCAAAATCATTGCAAACATTAAAACTCATTGTGGACAAACCTGTCAAGGTTTCTCCACACACAACCTTAAACAGCAGCAAAGCCATCATCCGTGATAAGGATCGATGTCTCGAGGATGCCACCGAGCAAGAGCTCCTTGACAACCTCAGGAACCAGGCGGTGACAGCAGTAAAGCGCTTCACCATCAAGAGAGATGATAAAATCATCAAAACCCACACTTATCTTCTAACCTTTTCACTTCCTCAAGCTCCTAAAATAATAAATGCAGGTTACTACAAACTCTCAACCGAACTCTATATCCCTAACCCCCTCCGTTGCTACCGATGTCAGAAGTTTGGCCATGGAAGCAACTCTTGCAGGGCTGATGACCGTGTTTGTCCTCAGTGTGGCAAGCCCGAGGATGAAAGCCATCCAAAGGACTGCAAAGAGTTGCCAAAGTGCGCCAACTGTTCTGGCGAACACATGGCTTCCTCCAAGGAATGCCCTCGGTGGCAACAGGAGTCTAAAATCCTCAAAATTAAATATACCCAAAATATCTCCTTCCCGGAAGCTAAACGCCTGGTTACTGAGGGACCTAAACCCTCGTATTCATCCATAGTATCTTCAGCAAATACCCCTAAACGCTCTGTCTCAACTCAGACAGACATTGAATGGATCAATGATCCACCTACAAAAACTACTCTCCGTAGTTCCACATCCTCTACAATAGGTACCATGACAATCCCTCTTCTGTCTGTTAAAGAGCCTGTCAAGCTGACAGGTTCTCAAACAATCCCAAAAGGAACAAAACCATCAAATCACAACTCAAAGCAATCAACCTCAAAAACAGCTTCAAATAACACAAAATCAAAAACATCTAACCGCACTCCCAAAGGCCACAGGAATGCGGTCGAGGTCTACAACAAGTATGGATCTCTCGACCTCGAGTCTGATGATGTCCTTATGGACGCATCAGACACCGCATCTCTTAACAACTCGCCCAAGAAGGGGCAGAGAGGTCGGTCCTCAGACGGACGCCTTTCTCCAATAAAACATCCACCATGAGGCTTTTAATATTATATTTTATCCTCGCATCTATGGCGATTCTTCAGTGGAATTGTCGAGGCTTTAGGGTCAATTTTAACGAATTGGGCTTGCTAGCCCAAAAGTACAATCCCCAAGCTATATGCCTTCAAGAAACTCATTTTAAAGAATCTGATCAAGTTGCAATGAGACCATTCACTTTTTACAATTCTTTCTCCCCTTCTGCTGAAAGGGCAAAAGGGGGTGCATCAATTTTAGTACGTGATGGAATTATCCACAGATTAATTCCATTAAAAACACAATTACAAGCTGTAGCTGTCAGCTTATCATTATTCAAAACTTTAACTCTTTGTTCTTTATATATTCCACCATCTCAAGATCTTACTATAAAAGATCTTGATCAACTTGTTACCCAATTACCTAAACCTTTTATTATCATGGGTGACTTCAACGGTCACAATCCCCTCTGGGGTAGTAATACCCTAGACTCTAGGGGTAAAATTATCGAAAGTTTCCTCACCCAAAATGATTTATGTCTATTCAATGATGGTTCAAACACATATCTACATCCTGCTACAGGATCATATACAGCTATAGATTTATCAGTAACTGATGCATCCCTTTTACATGACTTTTCATGGTCAGTCCATGAGGATACATGTGGGAGCGACCACTTCCCCATTGTATTAGAACCCTCATCACCTATTCCCGAGGAGCACAATCCTCGTTGGAAATTTTCCAAGGCTGATTGGGGTACATTTTCTACCCTCTGCCGTGAACATATTATATATGATGAAATAATCAATACAACTGATCCTGTTGAGGCCTTTTCTAAAGGTCTCATTGATATAGCAACTGAAACTATTCCTAAAACCTCGGCAAATCCACGCATTCACAAGCCATGGTTTAATGAAACCTGCGATACTGCCATTAAGGCACGTAAAAAAGCTGAACGCAAGCTAAGTAAACGACCTACAAGAATTAACTTAGATAACTGTCGCAAGGCACGAGCTAAAGCTCGACGCACAGTCAACCAACAAAAACGCGAATCTTGGAGAGGCTATGTCTCTAAGATCAATTCCAGAACACCTATCAGCAAAGTCTGGAATATGATTAGTAGAATTAAAGGTAAAGGTTCCAAATCTACAATAAAACATCTTAAGGTCAATGATGACCTCCTTACATCAAAATCTGACATTGCCAATAAGTTGGCTGAAACAATCTCTAAAAATTCTTCATCTGCAAATTATGTCCCTGCTTTCCAAAAGTACCAAAAGGTACAGGAAAAACGACCACTTAATTTCAAATCTGACAATGGAGAAGATTATAATGAACACTTCTCCTTGTCAGAGCTGAAAACTGCACTTTCTAAAGCTCATGATACAGCAACTGGCCCTGATGAAATCCATTATCAGCTTTTAAAACATTTACCGGAACCTTGCCTTGAGGTTCTACTTCAGGTATTTAATCATATATGGGAAACAGGTGAATTTCCATCTTGTTGGCACAATGCTACTATTGTGCCAATCCCAAAACCTGGGAAGGATCATACAGACCCTTCCAACTACCGTCCTATAGCCTTAACAAGTTGTGTATGTAAAACTATGGAACGGATGATCAATGATCGTCTAGTTTGGTACTTGGAAACTAATAAATTACTAACTGATATTCAATGTGGTTTCCGCAAACAACGCAGTACCACCGATCATCTTGTTCGTTTAGAATCATTTATTCGTGATGCATTTATTAATAAACAACATGCTGTGTCTATCTTTTTCGATTTAGAAAAAGCTTACGACACTACATGGAAGCATGGCATCCTAAAAGATTTATTTGAATTTGGCTTGCGAGGTCGTATGCCTCATTTTATATCTAATTTTTTACATGACCGCCAATTTAAAGTGCGCGTCGGTTCTACCCTTTCTGATTTCTTTGATCAAGAAATGGGTGTCCCACAAGGTAGCATTTTATCTGTCACATTATTTAGCATTAAAATCAACAGCTTGGCTAAAGTCTTAAATGATCATACAGATGGTTCACTTTTTGTGGACGATTTTGGAGTTTCCTGCAGAGGCAAAAATATGCCATCAATCGAGCGCCAATTGCAACTCTGCCTCAATAAAATCCATCAATGGTCGTTAGAAAACGGCTTCAAATTTTCCAAAGCTAAAACATCTTGCGTGCATTTTTGCAATATGCGCAAAATGCACCAAGATCCAGAACTATTTCTGGATAAAACTCCAATCAAAGTCGTTCCTGAGGCCAAGTTTCTTGGTCTTACTTTTGACAGTAAATTATCATTTATCCCTCATATCAAAAACCTCAAAGCTAAATGCTTAAAGGCATTAGACCTTTTAAAGGTCGTTTCAAATAATAAATGGGGTGGAGATGAAGAAACTCTTCTTCATCTCTATCGATCACTCATCCGCTCCAAACTTGATTATGGATCCATAATATATGGATCTGCCCGCCCCTCATACATCAAAATGCTAGATACAATCCACCATCAAGGTCTCAGGCTTTGTCTTGGGGCCTTCAGGACTTCACCTGTTGAAAGCCTATACGTTGAAGCTGATGAGCCATCTCTTGAAGATCGGCGCATCAAGCTAGCACTTCAATATATAACTAAACTTAAAGCCAACCCTTGTAATCCTGCATACAACTGCGTATTCAACCCTGAATACCAGCAGTTGTATAACTCAAAACCTAAAGCAATTCCACCACTCGGTATCAGACTTCAACAACATGTTGAAGATTGTGATATCGACCTAACAACAATAGCAGAGCACGGTCTGCTTGCCACTCCGCCATGGCAGCTGGTGAGGCCCCGTGTCAACCTCTCTCTATCTACTCATAAAAAATCAAATACAGACCAATTAATATTTCGACAGGCATTTTTTGAACTTCGTAATTTTTTCGCAGATTATAAACCAATTTACACTGACGGTTCTAAAGATGGACCCACAGTTGCAGCAGCAACTGTGACTCCTTCAACAACATATGCTTCAAGGCTGCATGATGGCAGCAGCATCTTTACTGCAGAAGCTAAGGCCATCCTTAAGGCCGTCCATCACATTAAAAACTCAACCCCTAATAATTACATTATTTTTTCCGATTCACTTTCTTGCCTACAAGCAATTAAAAACTGTAAGAGTGATCATCCAATTATCAGGGATATTTCATTACTTCATAATTCGTGTCTCCAATGCGACATCGTCTTCTGCTGGCTTCCTAGCCATATGGGTATAAGAGGTAATAACAAAGCTGACTCGGCAGCTAAATCAGCATTAAACCTCAAACATATTTCTCCCACTAAAGTTCCATATACGGATTCTAAACCTGCTATTAAATCTTACATTAAAGAACGTTGGAAGTCCCAATGGGACCAACAACATAATAACAAACTTCACACTATTCAACCTCATTTAGGATACAAATCTCTATCAACTTTCACCCGGCAGGAAGCTTGTGTCCTACGACGATGTCGTATTGGACACTCTCATCTTACTCACTCATATCTTTTAAAGGGGGAAGATCCCCCAGTATGTATACCCTGTCAGTGTCCTCTCACAATCAAACACATTATATGTGAGTGTTGGGACACTGCACATATCAGGGAAACTTTTTATCCTTCTATTTCAATCAATCAAGTTTTTACTCATTTCGGTGAGCATCGTGTTTTAGATTTTTTGAAGGCTATACACCTTATTGACAAATTGTAAATTTTAACTTTTCATTATCAGCTTTTATTCAACTTGTGGTAATACGCTGATGTTTTTACAGCCTTCGTGTCGTGTTCTGTTTTTCAATTGCAATTTTCATTTTTAAATTAGGCAAATAAATTAAATATCTCGCCGCTAATGGCTGCAATACTGCCGAAGCGGCGTTAAACAATAACTCACTCACTCACTATGTCATTGTAATTAAGAAATAGAAGACAAGTTGGCGTGCTTTATCGTTGAATTAAACATATCAGGGAGCATAAAGCACGAAGGGCGCAGCACAACAACGAGTCTTCTATTTCTTATATGAGATGCCCTTAAACAGTTACTCGCTTTTATATAAAAGCCGTGCAGATATTATGTTGTTTGTATATATTATTGTTTTGAAAATATTAAAGGATAGTTGAAATTAAAAATGGGGTGTCAATTTGACAATTACTCGATTTTAATTTCTGAAATCGGTCCATTAAATACTTATATACGGCTTTTTAAAAAAAACGCGCTAATTAGCCCTGGCGACCAGAATGAAAGTCTACGGGGATGTGGCCACTGAAGGGATGACTTCTGTGACGTATCAGGAGGAATCTGATTTTCGGCGATAGTCATAATTCAACTTAATTTCGCAACATTTTAATTGTTAATTTCACAAAGAAATCTTCAATAAACCAACTTAAATTTGCCATATATCGAATGTTTAGATATCCAACTAGGTAATTCCGCAGATGACAATTAGACAATTTTTACATAAACATGTCTTGTTGGCGATGTAATACACCTCAAAAATTCATTTAGCGGCAGTGATAATTACTTAATTAACGAGACACGGCGGAGTAGCTGTCTAGCCGGCCCCGTCTGGTGCTTATCACAGTCACGCCTCAGTGAGCATTTTCAAAAGGAATCGTCCAACTGATTGCGCTTGTGTTAAAATGGGTGAATTAAAATCGTTTTAATTATCAATTGCAAGTGTATATTGTCTCGATTTTTTGCTCAATTGATTCCGATGTACAATATACTAAGAGGTAATCATCTGTCATTCTTGAGAAAAATGCATTTCATCAGATCTTTAATGCCTCCCATCGTAGAACGTTCACTAGCATTGAACAATAAAAGTGAAGTTACATGTGGCGTCATTTGCTAAGCGACGCTCAAAGTGACGTCTAAAGTCACGAGCATGTTTTATTGTCTCATAAAGCACGCTGTCGGTCCCATTGACCGCCTGTGTTTTATTGCCGTGGATATGTTCTATAGAGGAATAAATTGTCTAAGTACATACGCAATATGCTTTTCTTTAAGATGGAAATAAAGACAAACTATGGTTGGCTATAGAAATATAACCAGAGGTCGCATTCCAATATTTCTAATACCGTTGTTAAGACATACATGTACATTTCGTCTTCAAATCCATATATTTGTGCGCTCCAAATTTATGACGTCATAAGGACCGACTATTATTTAGAAAGTAATAGAAAACGTTTGGGAAGTCATAGAATACAGTTGCGAGCGAGAGGGTCCGAATATTCCGAGACGGGGGCTAAAAGGGGTAAAATGGAATATCGCAACGTAAGGGTTGATAAATAACGTGTTACAGGTAAACACTAACTATGAAGGATGCTAATTATTATGCAATATTACTCGTAACTTTGCAAATATATGCATGACATCATAAATCAATGAGGAGCGATGGACATGAATAATTTCAAATCACTCTTAAGGGGATAAACCAGCTATGTGGCCAGGGGATAGTTCCTTACTTAAACAGAATAGATTCGAAGTTTTTTCAATTGTCTTTGATGTAGAGAGCATCAATGAAATAATACACACCCTGAAAAAAGTCTAACACTGCTAGTGATTTTTTTTCATATTCAATGTTTCTTGTTATATGTACACTTTACATGAGGAAGAAATATACATTATTCTTCCTCTCAAGACGTCATCTGTCAAGATATGACCATCCCGATATTGCCCATATCGGATTGATCAAAGAATCTGAGACCAGTGTTCTCACCCCTGTAGTGAAAAATATTCTTTCCACATCAACATTTGATCAAGATTAAAGAAAAGGATAGTATACTGGAAGATGCAAATTTCTTCCAAATGAATCATTAACAAACATATGGAACATTGAATCATTTCATTGAAATGATTAAGTTGATTGAGTTGTCTTTAAATAACAGTAGGTTCAATTATCCAAATTTATTTGATAAGATTTGAGTAACATTGGAACAATCGTCAAATAAATGGGAATCAAAACCAAGCTTTTAAAAGAGACTTTATTTGAAATTATATTCATAGTAGTAACAAGACAATAAATTTCAGTACAAAATTCCGCATGGCAACTTCTCCTCAAACTATATAGATACCTGGCAGTAGTTTCTGCTTCTTTTATACTACATTAAGGAACCAAAACATATTTTTTAATTTTCCAAAAAATGACTGCTAAGTTTTGGTTCGATGATAACGCCTACAGAACATGTATTCTACTGATTGAACATTCATCTTTATGTACTGTCAATTATATTATGAACTGTAAAATTTAACCTTTTTCTAACGACAGACAAAATTGCACTCGTGCTTGATGGCGCTTTATTAACTTGTATTGAACCACAGTTTCCATCCTAAATAGCTAGGTTAGGTCAGGCTGAAGGTGCATGTGACGTCAAAAAGGAATGTCCTGATAACTGTTATATCAATCACCCTTAGGATACCTCTGAAAACAAGAGTCATCAGAAGATGACAAATCCCAACGGTTCCACATTATTTGTAAAACACACCTTTGACAGATGATTGTATATCTACTACTTCAGTTGGTGGGTAATACACATGCTGAATATCAGGTATGATGAAGGTTGAGTGAGTCTACGGAAGCAGACCTATCCATGAACAAAGTACAAATTCAAGGCTTTTCTATGAAATGTTAAATTATCAAAAGGCACCACTTTAGTTAGTGGGTAATACATATGCAAAGTAACAGGAATATATGTTGAAGAGTTTTGGATCTGTGCTCCGGACACAGGCATAATCCAACAGGTTTCTATGGAAACGAATACAGATACATTTTTCAAAATCTTAACAATATCAAAAGGAACCACTTCAGTTGGTGGGTAATACACATGGATATTTTCAGAAAAATATCATGAACGGATGGACGTACAGACGGACAGGCAGACGAAAAAATACATACCATAGGGATACAAAGGGGTTATAGAAGGTCAAAGATTGTTATTCTTAGTTTGTTTAATATTTAGCATCTACATGTATAGCAACATGGTCACAGTTTATTGAAAAGTGTACTACTGAGTACTAATAATAATAATATACATTTTAACGCCTAATATCCAGTGCAAGCACTGCTCAATGGCGGTACAATTATTTCCCTGATGGAACTGTACTTTCGGTGCAGCTACTAAGCGCTCCGCGCGACCATGTAGGTCCGTACCTCCCGTGTTCAGGTACCCATTTAAACAGCTGGGTGGACTGAGTGCAATGTGGATGAAGTGCCTTGCCCATGGGCACAACACAGTATAAGACCCAGGTCACAAATGTTTGCTGTCTCCACCGGGATTCGAACCCGGGCCGTTGGCGTGAGAGGCAAGCATGCTAACCACTACACCACTGTGCTCCACTGTACTGAACTTTTATGCAAACTGTAATATTCACTCTGTCACTTTTAACATTATATTATATTATATGCTATCGATTAAAGATACAGCTTACTTTTGGACCTTTCAGCTTCTTTGTAATAACTTCGTCAGTGTTTACTGTCTGATTTTCATAGATAATAAATTGGTAAATCTTAAAGGTGTTAGAAATGTACACATAAGTGGTCATATAGATGGTATTGTTATAATATACCATCTGTTGAAAACCTTCATCTTTAAATGAAAAGAGATGTTGCACCTTGCCGGTCAGAACAATAAGTCTAAAGACCCTTTCATTTGAATAAAAGTAGAGGACTGAACGGGTAATATCAAATGCTATAGGTTTCATAAGGAACTTATTTCTACTGACCCGGGTTACGTGCCTTCCAGAATAATTTATAGATAGGATATTGGATCTCAAATTTAATTTTACAGATATGTATATTTTTTTATTCTTAGTATCAATATCAAAATCAATATTCTTACATTGTTTTCTATAAATTTCTGTGATATCATCTTTGACATTTAGTTTTGTTGCATAGGCTCTATATAACACGCACAATTCAATCATTGACCCATAAGTAAAAAACAGAAGGTCATCATCCACTACCATTCTTTCACCATACTTACCTTTAACTATTACTTCAAGTGGATTCTTGCTAAACAATTTGTGGGACCTAATTCTTCGTCCTCCCCCCTTTTCGCTGAATAGAATGGATCTTGTTTTATAAACAAACGCCAGAGACAAAATGTTATCTAGTGACCCATTTATGTGAGTATACAGATTCCTCTTCCAATCCTCAGTTGTGTATTCTACACACTCTCCTCCTAATTGATGAAATGGTGCAATCAGAAAAGAGGTTCTTTCTGTTGTCTGCTCTGGCATCTTGTCAGTTCTTGCAAACACTGTTAATAGAGATCGAAAACAATCACAGTAATTCATTCAACCATTGACAGAGGCACACAATGTAATTATCAAGCATAGTGTACTGGTTTAATGCGTTGAATGTGTCCTTTAGTTACTGTGACATCAACTTCCAAACGCAAGGCATAACTCTTACCAGTCTGCATTACTGGCTGATTTAACCCTTGCGGTATTTCCCTCGCTTTGTTGTGTCAAAATAGTGAATTGCTGCACTAGAAATGCCTAGCAGGCCTGGATTTCTAAACACAGATTTCTTAAGGAAATACTGCAAGGCCTTAATCAGCCAGTAATGGAGACTGGCAAGAGTTATGCCTTGCATTGGGAAGTTGCTGTCACATTAGCACTTACTGCTTGAACTACAGGCATATGTTTTTTAAGCGAAATTTTGTTTACATCATTTATTTGAACCCAAACAAATGTACGTGATATCATAATTTTTTATCACATTGCGGCAATACTTACGGTCGGCACAGCAATATTCACCCTTTCTTGTAAACAAGAGTTGTGTACATGGCCTTTCCAAGGAACAAGCGTTTCCCTGAATTAAGAAATGACTTAATGAGACAATTATCATGTACGTTTGAGATTCTAACAAGAGGACATGTACAATTGATGCATTGACTAACAACTATGCCGGATTGCTAACATCTTATTAACGCTTATTATTTATCATAGTGAGACTTTGAACAGAAGGTGAGTGTACTGTCTGACATGACGTACCGACAGAAGAACAACCCTCTTAAAAACAATATAAAAATAAAACTGATAGAATCCTTACTTGCGTGAAAGGTTTGTTGATGATCAGCAGATTCAACCAAGTGTTCCTACCTGATTGATTCGGTTTTGATTGCATGGTTGCTGTTGTTGTAAATATGACTTTACTTGTTTGATAGAAAAAGTTGAGAAGCAGGGTGCCAAATGTTGACCAAATTCAAAACATAGTCCTTAAGAAAATACTTTTACCTTTTTGTTATTGATGAAACAAAAACATTCTCCACTGATAATTAATATTACACTATAGTCTGTCAACCTAAATTTTGGGACTGAATTTTCCCCAAATATCTCTTTTGTTATGGGTTCCTGTGTAAAAATGAATACATGTATTTTCACGTTTCTTCATGAGCTAACAGAAACTTATTTTTAACTTCACATCAATTATTATTGATAAATTTACAAATGCAGCTATCATTAGTTGTTTTTGATATTGCAAAATATACTTTGACAGTTATGAAACCATTTCAACCAAGAAGTGGAAGTTTGGGTTTTCTGGTGCGGGTCTCTGACAGTAGGGCCGCGTTTGATTAGACAACACTAGAGTCGAGTCGAGTGGGATTCGCTAATCAAACGCCACGAACCCCACACTCGGGACCACTAACTAGGTCAAGTGTCGGCTCGTCATTTTCGCGCGAGTGAGGCGTGTTGTGACATCATCAAATATGACGGCCACTGAGAATGGGCAAGGGTAAGTTTCTTAATGTTAGATTCTCTGAAAAGAAATGTGAAATAATTATTTGATCCTTGTGTTATCAATTTCTTCTTTATCATCGCTCTCTACCATTTCGTTTAAAATAAGCGAAAGGCTTGCTGTGTACGCCGCCATCTTTGAAACGCGCGGTTCTTGTTCTTGTCGTCTGATTAAAACAACACTCCATCCTCACTGAGCGTGCGCAAACCTAAACCTAAACGACCCGAGTGTTGTCTAATCAAACGCTCTCTAGGGTAAGGAGCATTTTCCATGACAACCAGGTACTTGTCTGGAAGGGAAGGTAGCAGCTTTTCTGGAACATATTCTGTGAACACAATGTCATTTATTTCTATGTGGTAGTGTCTACCACATGTTGACTTTGTCCTAAACACAAGATCACTAGTCATGTAAAAACCCTAAGTGCGACCCCACATGCACAATTAAAGACTTTCTCCTAGCTTTAAATTTCATGTTTACCATATCGGTATCCCAAAAAGTGACAGTATCGTACTAGATATGCTTGTATCTGAACCCAAACTTTACTAATAGTTTATTTATTGTGTATCTGGAGGGACAAATATCATGTTTAACCTGAAGAATCTTCTTAAATGTTCTTTTGTTTTGAGATGGAATATTCGTTTGATCAATTGTTCTAAGGGAAGAACATCTTGTACAATGTTGTACGTAGTATGTTCAATGTTTTCGGAGTTCTTAATAATTGACAGCCCCTTTTAGCTTCCTTCCTGTAAAACTGTTAAACACTATTAGCCATAATCTTTGCGTTGTGAGACAACATAGTTCATGTGCAGGCCCTTGTCAGTCACAGTGATGTACCAAGGTGAATCAATAGTAAATCTAACCCTTGGTCATATACGTGAAATGCATGCTTATGTCAAAAATCAGAATTCACATTCCTTGATTTTAAGCCTGGTTTTGGGTTTATCAAAATATCATCAAAATATGAAACTATAATGATAGCTACCAAGTAACTTATTATTAATTGGCATTTACCATAACATTAAAATAAGTTTCTGTTACGTTACGAAAAAGCATGAAAGTATGTGTTTTCATTTTACACCAATTTTCAGAACCCATAACAAAAGAGATATTTACGACAGACTAAGTACGGGTGTTTTTGACTGAAAGAAGATATCTTTGTTCATTGATGATGTATTGCTTACATTATGATACGAGTCATTTGCCTTGTCATGGTTGTTGTCCAAGTTCAGTCGGCACTGGAGATCACTGTGACTGAAGTTAAAAGAAACACACCAACTGATCTGATCACAGAGAGTTTCACACATCCTCCACCCTGCTGGTGTCTTGATGAGAGTTGATGGCTCCCTTTCTGTACCCCATACAGTGACAGTACAAACAACATACAAGACCAACCTCAACGTGTTCATCATGATCACACTGAGAACCTTAACTCATAGCTCTGAAAGAAAAAATAATTACACATGAGTCTGTATTAACCAATTTTTAAGATCAAATGTACGTGATTAATATATGAATCCATTAAATGAACAAGTTCACGTCCATTAGCTACACATTAAAGGAGACAGATTATGAATCAGAGATACAACGTCTTATGCTAATGCATACTCATTAAAGTTTCATAAATGCAACAGAATATAAACAACCACAAAACATTTATTTAGTAAACTATGATGCAACGGGTTAAATAACTACAAAAGGAATAATTTATTTTCCACATGGCTCTGTATAATATACAAACTATATATTATATACAATATTTTGTGACTCTTGTCTTTTTGCTTACACCTAAAATATCATTATATTTAAACGTCAAGTCAAATGGATAAGAAATAATAATGCACACACGTTTAATCTCAAGTTAAGGAGTTGTGAACTAACATATATATTGAATACCCTTAGGCAAAACAGATGCATATACATGACACAGCAAACCATTATTTTATTCTGTTAAAGTTTTAAATAAATGTTTATACTTTGACAATTTCACAACAAAGATGTATATTTTAGTTTTCAATAGTATCTACAGCACAGATGAAAATACATTGGTCTTATTTTTTCAAAGATATGCTTAAATAGGAGAAGATTAGTGTCACTTAATTTACTTATCAGTTGAATTTGTATACAGCTGCATACCGAATTTTGTTTCATCTAACTGTCTATTTAAGTGCAAATGGCATGTAAATAGCATATCCTTGAAGCATCGCATAAAAAAGAAACTAAACCGATCACTGTTCATTTTTGCATTATAAGAAGACAGTTGAATGTTCGATAAAAAAAAATCGGCGTTGATACCTCATGGTAAACTGTTACACTTTTGGCAGGTCTTTGGAGTGACCAGGGGTCAATCTTTTAAAAAATACACTTTTATTTTCTTCTGTGAAATATTCAGTAAGTGATCATTTGGGTCAAATAAACATCATATATACATATATTTCCTCTTATACTCATTCATTATTATTTGCGGTGAATTTTTTCTCATTTATTCACAATGACTTTTAGTCAAAAAGAAATTAAATTTGCATTTTCGAAATTTTACCCTTCTGTCTTAATCATTATGCCAAATTTCATGAACATGCATCCCTGATGTGACGAGTACAGGTTACGTTTTAGAATGATTATTATACTCATCAATATATAGAGGTTTTTTCTTGACATATACCATGTTTATCGCATCGAGTGAGGTAGAAAGTTTATAAGTTCACGAGTGGCGTAGCCACGAGTTAATATATGTAACTTTTCTACCACACGTGATGAGATAAACATGGATATTCTATTTATGATATGATGTTACCCTTGTAATTACGTCCGAAAAGGAACAACCCGTCACCACAGTAACACTGTGACGTCATAAACCAATTCACTGAATCAGACCATTGTTTTATGACGTCAAATTATATCAGTCACTGGTCGCAGTGAACATATAAGTTATTTTCACTGTAGCTTGATAGACAGTTTATTTCACTGATAAATCCCGGTATTTCATCGTTCGTCATATAATAAATGATGATTCAATGAAGGTCAACTACACGATAATGGCACTAAAATATACAAGTAGGTGAACATACTGTCGGTGGGCAGCTGTATATTAAAAAGAGATATAGATATACCAGGAATCAGCTTTTAGCTTTAACATTGAAGGTCACTTATTAAAGAAATGTTATTAAAATATAAGTAGATTCAATGGATGGTATCAGAAACAAGAGTCTCTGTAATTAACAGCGATATATATCCTATTGAATTAATTATTAATGTAAAAAAGTGGTTGATGAGAATATGCCTTAATGCATCCACTGAGCATTATCCTTTCGCCACTCTCTTTAAGAGATGCAATCATCAGATTTAATCTATTATAATTTTGGATATAACAGAAAAAGTTGTCTCGTTGCTCTTATCAAGCTTTTAACGCCTTTCATTGATAATGTATCCATTTAATGTGCAGCCAATGGTGCTTTGGTCAACGAACCAGATCATATATCTTGCTTTTGACCTTTTGGTGAATAAAGACCAACAATCGGGTTCAATTTGTCTATGAAGATTTTATTTCCAAGTCTGAGTATGATCATGATGAACACGTTGAGGTTGGTTTTGTTTGTTGCCTTTACTGTCACTGTATGGGGTACAGAAAGGGAGCCATCAACTCTCATCAAGACACCAGCAGGGTGGAGGATGTGTGAAACACTCTGTGATCAGATCACTTGGTGTGTTTCTTTTAACTTCAGTCACAGTGATCTCCAGTGCCGACTGAACTTGGACAACAACCATGACAACGACCCAAACAAAAGGGTCAGTTAAGTCCTTAACAGATGTGTAACCTCATTAATATATGGTACTGTGAAAGTAAATGTTGCACTGTTATGATTCATCTGCGATAAATAACAAGATAAATATATCTTCTTTATGCAATGTCTATGCCTTATTGTACGATGATCATTTTGTCAACGGAACAGAATAGTTTTACAGCTGTGGCACATTAGTTTTTCCATCTGGTTAAAAGGCAATAGACAACCACGTATGATGGAATGTCTTCGGACACCAATTATATTACTTCCAGTGCACTGCTGATAACATTATGTTATTGTTCAAAGTAAAGCGTGATTGTGCAATGTCTGAAACTTTGACTTGATTAATTAAACAGAATGGGTAAATTTAATTCCAAATTATTGAACTTTGAAATATAATTGGCCTCGAGAAGCTGAGAATCAACGGTGATAGCTAACTAGTGTTTGTCAACCTGGATATTTTACAAACTGAATATTTTGAAATAATCTATAAGGTAATGTCACATTAACGAATTATCAGAACCTACACAGTGAGGTATAATATTCACCTAACTTAATATGTATTTTCAAAGTCAACATTTATTAAATTTTACCCTCCCCAAAGACAATTAACATTTCAAAATTCAACATTTCTTACATCAACATCAACACCAACATATATTTCCAACAAAGTAGAAATCCATAAGAAATTCACAGTTTCATTCTAATCACAATCATAATCTGAGGGTTGGACGCCAGGTGGTTGGGCGGGTTTCTAAACCTGATGGTCGTAGGTGATCAATAAATGCCTTCTATAATTCCCTCAAGATGTGTAGATGAAGAGACTTTTGGGATCCCGATGAATATGCTTTTCTTGATATCTGCACTAAGAAATAAGTGTAGGTGAGAAGATTTTCGGGATGCAGGTGAGAAGATTTTCAGGATGCAGATGTATATATTGTATTTTGCAGGGGAATCCATGCTCACAGAACACCAAGTGTACGCGAATCGTATTTACTTGGAAGCGAACATATCGTTGTGTAACAAGTAAGTATTTTTATTAATCTGAATTAACTTCAAATGGTATCATGTACATTTATATGTACTATGATCTAATATTTACATCATAATTCACCTTGTAAATGTAGTGAACGTTGATTTTTCCTTATGTGCATTTGAACTAAAATTGGTTTAATATTGACATCCATCTTACAATATGATTGGCTACCTTTTCTAATTTATTCATAAATTAATCCGATGAGTATAGTGCTATGATATATGTTTTAATACAGAATCGGAATGGAATGTGAAATGAGAACAATTTGACTCCTGTTAAACTACCACATATAGTTTATTTTGTATGAAAGTTTACGCTTCTGCACCTTGTGACATCGTATATTGTCCTTGAGGCAACAATTTCCTTTGACTGATCCTAATGGCAAAGATAAAACTATACAATGATGATTTCAATAAGCCTTAATGTAATTCAGATGATCTTTCGAAGTATTTTACTTAAAGTTTAAACACATTTTTATTTCTATTAAAATGAAATCGAGTTAGGCATATTGGTATTTTGCTTATGTTAGGGTAACATTAACAGAATGTAGTTTAACAATTATTTTATAAATGTCTGCTTTCTTTTCAAAGTTTTTTCAAGAAAAAAGAAAATCGGCAATACCCTGAAGAGATTTATGGCGATGCCAGAGCAATTGAGAAATACGCCCTATATCCTAATAGCTCCATATAAAAGAAGATCACATGAGTATATATTATATTCTATTCATGATGGGAAGATGTCCCCATATACTTACATAAATGAGACGCTAGTCGACATACTTTCGATGACTTTTGTTAGAAAAACAAGATCTGTGTTGTTCAGTGAAAATGGAGGGCGTATAATTAGATCCCACAAACTGTTCAGTATGAAACCCCTTGATGTAATATTGAGAGGTTATATGGGAGAAAGAATGGTAGTGGATGATGAGCTGCTGTTCTTTATTTGTGTCGGACGACGACATATTTCCTTGTTTAGAGCCTTTGCAACCAAATTTAATGTTAAAGGTGAAATTGCATCAATCTATAAGAAAAACTGCCTGAAGTTTGATTTTCAAATCGATACTATGAAGAAGAAAATATACATTTTTGAGAAAACTGTAATGAACGCACATATACAATCTGTGGATTATAATGGACGAAAAAAAGCAGAGGTTTATACAAGTAGGTTAATAGATTTACCTATGGAATTCGATCATACTCATTCGGTCATATTTTTCCATTTCGAAGTCTCAGTGTACACGCTAAATGTTGATACAAAACAAGCAGAGGTTATTTTTTCTTCGAATGATACAACATTTGACCAAATGGTGTATCACAATAATATCATATATATTTCCAGTTACTCAGATAATGAATTTATGATACACAAGCATCAAGTCTATCGTGGTAATCCAAATGCAGGCCATTTGATTTTAAAAATGAAACCTGCTGATCGAAAACTGATAGCGTGGTTTTAAATCATGATTTATAAAACAGTTATGCCAGCAAAAAGGTTTATTAACAACTGTATTATGTGTTTCACACTTCGGTCAAAGACATTGACAATAGTTAATATACCATGAACACTATTCTGTAAACAATCTATTATGTATAAGTATATATGTTGTAGTAAATTGTGATGTTTATTCCAAACGTAAGATCTTTACACATATTATAACATTATATTCAGAAACATGTTGTAAAATCCCATTGCTGTGAACATACCATTTATGTATAAAATAAATCAAACATTTCTGAAAAAAACATTAGTTTGTCACTCATGAAATACTTACAGAATCTCACCCAATTGTCTTCTGATATCAAATTTATCAACACGAGTTGATCATACTTTCAAATATCCGAGGATTTTTTTTACTATTATGAACGAGTGTTGATATATTTCATATCAGAAGACACGAGGGTGAGTTTCAATTTATGATCCAATTTCATTATTCATTATGTTTTAATGAAATTGTACATATCTATGAGTACAGTACTGTCGTTTTACTTTAAATTCGGTGATGTCATAGAATTGTGACGTCATCATGTTTATGATGTCGTAGAATTGTGATGCTAGTACTCGATGATGTCTTCCTAATATCGTGGCGAGAGGTGAATTGGGTAGATTTTCACTTAAAGTTAATCAATATGTCAAAATTATAAAAGTATTGGATAAGATTATTGTCTCAGAGTGATAATTTTATTCTTAAACATGTCTACTTGTATCAGTATAATCTTGCTGAAAGAGGAATTGATTGTTGGGCTTTTAAAGTTAAAACATTACTTCTTCGATATAGTTTTAGAAATATATGGAATTCTCAATATTTGGAAGAAGGCAGTAAGTTCATAGCTGGGTTTAGGTAACGGTGTGTCGATATTGATAATCAGTCGTATTCAGAGGATATGGGTAAATTTTCAAGTTTAGTATTTTATAGCAGTATTTATCATGTGTAGATATTCAAGTTTATCGGATTTCGTTGTCGCAATTTCGTTGCTCAGGAGATAGGCTCATGATATCAGAGGGTAGAAAGTGTAATATTCCAAGAAAGGAGAGATTATGTCCCTTGTGTATAATTCCTGTTATGGAAGATGAATTGCATGTCTCACTAATTTGTCCATTCTACAACGATCTTAGACAATCTATATTACCTGAGTACTCCTGGAAATACCCCTCAGAAAGAAAGTGTGTCCAGTTATTTTCATCAACAAACTCTGTTGTTTTAAAGAGTTTCGGTAAATATATTTTCCTAGCCCAGAAAAAGAGACAACAATTCCTTAACCTTTAACCTTTCACTGTATAATTTATAAATATCAAATGGAAATTTCTAATGTAAGTTTCTATACAAGCTCCATGTGGTGCTCACATATATTTATATATGTCATGTACAATTGTATGATGGGCCGGTGGCCCCATTACCCGAATAAACCATCATCATCACTCGATGATGTAAAAGTATTGTGCTGTGACATTGTTAACGGGGGAAAGACATTGTGCAACATTTACTGTAAAAGCAATATCTCCTAGGAGATATCGCTTGATCTTAAACAAGATATCTCCTGTCGAACACATTTTCAATATCATATTGTTTTCCGTTATATAACATTATATTTTAATATATATTGTATAGATAATACTGATAATGTTCACATATTGTTACATTTGCATACACTTAAGTATATTTTACATAATGTTTTTGTTTTGCTTTAAACATGACATTTTAATGTATACAGTAATCGTAATATTGCAATATGTTCTCTTAAGATGAAATGTTCTATTAGCTAACGGTAACCTAATAATAAGATTTCATCTAAAGATACGTACGTACGTACTTTAAGAACTGTTTAAACATTCTCGGATGATATATGTTGTGAAATTAATATTGAATGCATATAGAATAAATAAAATGTGCAATAAATGCATATGAAATCCTTAAATTCTGCATAGTTTCTCGTCTTTGCTTTATCTGTGTTTAACCATGATGAGACACTTTCATCACAAACCATTCATGGGTGTAATAAAGTGGAATGAAATTTGATATCCTGTTCAAAGTTTTCATAAGTATAAGTGTGACATGTAACATATGAAAATCAGTTCTTTTCAGTCCATCAAACTTCTACAGTTTGATAGCCAAAACCAAACTAAACACGGTAAGATGATACATTTATCGCAATGAATATTGTCTGGAGCAAATAACAAGAGTATTAAATGTGAATATAGAACAAGTTCTATGGATATTCAACTTCTTTATTGCATAAATGCGACGTTTCGGTGCAGACACTAACACCGTTATCAAGCAAGAGATACATTGTTTCATAAGTGTTAAATGAAGAACTTTTAGCAAGTATATGAAGTTAAACGTGCCCGTGTAATGTAGATTAAATGTTTAAGATAATGATTACTCAGAGTTTTACACAGATGTGGGAATTGATCATGTCGTCAGAAGGCAACTAAACTGATTTTGAAATTTAAAACATTATCTGTTCATGTTTCTGAGAAACACAAAATCTATTAAAATCATCGTTTTCAAATCTGTTTAACTAGAGGAGATAGGACAGTCAAAAGGGTCTTTCGGTGTATTTTAATCTGGCAGAACTATTTTGTGTTTGACACTGTTAAAATTTGTGTATCACTCCCCAGTTCGATAGTATTTATCTTTGTCATGTAATAAAGTTGCAAACAACCGTATTTTGATTTTCTCAAGGCATAGTGAAATAAGCTTACACCATAAGTAATAACGACACACTAAACGACTTATGTGTACAGTGTAGTGATTTAGATTTACATGAATCATCACATTGGTTGTAATCTTTTATACCAAACAATTAATTGTACTAATCTTTTCATACTGGCAAAACCTCACTGAAATAAACACATTATTTTTGAACCAGCCAAGTTCCTTCTAACATTATAAGGTTCTTTTTCTCTTCTATCTGTTGTGTTAAATATTCGTAGATTAACTGAAGAACTATCTCCAATATATAATGTATCGTTGTAATAAACCATTTGACTAATTTTCTTTGTGTTTCTTGTTTTAAAATTTCGAGATTTGTTGATTGAAAGATCGAACAATACAACTCGTTTCCTTGTATGAAGAAAAAGGAAGGAACGTGTGTAGTCAATTGCTAAGGAGCGTAAGGAGAAACGCTTATGAACAGTTTTCCTATTTCCTCCATTATAACTGATGGACAGAATGCTTTTTCTCCTAGGTATGCTCTGTAATATGAACAGTGTCTTGTTTTCTGGATCAATAACCAAGGCACTACAGAACCTGATATTGGTGTCAGTAATATCACTCCCGACATTCTTATGACTTGCAGAGGCTCTATACACGTGTGATCCGTATATGAAAAAGAGGAGATGGTCATCCACTACCATGCTTTCTCCAGACATGCCTGGAAGTAATTCATTAACAGAGTTCCTCATGTACAATTTATGAGATCGAATACCATTTCTAGCCTCTTCACTAAACAATATTGATCTTGATTTTCTAACAAAAACCATAGACTTGATATTGCCGATATGTTTTCCAATGAAGGGATATGGTTTCATTGGTCCATCTGGAATGCCATATTCCATAAAGTCAGTGGTTGATTTTGCAGTGTTGAAGTGTGAAATCATGAGTGAGGAGTACACATAATTAATTTCATGCAGAGGTTTACTCTTCGTTTCTCTCTGAAAACCTGAAAATTAAAAACAAAACTAATAAATACATATTGAAAAGTATGCCACGTATACATTGTCTTGTATCTTAAAGACATTGTCGAGATGTGGTTTTATAAACACAGTAAAACAAGTTAAGCACCCCCTTCTTTTTTTTGATAGGGGTATGTTTCAGAGACCCATTATAGCAAAACTAAACATCCCACAGGGGAAAACGAATTTCAAGAGCAAGTGTAATTAATTGTTTTATTCATTGACATTTTTGTGTAATTTTCAGAGATTTCAAATGACCAAAAACAGGAAACAAAAATTGACTGGAAAATGGTGAAAAACACAGACTCGTAAATGTATTTTCATTTCAAGTTTGACGGTTGAACATGATGAAGAATTCATACTGAATAACCTCTGCCCTTGTCTTAGGAACGATTTAGTGTCAATATCGTGTGCTGCCACCGCGTGCCTGAAGTACTGCTGCCAGTCTTCTGGGCATACCCCTGACAAGGTTCTTTAATTCTTCCATGGGGATTTGCTTCCACTCACTGAAGTGCGGCCTCCAGTTGTCTTAGATTGTGTGGAGCAGGGTTCCTTCTCTGTAGACGTCGACCAATCATGTCCCAGACATGCTCCATGGGATTCAAATCTGGAGACAATGCTGGCCAGGGGATACGAGAAACAGCATTGTTCTCCAGATGTTGAGTCACAGCTCGTGAACGGTGAGGCCGAGCATTATCAGCCATGAACAGGGGTCGAGTTGCAAGTCTGTGATCATCAAAATGGTCAATCACAACTGGATCCAACACTTCTGCAATGTAGCGGGCGCCGCTAAATGTCCCTTGTAGTGTCACCAAATCCAACTTGCAATCAAAAGAAAAGCAACCCCACACCATAACGGATCCTCCACCATATGGAACCCTTGGAAGAATGTTCCTTGGTGTGTATCGACTGTTCTTGACTCTCCAAACTCTGATTCGCCCGTCAACGGTATGGAGGAGGAAGCGACTTTTGTCTGACCAGTGGATACGTCTCCATGACCCCAGGTTCCAACGCTGCCGGTCACCACACCACATCCTACAATCCTGTTTATGACGATTAGTAAGGTTTGGACGTCTGATGACACGTCGATACCTTAAACCTGCTGCTTTGAGGCGGTTTTTCACCGTCTGATTGCTGATACGTCTATAGGGTAGCCAGGCTTGTTTCAAGACGGTACTTGACGCAAACGGTTGACGTCGTTGATGACGCAATAGGTTCCTGTCCTCTTGCAATGTGGTAGCTCGGGGCCTTCCTGAACGTGGTCGATCGAGAACATGGTTAGTTTGGGCATGTTTCCTCACTAAACGACTGATGACCGAATAGTGGTAACCAGTTCTTCTCCCAATTTCCTTGTACGAGAAACCTGCTAAATGCTGTCCAATAATTGCCATCTCGTAGCCTAGGACAATCTCCTTCGTGGCATTGTTCATGAATTTTGTGTATTGAACTGACATTGAAGCCGTAAAAGGCGTTTATTTAGCCATGGTAAGTCGAAGGGTGAAACTGCATTTTGCTGAAATCATGGGTTGCATGATATGCATGCCAATAGCTCCGTTCGTGAGAACCGTTCCATAACAGAAACCACACCAGTTTCCATCCAGAATACCATATTTGGCCTGTCTATCGAATTGAATAACATGATCATAAAATCCAAAATGGTATACAACTTTTAATTTGGGGGTGCTTAACTTTTTTTACTGTGTATATTATTTAAGGTACATAATTTATGTATATGCAATGCTATTGATCAGAATATACTTGATGAGAACTATTAATGCTTTTTTGAGAAAAGAGTAATTCAATGATTCTGAAGATTAGGAAATAATTCGAACACTGACAATGTATCTTTTGGTTCATACCAAACTTTTTTCTCGTCTTGTTCATATTCTCGTATATACCATACATAGTTGATTAAGATGAAGACAACTATCAAATATGATTTGAGACTATTAATTTATTGTATATCAATAAAGGAGTAGATCAACTATTAAAGACCCCGATGGTATTAGTGAAATTGTAGTATTAATCCAAATGAAAATGTGACACATTTTGCAACAATAATTACCGAAAAGGTAAAAAATTTGTAGCATGTATTTCTAACAATAGTTACATCAACACTTTCTGTTCTTACTTACATGGTACACAACATATATGTCCTTTTCTTGTTGTTAGAAGTTTAGTACATAATGTTTCATTTGAGCAGGGCATGTCCTGTGAATAGAATTAGACAAATATGAATAGAAATACATAGACAAAGTGTCCTGTATCTAAATCTAAATATCTGAATCTAAATTTGACAACGTGTTATTAATTTATTTCTATAGTCCCACAAACAAAATACATCGATTAAAGTAAAGTAATGGATAGATACAAAACATATAAAAAAGGAACATTTGGATATTCATGGATATCCTGAATATAGGAAGAAAGAACTGAACATGATAATCAATAAATACATATATAGATATAATGCTTAATCAAGTTGTAACTGCAGCAAATTTATCATCCTTTTTTACATTTTAGAGATGAAGTTCACCCTTGTTTCGCTTTTATTCTGAGGACTGGAATAGAATTACTGTTGATCAAAAGTTTGACACACTCTTTTTGATACCAAGTGTTTAAGAACCATCATATAAGTTATAACTTGTCTGACAGCTTGGACTTGTTATGACAGTAATACCTTGCATACAAAGCACGACTTTTCACAAGGCATATAAAAAACAAGCCAGACAATGATCCGAAACACAGAAACTATACATATATTCAGACTCGGTCTATCTACTACTCTGTCATCCTCGATAATCAAGAGTATACGCTCCTCCGATAAATCTACTCTAGAGTATATAGAATAGATTTATCGGAGCGTATACTCTGGATTATCGAGAATGCTACTCTGTTCACCAAACAATATAATTTGGTAACTGGTATCAAAGTGAAAGCTCTTTGACGGATAACATTACACATGCTTATTTGTCAGCCAAGTTGCATTCTTCACTGAGGTGAGTATGAAAAAAGGAACAACGTTGATCCTTACACCAAGGTAATGATTTATGTGGGAGCTTTGAGCATGCCCTTTCGTTGTGTGGAGTATTCCCCTTATTGTCATCATCGTAAGTAAAGATTTCTTCAAACTGCTATAGTGTGACAGCCAATTAAGTCACTCTTGCACACTTTAGACAATATTTTGGATGTATCATATAACTAAGGGAGAGAACAACATTACCTCTTTCTTCTTCCGTTCCATGCACTTTGCTTTGTTTAGCTTCAGTTGACACTTCAGATCGCTGGAATTTACTTCAAAGGAAAAACAAAAGCTGATCAGATTGCAGTAACGTTCACACAACCTCAATCCCACTGGTGTCTTGATGAGAGTTATTGTGTCCCTTTCTGTACCCCATACAATACTAACGACCAGCAAAACAAACCACAAGGAGTTCATGATCACCATATTCGGCTTCAGATTATACCTTCTATGGACAAGTACAACACGATTGAGATAATATATATATATTCGATAAAGACTCTATCTCTTTGTCATGGAGGATCAGATTAAAATCATGTTAAGTGACCATGGAAAAGGAGTTTAAAAGAAAAGGAGCATTAAAAGGATACAACGTCAAATGGTGTCTAAAAGACATTATCCCTTTTAAAAGAGAAAATATAAATTGCCATTGTTACTTTCAATTGATATCCAATATCAAATATGCATGGTTTATTGATAAAGTGCTTTACAGAGTCAAATGATAACATCTGTCATGATTTGCACCAGCCGTTAAAGATTTGGAGAAGTATATATTCATTCAAAGAAATATGAGAACACCTTGGCCATGTTCAAGAGAGGTTACTTTTAAACCTCTCTTGAACACGATTGCCCAATGTAGCGCTAAGTAGCAAGGCGAGCGAACTTCATTCAGGAGAGAATTAGCGCTACTTGAGCGCTACTTGAGCGCTACTTGAGCGCTACTTGAGCGCTACTTGAGCGCTACTTGAGCGCTACATTGAGCAATCAATGAGCAATCAATGAGCGATTATAAGCTCTCGCTGTTTTGGAAAGGAGCCCTGAATACAGCTGCAGTTTCTTTGTTCACCTACTTGGGTTTCTTAGTGCCAATATCATGTAATTTAGGTGTAACTGTTAAACGTCTTATCAACGCGAAAATTTAACCATTTATTTTGCATTTTTCAATTATCTTCAGACAGTAGCATGTTCAATACGAAATTCTCATTTTATAGCTCATACTAAACATTAACAATTTCCGCGGCTCTTTGAAGAGAAGTTTTGTAAAACATTCCATCAAACGTTATCTAATTACTCTATCTTATATTTGTACTTGTGAAAAGTGTGTCTTTTAACCCTTGTCTATGCTTCATTGTGTCACAATTCGAAAATTAACGTGACGATTACATCGTGAGTTTCAGATTGATTGTTGAACACATATATATACAACAACAATATCCCCGGACAATACGTTGAAAATGGAACGAACTGTTGCATTGAATTCTATGCACAGACATAAGATGGAACTATCATGACACATCTGTTTAGTTATATATATTTTGTATGAGAATGTTAAAGCTTGTAATAGGAATTAATAATCACTTCTCTGTATTTTATCATGTTCATATCGAAGTACAACATGGTGTTTTATACTAGCTCGCGGTACAAATTAAAAAGGGCTCACGTGGTATTCCAGTATTTCCTGATATGTTTCACAGCTATCTTCTATTATTTGTTTCTCAAATGCTATCAATGGTCTTACAAAAGCACAAAATATCAAAAAAGGACATATGTATTATGAACTAATAATCTAGAGGTTAGCAATTCATATACATACGTTCGTTTTTACTATATTAATAATTATTTAGATTTACTTGATGCAAATTATACAAATGTCCAAGCAAGAAAGATATTCGTCGGTGTAATGAAATACTTTGAGATTAAATTTTACTTCTTTTTCATAAATAATAAAATAATTCAGATGTTACTATATGGAGCTAAACATCGGAGATTAAATACATGTATGATTGTATGGAAAAGATTTGCCTGCAAGGAATTCCCTTAGGGTAAAGATGAGCACATCGACTGTCATGGTGTACACTGTCGGCCAAAAGAAACGCCTACTTGATTTTCCTTAAAATGAAAGATACAGTAATTTCTAAAATATAATTAACGGGGGGCTCGACGTTATACAGAAACAATAATTAATATGACAGTCCATTGAAATCGTGGACAAACTGTGATTCCATCAATAACATTCATGAAACCATGGCCAATGAAGACCGCTATTTCCGGTTAATTCACTTGCCCACCGTAACTACATACATATGTAGCATCATCACCAATTTAATGCGAATGCATGCCTGTATAGTTGCTCCTCGTATGAAAATCTGTTTCAAATGTCAAATGTTCAAGCACTGATCGAAAACTGATAAATTTCTGTTGTCTGATTTAAAAAATCGCCATTTTTTTGTGACATGACAACTTCTGAAATTTAAACATATTATGCAGAAATGGTGCAACTTCATAGTGCTATATTATTGCTAAACTGTTCATTATAGTATTTACGAAATTTGATAAGATATCTTGAAGGCGTTTCTTTTGACCGACAGTGTTTTATGAACAGGACAGAAACTCTCTCAATTTATCCACACAAACCAATGTGGTGCAATTAATGAATGAATAAGGTTATTATAAAGTATAACATCCTGCTGTTTGCCGAACATATTCTATAATATGACTTAGTCATCAAATGTAAACACCTACATTTTTCTACTTAATCATATGTGGTATGAACAAAAGATTGATTTTATCATCATTTCTAAATACATTCACACACAGATTGATAGATAATCATTAACAAGACAAGTTGATAAACCAGTAATAGTATTACTTTAGAATGGGATAGCTCTCTGTCTTAAACTGTGCTGGTGACTATTCTTTATAGCTTGATTAGATTCAGGAAATATTTTTCTACAATGTAATGGTAAAATTTTGAAATTTCCTGAAAATTAGGTGTTTTGCGTCCTGCCTTCTATATGATTTTCAAATGAATGTATATTTCTACATTACATCTTTTGGAATACATAATACATTTTTTTAATAACATCAGCAAAAGAAAAAAAAAACAAAAACGTTTATTCAACATCCAGATTATGTTTTGTTTTCTCCCCATGAGTATTTTAATTTCATTTCATTATCTGGTCGCCGCTAATGGCTGCAATACTGCCGAAGCGGCGTTAAACAATAACTCACTCACTCACTCATTATCTGGACGATGTGCATTTAAAAGTGAAACCTTGATTCATATTAGGATAAATCTTAATGATGTTTATTAAGTATTGCGATGATACAAACAACAATCCTGACAAAATAGTCATGGTTACTGAATTAAAATTTGTTATCTGGACAATTAAAAGTGAAACCATGATTCATATGATTATAAATATTGATAGACTGTTTAGTGTACGTTTCCTAGATATCAATTGATAGAAAGGTCATGAACATCAATTCACTCCATTTAACACAGATTGCAAAAAACTGATAAAATTAATAATGTATATTATCATTATTATTAATGTAATTATTAAATTAATATTATTATTATCTTATTCACCTTTTAAATGTTGAAACTCTTCTTCGATGATTCAGATAAAAAAATACTGACTATAATACAAACAAACTGAATGGTGTACACTTATTATTCGTACTTTATAGTAGCAACATTGATTCAGTATGTCAAGGTTATACAGACCACATGTAATACAGAATGTTTATTTATCTATAAAATGTATAACATAATGAACGGATATTAAACAATAATATTGTGCGTACGGTAATACTGAAACTGAATCAATATGTTCATTCAATTTCTGAGTGTGTACATGTTAAAGTGTAAATCTGGATGAAAATCTTTTTCCTTTTTAATACAAAGTAATGATTTTCTAAATCAATGCCACCAAATACATATACAGGCAAACATTGTTCAAACTCACTTCATACCTTTTTTGAATTGTAAAAAATGTCCTGCATCCTCTAAATGGACGAATAATTTTATTCAACAGAATCATGCAAAAGGTAAAATCTACAGAAAGATTCTTAGGGTAGAAATGGACTTTTAAAAAAATGAAAAAGGCATTATTCTGGAATTAAGTGATAGCGTGATTCACATCTAGTTGGTAGCACAACGTCAACAACTGAACTATGGTGTGGTTGAGAACAGAAAAGACCTATCACGATAAGGGTTACTTATCCAGGTTCATTAAGCCTATAAATTCGAATGATTGTTCCGATAGATTCGAAAAAGTGTTCTGTTGAATTGGGTATGAACATTTTCTACAACAGCAGGCATATGAGGATGAGAATGAGGTTTCTAAGAAGGACAATCCAAATCTCACATTATCTCTCGCCAGACGGGACGTCATGATACTTTTTCAATCTTCTAAATCTTCTAAATACCTAAATGTGATGCCAAATTGTTTAACTTCAATTTATTTCCGGTACTGAAAGGCCACAGGCCTGAAGTACAATACATTTACATCATTGAAAATACACGCACGTGTAACACGCATGAAGATGATACTAGTTACTTGTAACTTATATTGTTTTTTTTTTACATATATTCTGTTCTAAATAACATTTCATGATAAATAAACATCGACAAATTTTGAAGAAGTGCATTATTTTTGGTATTCAATATTTCTGTAAATTTATAAATGTTTGGATGGACAATATAATATATTTTAATATACAATTTTATCAGGGAATCGTAAACAATGCAAGTCAATAGATTTGACGACGTTAGTAACAACCTCATGATGACATGCACTTACATCATATACACCAAGTCGTCATTAGCTAAATTTAGCCAAATTATGTCATTCCTATTGATATGAGAGAAAATCCCTCTCCGATTCTTGTCATCATGTTTAATCATAAATTAAATAGAAGAAAGACACAGAAACGGCAACGTTTTCCCTTTGTTTATGATTTTATTAGGATGTTCTTTTCACAAAATAAAACAGTGCTTTGTTCAGATATATAGTGTCATAACAAGCTTAAACTTACACAACCTGAATATATCGTTATATAGGACATAATGCTATTCCAATAATGGCATTGTTAGTACAAATACAAGTACATGTATAAATTCAGTATCTTAATCATAGTATAGATACAAAAGGATATTAACACAATCATAAGTATTAATTTAAGTGTTAAATTCCAATTATGCATAATAAATCAATCAAAATATAATTTTGCAACACAGGTTAGAAAGTAATGTTTCCACTACAATATTAACATAATACTAATGCTAACAACGATTTAAGAATATTATGTTTTCAATATACATCATTATATAATATTTACTGTAAAAATCTCAATATCAAAATTATTGAATGTACAGTTGAGTTTGTTAAAGTATTATTTAAATAGTTTCTTATTTAAAAAACGTTCAAAGAATATGTCTTAAGTATAGATATAACGCAATAATAAAATATAATCCACAATTTGTAATAATTATTTTCATGACTTTTTTGTAACAAATAAGAATCCATAATTTTACAATTCTATTAGTTAATAAGTGTTTGTTATTTTTTGTGTTTAACTTGCAAATTTTCTTACTACACATGTTAATACATAACACTCATGATCATCACATTTATTTGCAAAAAGGAAGTGAATAGATTAATGTTATTGCAAGGTGGCTTAGACTATTCATTGAAGCACAAATACCGATAGTTGGCACAACCAATGCACTATTCCGCCTTCACAATAACAGTTAATGATTGACTGATTGTGTATCATCTGACAGAAGCTTGGACACAAGTTATAACTGATCCTCGGAACTTGATATCAGTTATTTTTTTTTATCAAAGAGCCAAGAGATTTACGGGTGACACAATGATATTCTCTCTTCCTTGTTTACAGCTGTTTACAGCGTGTTCCATGGGCAAGAATGTCTCTACAATACAAATACATAAACTGTTCTGTAATACTGTTTGAAATATGTGCACTTCACACAAAGGAAACATACTTCATTAATAAGATGTTATCTATAATATTCATCTATATTACACTGATTCAGTTCTCAAAATACTCTCTGCTGTAAGCCGCATATGCAACCCTTGAAGTTTTTATTCATTTGTTTTAGTCATTGACAAACATACATTTACTACAAAGTGAGACAAAGTACCTTAAATCATATAAAAGTTAACACATTTCTGAATAAAAATCAATAAGCTTTTACTTGAAGTTAATATTGTCTCTATAACAATGATAAGTAATGAATTACTTTGTTGAACATACTTTTAATCAAAAGACAATGTAAAATGACATACGTATTTATCTATGATTTTATAATCACAACATCCTCAAAAATGAATGAAACATAAATGGGATCATTGTTCGTCAATTTACCCCCCCAAGTATGCAGTAATTCCCACCTGTCCTCTACGTCCATATTTGCCACAGCCTGGTTAAAAATCAACCTTGCTCCGAGGAATAAACGTTGCATATTATGCATCTATCGGGAAACGAACAGGTTCTGTAGATTCCTCTCCACAAGGTCTAAGTAAACCCCGTATAGACACGTGTTCAGTGCCAGTTCAGCTCAAACAAAGCCCAGTCAAATAACTGACCAATCACGTCACAGTTTTGTTTTACACGGTCACCGTTTTGAAAGCATTCGGAACAGATGGAATGATAGCTGTTTGGAGATATCTGCCCCTAGCTTCTCGAACCGAAAGCTTTTGTTGGAGGTCTTGTGATTGGTTAAATAAATTGTGTCAGAACATGGGACTCAACGGGCTGTTTAGCGAGCAAACCACCGAACGATTGGAGTTCGTATCCCGGTAGAAGCACTATTTTGCAACTTTTATTACTCGGAAAACGCTAGATTTAAATCTGACTGATATTTGCCATTGTTTCAAACATACAGACGGCAAAACTCCGCGCCAAATATTGGCATCACGTGATGTAATGTGGATTTCTAATGATATGATGTGTATCTATTTTTAGAAATGTACATGGTGGAAAACCAATTCTTGTTAATTGTTAAAATCAAGCAAATTGACGCTTGAATATAGCTTTATAAAAAAACCACATAAACAAACAAAATCAAATGGTCGTAGTTGAGTGAATGAATGTATTTAGCTCCTCTATCATTTTGACTTAATATGATATCTTAATACAGTTTTAAAAACTTAATAAATTAGTGATGAATGAGTCTATTTGAGGCGAAGAATTGTCCCACAAGGTTAATCAGTTTATGATCGTCAATACCTGGGGAGGGTGGCCACGGAAGAGTTTGTTGTTTGTTCCTTCAGCTTCATGGAGTCCAACATTACGTAGATACATGCATTTACACCAAATGTGATCAGAATGGTGTACCTAAACACCCGTAAAGGCGTTCATGGAGGTGAACCCATATCTTATTACTTGTTAAAATTAAGCAAGTTGACTAATAACCACGTTTTGACGAAGTATTTCGAACGGGAGCTTTACATGTATTTGTATTTTTCAACTCTTCAAGATCATATTTACGTAAAATCGTTATGTGACGTTTGCAAAATGTATTATTACCTGGGATTGTTTACAAACTGATCTCGATTTTTAGATATGACGATTTGAATAAATCTCTGATCAGCAAATGCTTGAAAAAGGCGTAGAGACAAGCGCTTAGGAAATGAAATGTTTCATGATGTCAATGAATGGTTGACGTTGGAATAATTAACAATTGTGAGGACATATATACTTATCAATGGAACACTGTAAGATGAATAGCTTCTTAACCATTGGTGTAAAGTGAAATACCAAAGCTGTGTTACTTGCACACATATTTCCGGTAAGTAAATACACTGTTTATTCATCATTTGTTGTAGTAATGCCTGCATAATCTATTTTTTGACTATTTTTTGGCTATATACTCTCAAATTTAATAATTGGGTTGACCATTCAAGTGACAAATTAGGTTAGCTGACCTATTTCTTTAAAATTGACAAATGGGCTTGTATAGGATATTTTTTGGAATGGGTCTCTATAGGATATTTATGGAGTGGACCGAAAAATTCGGTCAAACTGATTTTCTCAGACATGACAGACAGTAAATGTGTTCTCAGTGACGTATATCAACTGGTGAAGTTCAGTATAGTTCTAGACTTTGAACTGTAAGGACGTGTTTTTTACAATCGCTCTTATAGCATGGATTCCTTTGGGTACGAGACTGTTGTTGGACATCATTTGAAAAGCGACTTGATTCTTTCAAGGGCTGGCCTTTGCAAATGAAACAAAAACCTAGAGATTTGGCTCAAGCCGGACTTTATTACCTGGGCCGTGGTGACTCATGTATATGTTTTAAATGTGGTATTCGTCTCAAAGACTGGATGACTACTGATGACCCATGGGTGGAACACGAAAAGTGGTCCCCAGACTGTGATTATTTACGTATGGTAGGGGTAATATGGAGAAAGGAGATGTATCCCAGATCCAATAGGGTATAAACTTTTTTTGTACATGAACTGGTAATTTTTGTGTAATCCTGACCATAGGAGGTTATTCTTCCATTAGACTCAGAACTGTACAGACGTATTTTGAGTCGCTCTGATACTATGGATGTGTGTGGATGTCCTGATGATACTTTTTTTACTGATTGCTGTGCACTGCAACCTAAATGTGACTGGAGTTTGTTTGTGGAAAGACTTGAATCTTTTAAGAACTGGCCAATTCAAATGAAGCAGAGTGCTGAAGATATGGCTCATGCAGGACTTGTGTACCAGAACAGAGGAGACTTGTGTGTATGTTTTCGAATGTAATATTCGTCTTAAGGGATGGATGTCTACGGATGACCCCTGGGTAGAACACGGGAAAAGGTCCCCTGATTGTCACTATCTTAGAATGGTAGGCAGACCCTACACATGGAGTACTAAGTTTTAAAAATGTCTTAAATAAAATGAATAAAAAAAAAGAAGATATAATATGTGTTTGTTGTTGTGTATATAAACAATATCATGAGAGTAATATTATCACTTGGTCAATATGTCTCCTTGGGAAGAGTACTTGAGCAAGATTTATTATGATCCAAAACATGCTGGTAGTTATGCCGGACCCAAGAAGTTATACGAAGCTGTGAAAGCTAATGGTCAATTTAAGATCGGTTTACATCGCATCAGGAAATGGCTGAAAGGTCAGGAATCATACACTATGACACATCAAGTGAGACGAAAGTTTCCAAGAAATACATATGTTGTGGAAGGTATAGATAGTCACTGGCAAGCTGATTTGATGAATATGGTTTCATTAGCTAAATATAATAATGGTGTAAAATATGTATTGGTTATCATTGATTTATTTTCCCGCTATCTTTGGATCTGTACACTACAGTCAACAAAAGGTCAAGAAGTAGTGAAAGCCTTGACAAAATTGTGGGAAACACAAGTGCGTCGCCCTGTTATCTTTCAATCGGATATGGGTTCAGAATTTAAGAATCAATGGGTCAAAGCTTTTTTTAAAAAACACAAGGTAACACAGCTGTTTACACTCAATGAGACGAAATCTCCATTTGCTGAGAGAGTGATAAAAACTCTTAAAATGCGTTTGTATCGATATATGCTGAAAAACGTTACATACAGATACACTAATATCATATCTAAAATTGTGAAAAGTTATAACAGTTCAATTCATCGTATGCTGGGACAAGCTCCTACTAGTGTTAATAGGCATAATGAAGGAGAAGTGAGGTTATCGCAGTATTTGATCAAAACCAAGCAACAGAAACCACCCAGGAAGAATGCAAAAAGAAAATTCACATTCAAAGTTGGAGATACAGTTCGAATAAGTCATTTGAAAGGAAAATTCGATAGAGAATATCAGGAAAAATGGAGTGGTGAAATATTTACCATTACCCGACGCAATATGTCTCAAGACAATGATTTGTACAAACTGAAAGATTGGGGAGGTGATCCTATTGAAGGTTCATTTTATGCTGCTGAATTGCAATTCGTGACAGAGAATCCAGATCAAGATTACAGAATTCAAGATATTGTTAAAAAGAGAACCCGGAATAAACAAAAAGAAGTATTGGTGAAATGGTTACATTGGCCCAAGAAATACAATTCATGGATTCTTGAGAAAGACATGAAAGAGTATCAGACCCTATAAAAGAGGATATGCTCATAACTCAGAGTCATAAGGATGGAAGATCCCATTGAGACACAACCTCTTTCACGCAGTAGATCGAATGAATCCTGGAGTTTACTTGGAAGAAAAGTGGTCAAAAACGAAACAGTATTTTTCTCTCAAATCATCATTATTTATATTGTGGTCATTACTTGTATAGTGAACTTGTCTTTGGACAAAGGGAATTCAAATTTATGGACAGCATTATTGAGTAGTAGTCTTGGCTATTTACTTCCCAATCCTAAAATCAAATCTCAAAAGTGATAATGGAAAAATACATTATTTTAAGAAGTAGTGACAGTAAAGATAGATACCCTGACAACAAGACATATTGCTTTAGAGTTCAATTGAATGAACTACTACATTTTGAACATTCTTGGATGATTGCTCTAACCGAAATTAGTATTAACAATGTCAGGAGAAGTTCAAAGTTCAAAGAAATATATGTACATTCTTCTATCTGTGATTCAACCTATGTGGGTGAAAATCAAGAGCCTTTACTCAGACGATTATGTTTAAACAATGGAAAATCCTTTACTTTCAATAGATATCAATATGTACCCATCAAAGTACGTGATCTCACCAGCATTGATATCAACATTACTGACGAAGAAGGTCAACCAGCTACATTTTTAACTGGCACAGTCACAGTGACTCTTCACTTGAAACCACGTTCTAAATGGTTCTAACATGGCACGTTATATATTGAGATATTATGATTTTCTGCAGAGTCTAATTCTGTTTCATGACTATGAATATACCATACACGAATTGAGTGATATGAATGGTGAACAGATGTTAGCCTTGATCTCCATTATTCGACGATTATTAGATGGCAGAATTGTTGTAACACCAATTGAAAGAAGAAGATATCTTCAACCCAATCCTAATAATAACTATCTGTCTATACTAACACGTTTGGCAGACCCTGTCACCATAGATGAGGTGCGAAAACGACTTTTAATTGAAAATACACCATTGATAGTATTCATTTTGAAATATATGGATGAAGTGAGACAAGAAGCTTTGATCATGGCAAATGTGTGGGCCAGAGCTACGGGTTAGTCAGAACTATATAAAAGATCAACATAAAGCTTAACCCCATTTGCTTCAGAACACTCAGGAAGGACGCATCACCATGAGTCAGTATACATTATTTGTGCCAGACACAGAGAAATGGACTCGCTATTATATGTTACAAGTCCAGGGTAAATTGAAACCCTATGACTTTGTCATGAGAAATGGGGAACGACAGGGCATCATGTCTGTTGACAGAACACTGGAGCTTTATGATCCAGAATGGCCTAAAATTTTGGAAGAAAGGAAACGAAAAGAACAGGCACTGGCCATGCCTTATTCTGAGCAACCCAAAATTAACTTTGTCTCCCCTACACAACAAGTCGTGGAGCAAGCAGAAGCTCAAGAGAAACGCGAAAGGGCTATAAAAAGGAGAGCACAGAAAGTGTGTGTCATTCCTGACAAGAAAGTTAAAGAAAACACATCACACAAAAAGAAGAAGTCTCTTCCAAAACAGCGAAAGTCAGACCGTTGGAAAGAATAGACAGAAATAATGGCCTCCTATACCACAACACAGTTTATAGAAGCAGAAACAAAAGAACTGGATCTTTTCAAAGAGCCTACAACATGTGCTGCAGTGGAGAAATTCTATTATGTAATTTTCAGACCTACCTCTCAGATCACATCAGACTCGAGTCCAATAGAGTTCAATATATCTGGCCAAGGTATAGACTACATAGATATGAAACAAAGTCGTCTCCATGTTCAAGCTAAAATTCTCAAAGCGGATGACACTGTCCTGACTGATATTGAAGAGACAGGGCCTGTGAATTTATGGCTCCAGAGTCTTTTTTCACAGATGGATTTATCCTTGAATGGTAAATTGATTACCAGCTCTACAAATTTGTATCCTTACAAAAGTTATATCAAAGTGCTCTTAGACGGAACCAATGATTCTACGTTGCATTCACAACTGTATTATAAAGATACAAGAGGACACATGGATGTAAAAACTCCCAATGGAGATAACAGAGGGTTGTTTGAACGAAGTAAACTAACCAAACAAAGCAAATCTGTGGACTTAGTAGGGCCACTCTATGAAGATTTTATGGATACCAATCGTTATTTGCTGAATGGTGTGAACCTACAGATCAGAATGTTTCGTAGTTCCCCTTCTTTCTGTTTGATGTCAAACGAAACTGCTCCTAACTATAAGGTAAAGATAGAAGATATATATCTCAAGATATGCAAGATTCGTCCTCAGACATCTATAATCACGAGTCATGCCAGAGCCCTTGCTCATGGAACAGCCAAATACCTCTTTACGAAAAGAGATGTGAAGATTGTGTCTCTAGCTAAAGGACAACTAAATTATACAGTAGACCAATTATTTCAAAACAAGGTCCCTAATAGGATCGTGGTAACACTGGTGTCAGCAACAGCCTTAAATGGAAATTACACCAAAAATCCTTTCAATTTCACTATGTATAATTTGAGTTCTATTGGACTGTATGTGAATGGAGAATCCTTACCCGGGCAACCTCTTACTCTTTCCAATTCATTATATATGGACGCCTACACCAGGCTCTTTGAGGGACGAGGAACTGTAGGGGTGGATATGGATAGAGAGGATTTCAAGGGAGGCTATGCATTGTATCAATTTACTTTGGAACCATGTGAGATGAAAGAAGACTACCTGGATCTTATAAAAAGGGGAAACATTCGCCTTCAACTTCAATTCAGTCAAGCTCTTCCAGAGACAGTGAACTGCCTTGTCTACTCAGAGGATAATCTTATGATTGAAGTGGATGAAGCAAGAAATGTTGTGTACACATCACCATGAACTCTATACAACTACGATGTATTCTAAGGGCTAATTCTAAAACTGAACATGTAAGAGTTATTGGTGCTGATCAGTTACCTAGTATAGTGTCACACTACCCCCAAGGATTCATTGTCAATACGCAAGATTCCAGTGACCAAGGTAAACATTGGGTGGCTATTTGGTTACAAGACCCTCATCACAGAGAATTTTTTGACAGCTTTGGAGAACATCCTGGATATTACAGAAGAACATTTACAAACTTTCTCCAGAGAAATACATTACATTTTGTTTGGAATACTAAAGTACTTCAAAGTGTCATGAGTAATACTTGTGGAGTCTATGCTTTGTATTATATCTTGATGAAATCAAAAGGATTGAATTTAAACCAGATACAATCAAAGTTTACTTCAAACAGACTTTTAAATGATTTGTATATGTATAAATTTGCTAAAAAATTGTTTCGAGTTATGTTTTACCCCTTCAGGGATTTTATGTAACCTGTTCAATGTCCATATTTTATTCTGATTGACCATATACCATGGCATTATTGTATTATACCAATAAAATCAACCTCAACCTTAAATTCGCTAGCCCACAAAAGTCCCCTATCGGAGAAGGACGGTTGGGAGGTATAGCACTGTGTTATTTATTTACAGATAAGAAAAAAACCCAACAAGAGTATACAACTTCAAACATTTTATTTGTTCCGTTTCATTTGAGTAGTACTAAAGGCTAAGGAACACTCCTCTAGTCTACTTTACAATAAGAAAATAGCATTAATGTTACAAAGTTATCCATTTGTAAGTCTTCTTTGACTTCACCTTTCTCTCAGGAATACCAGGAGGTCTTCTTGATGTCTTCAAGTTTTCACTTAGTGAGGGTAATTTATTTCTGACAGTCGAATGAGATGTACTGTCCCTTACCCTAGGAGGGATTGTGATTTCATTGTTCATTTCAATTTCCCATCTCTGTCTATTTCCAATAAGTCCTTGTGGTACATTCATCTCTTTCAAAGCCTGATAAAATTCAGTAATTCCTTTGGGCTGCATTCGTTTATAAAGATATTGTGAGTCTTTTAGTAAATCCGCAATGTGACTACCAGGTATGACTTTGCCTTGACTAAGGAGATTCCCTTTTCGATTCCATGACAGTCTATGTTCAGGGTCATCAAGTATAAACTGTAACAACGCCTGACCCCTCTGGCGATAAGGTTTAGGCAAAGCAGTAAGTATCAAGGATATATTCAAGGAATCCTCTTCTTCTTCAGTGTCAGCTTCATATCCTGATTCTAATGGAGTGTCATGTTGTTTCACATGACCACTTCCACGAAGGAGACGTTCATATTTATCCATTGGAATCAATACAGTCTTCTTAAGATGCTGCATAATGTTTCTTCAAGAAAGGTATTGTTGCTTTCACAATAAGCAATAGTACAGAACCTTTCTTTTGAATGAGTTCTCTTTTCTTACTCAAATTTAGTTTAAGATTGGATAATTGTCTTAAGAAGTGTTTATGTCTCTTGAGTTGTGCCTCATATGTTTTTGGCAAAGGAAACTGGGGCTGTAGTAGATTGGTTACTATTTCACATATAGTCTTGACTTGAACAGATGTCAAATGTTTTAGAAGAAGTCTTCTTTGTGTTGGAGAAAGAGACTCCAAAGATTCCAGAAACGATAGTTGCTTCTTGATTGTCTTTGACATTCTGACAAGGCGACAGTACTCACACTACTATTTATACCAATGAGTCATGGGTACTGTAATTGAAACCATTCACAATATAATCTATGGGTAGAGGACCATTCAACAATACACTCCTCCCACTCAATAGTAGGGAAAGAGTATATCCAATAGTTAGTATCAAAACAAGTATACACCATAGAAAAATGATAATCCGTTTCAATGAAGAGGGTCTTTCCACATAGGGAGATTGAATGTCCAGAGACACTTGACAGTCATCAACTTCACTGTTGCTATTCATGTTGACATATGATATTAACTATCAAGTGAGACACGTTTTTATACCTTTGGTTCATACACAACAGGAACTTCTCCTGGAAAAATTCTGGTTTTCAGTCTCAGTTTATCATCAGTTCGTGGAGACATATCAATCACAATATAACCATAAGGCTTTTTCACAGCATCTGTATAGGCTTCCACTAAGACACTAGCGCGTCCAGGAAATAATTGTCTTCCAAGAGTCATTATCTGTGAGGTATCACGTACATTTTTAAACAAAACTAAATACCAAGTGTTCAATGCTATAGTACGAGCTGATTTAGATTGGCCATACAAGTTTTGTGTAATAAATATCACACTCAGAAGCCGATGGTGGCATCCTTGCGTAAATAAAAGTTCCATTTGTTTGGATCCAATTACTTGTTGCATTAGATCGTCCAAAATAATGAGACCATGTTGCCCATTACTAGTAAATTCTTCTAAATCTGCTTCTGTCGGTAAACCTTGTTGGAAAACAATGTTATATATTTTTGTTTCAATCTCATCAAACAAGGTTTGGTATACACCATAACAGTACATAATCTTCTTAGGAGGGTCTTTCACGTACATCCCAGTTAAATGTTTCAGTAGTTTGTACACCCATTGCGTCTTGCCTGCTCCCGAGGGTCCAACTACACACATACTTGAGCAAGGTTCAAATGGTGTCAGACTCTGTGTCTCCCACCAAGGTTTAGTAGGATCAATCACAGCTTCAGGACTCCAGGTCACAGCTGACTTTGGTGTTGTTGTTTGTACTTCCATCATGTATTCCTTCTTCTTTAACCAAGGTTTCTTGTCAGAATTCAGCTTATGAACTTGCGACAGATGGTTAGGAAGTCTTGATAAATTTCGAGCTTTACAACCTGGTACTGGACAATCTTTCTTAATCCTACCCATACTATGTCTTAACTCCTTAATGGTTAATCATGTAATGACCCTGAAAATGACCCTGAATACATACATATGGCCCTGAAGTGGCCCTGAAATGGCCCTGACTACATACATATGGCCCTAAAGTGGCCCTGAAGTGGCCCTGACTACATACATATGGCCCTGATTTGGCCCTGACTATAAACATATGGCCCTGAAGTGGCCCTGAAATGGCCCTGACTACATACATATGGCCCTAAAGTGGCCCTGAAGTGGCCCTGACTACATACATATGGCCCTGAAATGGCCCTGACTACATACATATGGCCCTGGTGTGGCCCTGAAATGGCTGCGAAAGTGGCTGCCTGTTATAAAAGTGGCTGTGTAAGTGGCTCCCATTCGCTTTCGTGATGACACTATGTGGTTGTCAATTCAATAGCCAAAAGGTAAAGTATCTAAATCCTCTTGAATGGATCTTTTGGTATACACAATACGATACTTTTTAGTTTCTGATCTGTTGTAAATTTTATTTGAAAGTTTATCTCTTGAAATCTTGGATGGATTTACAATGTCTAATACTTGTCCATCATCTGATTTTCTTTTTTTCGATTTTGTCATGCTACAGATCTTTCTCTCTGTTGATTGGGACTTGTCATTCAAAATATCCTTTTTGGAAAGAACAAGTTTCCTTACAGAATCAAAGTTTATCAATAGAGAGTTGATGTAATTCAAAGTGAAACCTCTGACTTTACATGTTTCTTTGCCAGATTTTGTACTGTAGGCATAATTTTTGGCCCCCCCTGAACAAAAGATCTGAATAGGATCCCCTTCTAGTTCATCTGTCAATTCACCAAGATAGTCCCCCAATGGAGGATTAACATCATCAGATTGTGAAACAAACAATACAGAATCTGTATCGTAATACAACACACGCTGTTTGAGAAAATCTAAAACTGAATACAATTTCAGACGGGCATAGCATGTTGTAAAGGTAGCAATGAATATATTGGTAGCCTCACTTTCTGGAATGAATTCAGAATTATGAGTCCATTGAAACTGCGCTACATTGTCATTCAGAATGTGAAAATTTTGAAGGGTCTTTTTTTGGTCAGTCAAAAATTGATAAAATTCCTCCAATTTTGAAGAATACACAAATTTCGTCTGAGTCAAATTGGATCGCATAGCATAACGACCCCAGAAGCTGTTCAACATCAATTTAGAGAGGGCTCTTAAACCGGGGTTTTTCTGAATTTTAGTAGGGTCAAGTTGAATACCTTCATTCTCCAAATAATTGACTATGTACTGTTGCTTGTCAGTATCTGTCTGACACCATGCAGGCCAATCAGAAGACTCTTGCTTGATTTTCAAGAAAGTGTTAATGTAGTCAGCAAACAGTCCTCCTGATTTGGTTGTCTTGTCATATTGTGTTGTTTCCTCCCAATGATAAATTTCATAAATTTTGACAATTTCATAACCTTTCTCCAATGCCTTGAGCAACTCTGGAATACACCAAGTGCCTACAAAACACCTCTCTTTGTCAGAATGATGACAAGGAGTTTGTTGTTCAAGGTCAGCACAGCTCATACAGAGTGCAAATTTGAGTTTGCCATTTGATTTATGAGGCAAGACAGGATGGTACAGACCCCGAGGGGGGAGGATCTTGACTTTGGCCAAACCAAAGTATTCACCCAAAGATTTGAAATCTCTTGTGATAATTTGAGGATGACCTATAGGATATTCACCATACTTGTTGACCCAGGGATAAAGGGAGGTGAAATCCATATAAAGAATGTCTTCATCCTCTTGAGCTTCATAATATAATTTGGTTGCATTTGTACGTCCACCAAAAAATGAATCTCTGGGATTGAGTCGATCTTGAAGATCTAAAGAGGATACAAAGGTCTTCATGTCAGGGTTGACTTTAAGCTGTTGGTGAAACTCATGCTCCCAGATGGTGACCAGCTTATAACCTTTTTCTTTGATAACAGCATTTCGTTTCATTGTCAGAGCATAAAGCTCACTCATAGACTGTTTCGTTCCAGGTAAGACTGTGGTCTCTCTGTCATGGGGATAGCATGTAGGGCAGCCATGCCAAATACAACCCTGGTACTCCCATAGTCGATGTCCATGTCTGCCATCAGCTTTATAATTGGTGCCAGGAATTTGAAATTCCCCCTCATTCAATGCATGTTGTATGTAAATACCTTCTTCGTGACTGATCCACTCTAACCACTGAATGGAGGATTTACTGTATTGGTCTTTGGTATAGCTATTGGCTGGTAGTTTTGCAATAGCACTTGGTAGAGTTTCAGACTCTTGTATTACACCCCCTGCTGCTTGAATTGATTGAAGGGTTCGCCAAGATCCAGGTTCAATTTCAACCCATTCCTGACTTTGGGCATCTTCTTTGACAGGAAGCCAAGAGGTGATCTTACCTTGCCATAGCAGTTTGACATGTGTGTAGTCTGTCAGGAACTTGTGTTTGAATACCCCATGACACACACTGGCAATGGTGACATAGTCCAGAGGATCAATACCAGGTTCTTGATCTTCAGTCGGGTCATGACCTGACCCTTTAGTGACAGACATTAACAATTGTCTAAAGGTCATGAGGGCTTCTCTCAAGATTTGGACATCAGACCTACAATAGTCTTCCATTTCTTGAGCAAAGTCAAACACCTTGCCTTTTTGTTCTGCATGCCATTTGAGGAAATCAGCCCTGCCTTCAGTAGACATACTGTCTACACCATAGAAGGGAGGATTAGGGATTGAACCTACATAGGTTTGGTTGGCTGAAGTATTGAAATAGTGAGGGAAATACCCTTTCTTCAATTCTTCCAGATGAAACATCTCTGGGAGCTTAGCCAAATTTGTACTGAAGAAAGAGAGAGAGTCCAGAACACGCATGTTCAACCCTCGTGGAATATGCATATACATCAGTTTGGACCCATTGTATACTATCTTGTCAGGAATAATGCTGTTTTTGATAAGATAATTCATCAAGAATGTCCCATCATAGCTTTTGAGGTTATGAGCAAATACTGAAGCATTGTGATGTTGTTTTGAAAACAGCCAGTGACAGAAACGATCAGCAGTTTTCGGACCTTTGAACAACACCTCTCTTTGTCCACAAGAATTACATGGTGCTGTTTTGAAACATTTGAATTTTTTGTTCCATTTCGAACATAGAACACAACGAGAACCACAGTTATTGCATTTGGCGCCCTTATTCAAAGGTTTATCTTTACAGATATCACACACCGTTTGAGCAATAACAAAATTGGGTTTGTGTTCCTGATGACCACACCAAACTTCATGACAGTTAGCACATGTTGTATGGTGTGAGCAATCATCTTTGGGGCCACATTGTGAACAAGTGGAAGGAACATAGCCATCTATACAAGTAGTAACTTCATCTTGAGTGCATTCAAAGTCAAACATGATGATTTTTTTTATCTTATGTTTGTTATCTATTTGAAGGGGAATGTGATAACAGTGATGACCGAAATCAACCATCTTTTGACAAGGTTGACACTTGTATTGATTACAGTCATGCTCTGCTTTGGTCCCACGATTCAAAACTTTGAAACATTGTGGACATCGCCAATAGGTCTGACATTCTGAAGGAAGATTATCTTTTTTCATTTTCTTATGGGCCTTAAAACATGCTTCTGATCGGCACTGCATGTGACAGTCTGGACAGTTGACTGGATTATCAAATTTTGTACAAGATGGCCTTTTACAAACTCTGCAATAATTTTCACAAGAATGTTTCTCCTTATTACTAAAAGGTGTGAGACAGTGTTTGCAGAAATAGCTGTTACCAAAAAAGCCTGAAATGTTCGGAATGGCATGGAAATGTTTTCCCACCAAATACACAAACAACTGCTTTCTGTTATCATTATAACCTTTTGTCATAAACTTATTGCCCAATTCTGCACTGACCACCAAAATTTGACATCCTAGCACTTTTTCAAATTTAGATATATCAGATAGACTAGCAGCCCTGTCTTTTGAAACACTTGCTTTGTCAGAAAGAATGGTAGCAAAGATGGTTTGTTGCTTTGCATACTTACGTAAATTGGTATACAGATTTGGGGGACATTTCTGATGTTCTAAAGCCAGATGGGCCATATGGGATATTTTCTGATCAGGTAAACTGAGGTGTGTATGTGAACACTGACATTTGTCTAACGGATGTGACTTGAGAAGATCCTCCCAATCAGATTTTGAGGTCATGTGACTTTTTGCAAAACAAACCGCCAAAGATCTTGCCAAACATAAATTGTCTGTATTTTTTATTTCCACAATAGAGTGTTTTTCTTTCACACTTTCTTTCACATTAAAAAAATTATGACCACTTCCCCGGCCCTTGGGCATATCAATCATGCCAATGTCTATATCAAAACTGTCATTTAACAGTAGAGTTTGATGACTTTTCATGACATTTTCTATGTGTGTCAATATGACGTTCGAATTCATTTTTTCCAGAGGTCTTAATGCTATGACTACAGGTGTATCCAAATTTTCGTGACGGATGACAATGCGACAAAGATCATTATCCTCTAAATCCCCTCTAGCTTTCCGCAATACATCATCAAACATGTCATGAAGACTATCATGTAAATCACTAAGATTGGTTCCCTTAAATTCATCATTGAACCTGACATTATAGATCTTCTCTACAGCAGCATTTTTGGCAAATGTTCTCTCACGTCTTAATCTAAACTCATAAGGTGGTTTATCTTTATCTGTGTTTTGCTCTGCCTGATTTGGTTCCTCTTCACCATTCCCTCCCCCTTCTTGATTGAAAAGATCTAAATCAAAATCCCTTACAACTTCTTCCCAATGCTCAGGAAGACTGCCCCCAGGTTGAAAGAACTCATTAATTACCTCATCTATCTCCACATCTGACAGTCTGAGTCGTTTGGAAGAAGATGGTATTTCTGGTGGTGATAATTGTGAAGGGGCTGACCTCTTCATTGAAGGTTCTTTGATGGGTGATCGAAAAAGATCATCCATTCTCGCCATTTTACTCCTCAGAGGACCTGGTAAAGCCTGAGACTCTTGTTCCTTTGATGTTGATGGTTGGATAACTGGGGGTGGACATTTGAGACACTGCTGACGATGTCTAGCCAGTTGAGGGACTCGGCGAAATGTTTCTCCACAAAATTGACATGGCAACTCTTTACCCTTGTCTGACCATTCACCATCTTTTATACATAGTTGTGTCAATTCATCATACTCTTGTGTTTCCATGTTGTCCACACTCTTAAAAGATGTAATTTCCCCTTGATCATCTTGATCTGGGGTCTCTTGACAGGGGACATACCTGTCTATAAATTCATTATCCTGGACACATAGTGTAGCAAGTTCATCATAGTTTTCAGTTTCCATGTTTTCTGTTTCCTCCCTTGTATTCATGGGGGTTTCTTCTTGCTTCTGTGTTTCTTTACAAAGCAACTCGATCAGTTTTAAATGTATGGCTTCATTATTTTCCAAGCCCAAATAATCTCTCCAGAACAATAGTTCACAGCTTGTTGTGAAGGAATTCAAACTTGTCAAGACAGCTTCTCTAAAAATATTGTCCATCTGAAATTGAAATAAATAAATACATTAAGTTTTAAAAAATCGGATCGTTTCAAAATAAGCAATTATAAAATGAAGGGAGCCTGCAGCCTTAGTGACATGGGCTATGTTTCAAAGTAATCACTCAATGTGACTTCTCTCTTGAATGATATAGTGCAAATTCCACATGACAATATTGTTGAAGGGAGATAACTCTTTCAGCCTTGTGTGTACAACTTTCCACTGCATTGTCATATGTATTTCTATTCATTTCAGAATTTTAGAATGATCTGATCAAAGAAGTTTACTCATGTGTTTATAAAAACAGTATATATGCTCATTAGTAAGATTTAGATCTTATGATTGTTTTTATTGCAAATGTCAGGTAATGAAAATGTTTTCATCCAGAATTGTGTTCCATGGGTTGTTTATTATATTAAAAAATTCTTTCTGAAGTCTACTATACAAATCTAATTTTGCCTTTTTCAAATCATTAACATTGTCAGTTTTACCCTTGTCCCTATTAAACATCTGTCAATTTATCACATTTACAGGGATACAAATGTGTTGGTATTTTGGTATACCCATTTTCTCATTTACTCTATACACATCTGACATGTTATTGTCCTAAAATAGTGGTTACTTACACTGCATGTCAGTGAGCATGTTTGTAGGGTCATTTGCATCTTAGTGTGACCAATTTGGCATGATTGACCATTTTAAACATTATATATACTTATCAAGGGCTCTATGCTCATTTACTAGCCATGAATGTATGCATATGTCCTGAGGATAAATGATTGTTGCTTCCCATCCCCAGTATAAAGGTCTATGTACATTCCATGTTCTACCATACATCCTGTACCGCAGCACTATGGAAAACTTGTGAGTTATTCCCAACACTTAATTTTAATATGAATTTACATTTCTAGTTTTTATCATACATACATGTTACTATTCCTTACTATAACTTTTTTTGGTTATCTTTTTCAGTGATGAAAATGCACAGGATGGGTTTGAACCCCACTTTGCTACTGTGTAAGTTATATTCTGCTATTTAATTTTTTCTCAGTACTTTTGAAGGGTGTATCCCCTCTAAGATTTATATGATTTTGTTAATCTCCATTTGTTAATCTTCTTCAGTTTTAAGAAATGAATGTTTTTTTAAAAAGTTTATCATGTGTATGACTATAAAAGTAGATAGATTTATTAAAAGTCCCTTCATAATGAGTTAACTTATACTGTAAAACATAATAATCTGTTGGTTACAGGGATGATCAAGAAATCATCCATTTTCTTGAAGAAATGGAGGCTGTAAGTATTCCTATTTTTTATTTTCTTTTCTTTAATACAATTTAATTTATTGTGTTCACAGTTTGAAACAACTAGGGTTTATTTTCCCTGCTGAACTAATTAAGAAACAAACGAAAGACACATAAAAAAAAACGGAAGATTAATGAACTACTAAATTGTTTTCATGTTTTTTTTTAAAACAGCAGCAGCAGATGCAGCAACAGATGCAGCAACAAGCTGCGCCATCAGCTGCAGCCCCACCCTCACCCCCACCTGCACCCTATCGACCTGCCTCACCCTTGTAAGTTGATGTTTTCTCTTAAATGACTATAATGTATTTGATGTCCTGTGTAAATTCAGAGTATTTTACCTATGTCACAACTTTTTGTTATAGAACGGTATTGATGGCCCAACCAGCCCCCACAGTTAGGCCCATACAGGAGGAGGTTAACCTCCTAAAAGCAGAGGTGGCCCGGTTAAGGGAACAGCTCGATTACATGTATGTAAATTATTATTTATTATTATGTTGTCACATATAAATATATTTAATTTTGCTTAGCTGCATCTCATCTCAATATGAACATTATCAGAATAGTTGTTTTTAATAGTTTATTACACATTATGTCCTATACTGAAACTTATGTTTGCGTTTTTGTTCATTTCAGAATTGAGTACCTGTTCCCTATACCTGGTTTTAACCTGGATCAACTAAATCGAAATTGATCCACCAAAAAAAAATGGGGCCATGAACAAATAAAAAATGGAGCCCAAATGACTATTATTTTTGAAGTCGGTTTTCAAATGATTTATCGACTCAATTTTAATGGTTGCTTGTAGTTCCTTGCTATCATCACCAGACTGAAACACTGTCATCCTGTTATGAATCATAAAAAATAAAAAAAAATTCTGAAGAACTTAAGGTTAAAAAAGTTTTTCATGATAATAAAATAATTACTTACATTTCGAGATGTCTTCACAATAATCGGCCTGAGATTCTGCTGGATCACGTCTTTTTTTCAAGGGCAATGAAGAAAGGACTTAAGTAATATCAAAATTTCCAGATTATTTATACTAATTCTGAAAACTGGTTTAAACTGGTTTTTTCAAGAAATAGGAGGTATGCAATAGCAATTGGGTCATTGACCTAATTATGTTCATAACTCAGCAACAGATATGAAGACACCTAAAAATAGATTATGACATCCTGTTCAGCACCCGTGTGAAATATACAAATTAGGTCAGTTGTTTCATACCTAATAACCTTTTTTTTTCCTTGCTTAATCAAAATCTCTATTTTAAAACAAATCATAATATCTCTATTTAAAATTTATTCCACTGAAAATCTGTTAGCAAAATTACTTTGATTTATTGTTGAACTATAAAACATTAACTGTATGACAAGTGAGAGATGTATAGAATAATGGTTTGTTTTATAATTTTACATGTATTTAGCATGCTATTTTTTTGACTGAAGCAATGGGCCAGTCACGAGCAGATTTTGCCACACATTAATTTATTACTTAGCAAACATGGTGATTCTCTCTAAAGGTTATTGTCTAACCACACATATTTGAGGGCGGTATATTAATCAGGGGTAGTATTTAAAAATCAGTTGGTATTAACTTGTATTCAAGTGTCACAGAGTGAAGACCATCAAAGGTCACTAAGTGGTCAACAGCGAGGCAAATTTCTGCTACAACTCTAGAATAGTATAGACTGAGTGCAAGTCTTTTATTTCAGATTGAATATTTAATAAGTGAAGGAGTGTGAAAAGAAAGCTCATGATAATTAAGCTTTTGTTTTCCTTAATAAGACAATCAACAGATTGACACAATATTAACACGTTTTATGTAGTTACTCCATTGAAATCCCAATTTATTCAAAGTGTTGACATTCCGGCTATATATCATATATGTTAGCTATATGTGATTTCTTTTCCTCCAGATAAATAATCTGAATATACATTAAAGAAATAATTATCAAGTGGAGAACTATATATTTTAAAATTGTATCAGTATCGCCCAACACGATCCCTTGGAGCTCATTGAATCTCAATAGGCTAGCTGAACACAGTTAAATAAGTCAATCTCTCATACATTGTTGACAGAGTCAACACTGGCTCGCCCGCTGCTGTGTTATAGTTAAACCTTTCACAGGTTCATCTAAGGACACATATTGAGCTGGCTAATTAGCAAACATGGTGATTCTCTCTAAAGGTTATTGTCTAACCACACATATTTGAGGGCGGTATATTAATCAGGGGTAGTATTTAAAAATCAGTTGGTATTAACTTGTATTCAAATGTCATTTAGTTTACAATAAAACAAAAATACATTTGGTAAAACTGCCTGGCCTTTATTAATTTTGTGTATCATAGATCAGTGTAGAGTGAATAAAACAAATTAAGGAATAAATGTATTTTCAGGGAGATTAGCCTAATGATTAAAATCATTTTCTCATGTGTTTTATACAAAGCTAAACAAACCTTTGAAAAAACCCAAAGCAAGTATGCTCAGTCATATATGTGAAAATACGTAGGGAATTTGATTTTATTGTAAAAGGCCAAACTCTCTGTTAAAGAACCCTCCCCCGTAATATAGCGATGTGCCAAGCCAATGCCTCAGTGAGAGTCACTTAATTCAATTAAACCGTTGTGAACTTGTTGTCATAGCCCAATTTGGGTTGATACTTAATAGGCAGTAAACTGTGACATTAGCGACAGTAAGTAGAGTTTAATGAGATGGCCCGGAGTGCTTGCTGTCCCTGTGCTATTAAGTTCTGTAACTCAAGCATGTGTGGTCAAAGCCAGTTGACCGCATTTCTGTTTCTATCGGGATAAATGAGGTCAAAGTCACTGACCGCATTTCTGTTTCTATGGAGGGATAAATGAGATCAGTTTGACCGAGTGTTAAATCGGTCCACTCCATAAATATCCTATAGAGACCCATTCCAAAAAATATCCTATACAAGCCCATTTGTCAATTTTAAAGAAATAGGTCAGCTAACCTAATTTGTCACTTGAATGGTCAACCCAATTATTAAATTTGAGAGTATATAGCCAAAAAATAGTCAAAAAATAGATTATGCAGGCATTACTACAACAATCATTCATTCATCCTAAGGCAAGGTGAAAAAGTATCGAGATAAACTCTACCCGTGTTTTACCTTGCCTTCAACATTAACAAAACCTGTGAAACGTTAATGACATCCATTGTGATCACGAGTCACCCCCTTACCAAATGCTAACATACATTCACTGAAAGTGTTAAGATCATGTTGTCACATTCACAAATTGATTCTAATTTCACCAACTACAAAACTGATCCGATCAAATTCCCTGATGAAGTTTCGCAACAAGAAGCAGAAATATGCATATTAGAATATAAAGTATTGATTATGAAAGTTGACATACGTCTTCAGTGTATTATTTAAAGTTGCTTTAAATTTAATTCAAGGTAACTTCATGCTTAATGTATGGTGCCTTATATTTGTTCACAATGCTGCTTTTTAACACGTGACATTTTAGCCGACATATATTCCTGTTCATTTGCCTCATTTAAATCATGAATAGAAGAGGGACAAACAACAGTGCAACGTTGTATAAGTTAACATGTATAAGCATTTATTGTTATAGTATTTAGAGAAAAAAACAAAAAAACAAGATTTGTTCAGTTATTACAGTACATTGCTAGGCTGTAAAATTACAATCAAACAAAGCTGGAAATGTATTAAATTCACGAAGGGTTACATACTTGGTAGTGATAATCTTGAACTCTTTATATACGCCTAAGAATAATTGAAGGGACCGAATGATGGGGGCTTCATAATGACTTTTGAATGCAACTGAAGTAAGAGGAACTGATCATACCAAGTGATCAAAAATAATTTAATTTTCAGCAATTATTTATCATTATTCCTACCTTGCAGAGAATAGAACAGTGTGTTGACAAGCACATCAGATTAGTTTTTTTTTGGTTTGGTTTTAAAATTCACTAAATTTGGCAAATTCTCTCTGTGTGAGATGTAATGAAACCAGTGTATGTAACACATCCCCCCATTGGTTCATTCTTTATAAACCATTTAGAATTTTTATTCGCGTTTCTATAATTATATAAAGTATTGATGTTTATTTCCTGTTCACATAATTTTGCAAACAAAAATATCTAAAACAGCCAATGAGAATTGTGATGATATTTTAAAACAATCCGACTGGCGCACGTTGTACACAAAAATGGAAATAAACGTGCGTAAATGGTGTCAAAATATGTAAAAAAAATACCTTACAAAACATGCCTTATGGTGTTAAATCTTAAATGAAACAAGTTAAGTGAGTAGTTTCTGTCCATAACATTAGAAATGACATTTCCTCTCAATGAAAATATTTAAATAAAAGACAAGGTAAATTCAAACATTCGTGATATCATCATATTACCCTTCTGCAACCGTCTGTGCTCTTTGATGAAAACGTGTATTTTGATGTTTAAAGAAATGTGGTTGCAGATTCCTCAAAATTCAGAAATTACCAGATTTCCATTTAGATTTTCAATCTTCAACCAAATGAGAAGGTTTCATGTAATATACCATGCTATAGATCATTACTTCAGCTGTCGGGGAAACTTTATATGAGCTATTTTGAAGAGTTTACATATATACATGGAGATAGATTAAATGAAACAACATGTGTCTCAATACATTATATACAGCAGAAGTTACATTCTATGTTTTACAGCATGAGCTTCAGTATAATGTTTTTTACATACATCACATGACGGCGTAAAATGTTTACATTCGCCCATTCACAAACCAGCTTCAGTGATGACACTTCGTCAAGTATTGAGCCAAAGCACTGAACCCGAATTAGCATTTATAAGGAAAAAAACTTCTATAATAAAATGCCATTCCTACATACATCATTTAATGAGACACATCAATTTTGGTTTGTGAAGTTCCTTTTTTAAGATCGTGTTGTGTACGTTTTTACGCTTACCGTGAACTACTTTAAACATATAAATATTGAATTTCTGCGTGTAACTCGACATGTACATCATGTCCTTATGGTACACTAATTGCTCAAAAGTTTCATCATTTGTAAACACAGGAAAACCCTCTCGTTTTGTAAGAACGTTAACGCAAGATATAATGGCGTTATTATAGTAATAAATGACCGAATGAGAACAAGCGAATGCTATAGGTTTCCCAATGTAACGATCTGTATAAATAAGTTGTTCGTTCTTTCCATAATAATTCATTGATTTGATATATGAATTCATAAATTGTTTTAAAAAAAATATAGATTTTCTTCGTCTTTGTATCGATATCAAAATCAAAATCCATACATTTTTTCGTGTAAACTTCTGCAATATCATCTTTGCCATTAAGTTTTGTTGCAAACGCTCTATATAAGGACACGTTATCGTAAGAAAAGAACAACATCTCATCATCCACTACCAATTTGTTGCCTAACTTTCCTTCCACTATTACATCGAGTGGTTTCATACTGAACAGCTTGTGGGATATTATTCTTCCCCCTCCCTGTTCACTGAACAGAATTGATCTAGTTTTCCTTACGAAAGCAACAGAAATGATATTATCTAGTGACTCATTAATGTAAGTGTATGGAGTCATCTCTCCATCATGAATAGAATATTGGAAATAATCCCCTCCTGTTTGATGATATGGGGCAATCAGGAAAAAGGGAGTTTCTCTCCTTCCCTTTGGCATCTTGGTGATACTACCCAGTACATTCCTGGTTTTCTTTGTTCTTGCAAACCCTGTTAAAAGAATGGATATAAGAAATTATGATGTATATTGGACATTGGCGCTGAATATAGTGTTTGTTTATATCATAACCATTGCCACCGTTCATTTCATCGCATATCCATTGATAATGTCTATACAGGCAATCAATGAGGTTAAATTAAACTGTCGAAAGAACATAATAATTATGGCATGTCTTTATGAAAGTTGGATGTCTCTTATCTTAACCATGTTGTTATTTCTCTGTGATGATATTCACCCTAACATAGGTCTTACCCGTTACAGTAATTACATTTTTCATCATATATCATTATTATATATTCATTATTCATTAAAAGTTTCGAAGACTAAAGTGAAGCACAAAATCTAGAATTAAATTAGTTGTAATTATGTTCAATGATGTAAAACAATTGATGAAGTTTGGCAGAGGGAAATTGTTGGAATTGAAAGTAACATACGTCCCTATGCACACAGCACGACACTGTATGTACTGAATGACGATATTTGTAATGCTATGTTACGTGCAATATAGAAATGATCACAAACTGCAGATTATGAGCTCACAATGTGCAGTTTGTTTGAACAAGGAATGCTTCAGGCAATGCTATGATAAGCAACCTTAGCAGAAACACTGTTTCACAAAAATCATTAAGGTGAGGTGAGGTGAGGTGGGTTTAACGCTGCTTTCAAGAGTATTTCACTTGTATCATGGCTGCTAGTTTTACGGCAGGGAGAAAGCCCCCAACGCCATGTGGCTATGCATTGCGGTGAAACCTGCGAGCATCGGCTGGAACCAACGAACTACGGGTGGTACTACGCTGAATTTCAGGGGGGATTGGTAATTTTTAAACTTGCATAGATTTGTTCTTGGCCTCCTGATGTTACATCCGAAACAGGACTCTGATTGATCAGGTCTGATCAGATGTTTACCTGGCCACATGGTCACATAAAATGGCTCCCTCACGGAAACACCCACATGACTGGTTTCAACGACTTTACTGACCATGTGCTTGCATCATTCCTCGGCAGTTATTCTAATCGTATATTTACTTGATTTTTTTATCATCAGTCTCTGATACTGACTTATGAAGATGAGACAACCATAATTATAGAAAAAGGCATATTGAATTTTAGTTTTTACATTATCATTACAATGAATATTCATATATAAATTTTATTATTGAAAAATCCACTTTGATTCAGATTATCATGGCCATTCTTTTATTAATGTAAGTTATTGATATTTAGGCGTATCAGTACATAAACGAAAGCGAACTGTCACTGGGCCTTTTGCACGTTTTGTCTCCATTTCAATCAGGTCAAGGTCACATTTAAATGAGCGAAAGCAATCAATACATTATGTACCATCTTGAAGACACGTGATGCTCCGTCACGTAGCTGCAAACACAGCTTTTGTATCAGACACTGAATACGACGTTGCCATTGTGTTGTATTCGTGCAGACTTCATAACGTTCAATACCACTATCGTTCCGACAGTTGCAAATCATTTGCATAATAGTTGTTTGTTACGTCATTAACGTCGTCTTGCTTCATGACCTGTTTTCAGATTCATATTGGTTTTTAACCTAGATTGGAGCCAAATTCATGTGAAATTCGAAATTTTAAATTCGTGTTGCATCTTTCATATTTGGGACAGAGTTAAAGAGAGGTTTCAAAGTAATCGTTCAATTGGCGATTACTTTTAAACCACTCTTGAACGCGATAGCTCAATGTAGCGCTACGTAGCAAAGCGAGCAAACTTTGAGGTTTTTCACTGTGTCATTCAGGAGAGAATAAGTGCTACTGGAGCGCTGCTTGAGCGCTACTTGAGCGCTTCTTGAGCGCTACATTGGGCAATCAATGAGCGATTATAAGTGCTCGCTGATGTGGAGACGGCCCTGACTTTCAGATATCTGATTGTAACCTCTGTTCTATCAGTGCTAAATTCTCGGTTTAAACTAGAGAATCATGTTTGGTTGCATTGAAAAATAGTTGTGAAATCAGCAAAGTAAAGATGACATTTGCCAATGACACGTCATAATGCTAAATTTGGAAACAAAAATGTATGATAAACAGTTTTGGGGTTTACCTCGATATTATGCTTTTTAAACAACTGACCATACGCATGCTGATACATGAAGGAGACCAAGCCAGAGACAAGAAATGTGGCCCTAATAGAACATATTTTACGATTAGAAATCTGAAAGGAGTAATCATTGTGGGAAGAGAATGGGAAATGTAAGAACACGATTAGTTTGCCTTTTATTTCTCGATACAACGAGCAAGCTATGGTAGTAATTTTACTGACTTACTTCTTATTCAGAGTGAAATAATGAAAAAAAGTTGTTAAAATATGTTACATTTTTGGCCCCTTTACTGATGTTTGAAAGAAGTTTGTAGTACTGTTGACGTGATTTAAGCACGTGATTCTCGCGTGTCAAATTAATTGCATGAAGTAAATATTCGGAAATCTTCCGCTTCATGCAATGTGTTGCCCTCTTGGATATTTCGGCGTATATATGACAAAAACAATGTGTTGATTCAATATGTGAAAGGTTTCTCCCTGGCAAATGTATTTGACAGTAGTAACTCGGTATAACGGGAGAGAGTTATATAAAAAATTCTACAGTCAGTTCATCAATGTATCATATCATCAATGCGAATTTGATTCATAGCTGTTTCTCTTTAATGACTTAGTTATATCAACTGAAATGCATTATATTAATTTGATAAAAAGTGTGTACAACACGGTATGATCCACACTTTATGTACTGTGAAGCCACCTATGCTTTTTCCAGTCATTTTCTCTCGTGAATTAAATATGAATAAGCCATTCTGATACCAAGAACAACCAACATCATCATAATCATCATCAAGTTTTTCAGAGAGTCAAAATACTTACGTGGGACACATCGATATCCTCCTTTCCTTGTTAACAGGTGTCGAGTACACAGCGTGTTCCATGGGTAAGGATATCTCTACAATACAAATAAATAAAAATGTTCTGTTACATTGATAAGAAAATTAATGATATCGAGCAGGAAATTGTGAAATCATGAAATGCTCACCACGAAGTCGCGAAATTTTCATCACAATATTGCTTAAAGAGCATGCGAAACATGATTGAAGGGAAGTCGGAAGAGTGTGAAGAAATACAAGAGAAATTGCAAAAATTAATTGTGAAATTGGGCAGAAAAAGTTAATGCGTCTTCGCGATTTCCATGTTCAATATTCACTGTTTTCCTATTTCCCCGTAACGTGATTCCGCTGACGCCCAATTTTGCTGTTTCACAATTTCAGTATTTTGCAATTTTGAGATTTGTTTGGGGACAGTGTATATATTAACTTCGAATTGATTTTACGTGGGCTTCTTTGTCAATGGATTCTTACAACGTAACATTAAAGTTAGGCAACTTATATCATCATAATTATTCATACTGTTCATATTCTAAAAATAGTACATTGGCGATTTTATTCAAAGCATATAAATTTACGTTTTCATCATAGACTCATGTAATTTAACAATAGCAATACAGACATGCAAAACGGTTTTCATACAATGAATTCAATATTGCATGGCTGACGATTCTACTTTATTTAAACGTTGGCACTTCTCTGAACTTTCCGTCCATAACAATGTTTTTCCATTTCTATCTTTTGTAAAAAAAAATTTCATCACACTGGTAATAACCTTTCAATGATTAAAGTATCAACTTTGATTGAGACGTAATATTGACAACGCATGTAGGAAAATATACACTAAAATGATCCTTAATAATGCAGAAAAGCGCAATGCATAAGTGAATCTGAAAGCATTTCCGATGGCTTCCCTACCAATGCTGCGCCGTTATCACGTCACAACCGGTTATGATTGTGACGTCATTTCCATGGTTATGTCATTTGAAAGTAACACGAAGGAAGGTCTCTTGAAAAATATGTCTTATTTTTATTTCTTTTGAATTACATTACATTACAATAAAACTTGTTATTTTCATTGTGGTAATGCAATGACACACAACATGTCACTAAAAGCTTTACTGGGCCCATCAATAAGAAAAAGTTATTATTCAGATATCATCGACCTGGGTGAACAACCGTCGGTGTACCAACGTGCTGCACAGCGTTCCAGTAAATTTGAACAACTGATTTTTAAAACAATTTGTCTAAAAACAGGGTATATAATAGAAGATAGATAATAGATATAGAACATCATACTGCATACTGTGTATTGGATGAAGAGGTGTCATTGAAGGAGAGGAACAAGGAGTTCGAAGGAACAAAATTCTCTTCAGTTTTCTTGGCAGCTTCGAGATCAATACAAACGATCAAAATGCACATTGTCATGTATGATGCTCTATATATGTATATTCAAGGATACTCTATTACATTTATACATTATCAATAGCCTACAATTGTGTATAAAATTGGTATTTAAACAACGGCACGTTTAGTACGCAACACTACTTCTCACTTTGAATAACTGACAATGTAGTCCAGTATCAAATTAACATAAAATATTTTTAACAAATAAATTTATACAAATTTATATTTTATCAAAAACTTCGGAAAAGTATACACAAACTACCGACAAATTTGTTATCAAAGTTTATATCTCTTGTTTATCTCTTTTTACACTACTTACATGTAGGTCTTTTTGGAAAAAAAACAAAACAAAAAAAACTCTGTGAAACACTAAGTCCTCTGATACGCTTGTGAGTATAAACTATGCTACAACCATACTATTAATCTCATGGCCAAATATACGAAATTAACTCTTAGATTTTATGATCACTAAATTTACATGTTTATTATAAATATAATTATTATAGAAATAAGCAAAATATACAGCTGTTGAATACACGGATTAATGATAGTAGTATGACATTGACTAAAATGAATGGTCTACATATAACATTATTTTGGGATTCTGCATTTTCACAGTTTCATAACTTCGCTGTTTTGCGATTTCTTCATGCTAATTTTATGTTTTCACTATTTCACAACTAAGTTTTGCCTTTTATCGCGGATTTGACGTTTTATTTCCCCTATATTTCTCGATTCCCCCCCTCGCTTCACATAATTGATGACCTAATACTGGCCTTTTTGTTTGACTTGTTTTTGATGTCACGGTTGTTGTCCAAGTTCAGGCGGCACTGGATTTCACTGTGACTGAAGTTAAAAGAAACACACCAAGTGATCTGTTCACAGAGAGTTTTACACATCCTCCATCCTGCTGGCGTGCCGAAGAGAGTTGATTGCTTCGTTTCTGTGCCCGATGCAGTGACAGTACAAGCAGCAAACAAAACCAACTTCAACAACATGTTCATCATGATCACACTCGTAGCTTTAACTCGTAGCTTTAACTCGTAGCTTTAACTCGTAGCTTAAACTCGTAGCTTTAACTCGTAGCTTCCGTAGACAAACCGAACACGATTGAAATACTTAATCTATCTAGGCAAGGCAAGCTTAACCTTATACCGTTATCACTATGTTTAATGATTAAAGAAACTTTCAATTCGTTACGGTCTAGGAGAAATAAAAACCTATTTTTACTTGATATAACGTTCAATGTTGACTGCACAGTAATTAAATTTTAATAAGGGCAACAAGAAATAATCATTGATTATATTATCATGGCAGAATTAAATGTTGACATTTCAAATAAGGTTCGTGCAAGCAACGTTATCTGCATACATGTTAATTTGCTGTTTCGCTATGTATGGTTACATTTTGCCTTTAAAATGATTTGTTCATTAACGAAACTGAAAATTGGGATTAATGACAAATAAAAAAACAGTTTGCACAAGCTTTGTTGTATTTCTAATTATATAATTTTATGTATGACTCGCCCCTGGAAGATACCGCAGTATAATATTTATATTGTATTTTTTAACTAGTGCAATACCGCTTCAAGTATGATGCCACAACGTAACGTGGTAAATGTAGTCGTAGTTACAGCACACAAAAGGAAACGAGTATTGATACCAAGCCATGCACCAGAAAGAAAACTAAATAATACATAATGATATTTTGTTTATGTTTATCAAGCGAAATAAACGGACTACAGATGTGCTTAAGTGCTAAATTTGACATTATTCTAATATCAAAAGTACAATTGATCATATACATTATCAGAGCATTGATAAGCATCAATCGTCTTCTTCAATACGATGTTGATCCTCGCTAAACTGTAAATTGGGAAGTAATATAGAAAACCTTATCTAAATGACCATACTCCTCGGAGTTAAGAGTTTATATATCTGAAGATATTTTAGAACGTTTGTTATTTATATTATCTTAATCTCAAATATAAATGGTTTTATGTGATAGCGTGTAGCACATCATGTAATCTCATTAAAATGAGATCATTGTTTCGTTCCCTAGGCTTATTTGCTAATTTGAGTTGTCACTCATCTATGATCTGACGGAATCCCATGCATCCTTTCATATCATAAACCATAAACCAGCTATGGGGCCAAAGGATGGTTCCTTATTTTAACAGAATCAAATATTTGTCAAACATGTAGTGAACATTCATTAAAAAGTACACCCCCTGTAAAAAGTCAAACACTGATAGAATTTTATGTCATATTCAATTTTCCTTCTCCTAATGTACTCTTTAGATGGTGAAGAAATAGACATTATACCTGCTCTGTGCAGGGAATACGAATATCTTTCTCTGCCCAGATGTGACCATGCCGATATTTTCAAATTATTAATTCTCACGGAATATATGCTAAGTGATGACAGAGACCAGTGTTTCGATCAATGCATTGGAAATTCTCCTTTCTCATCCACATGTGATCAAGATTAAAGATACCTTAACTGGAACATTTTGGATACAGTTAAAACCATCCCAAAAAACTTCAAAAGTGATCATTACCAAACATAATGAAAATTGACTCGATTCATTGATATGATAAAGTTCTGAAGTACTGATTTAAATCTATTTCAATAACTAAATTTATGTGATGTGACATTCAAACAAACTTAGAAAAACCTTCAAATGAATGGAAATCAAAACCAGAGACTTTATTTAAAATGTTTTAATAATATCAACACAAACAAAATTTCAAAACAAAATCAGCTTTGCATTTTAACAATACAACGTTTTTCACAATATTTGGCTATATGAAAGTAAGTTCTTCTTATTCTGTACTACTTTAAGGAAACAAAACATCTTTCTTAGATTCAATAAAACACAAAACTTCGAACATTGTTTAAAAAGATACCAAAGCAAATTTAATTTTATTTGGAAACCCCAATCGAAGCATTCCATTAAATTACTTCTATTGACTGCTTAAAATATCTATCTATATCTGTGCAAATAGATAAGCATATATACCGTTTCTAAAACATGACAGTTAAGTATTAGCTCAGTATTGGTCAGGCTAAATGTAAACAAGGAATGTTGTAATAACTGTTGTATCTAATTCACTCTTAGGGTGCCAGAAAATGTTATTGTCAGATTGTTTATTTTTTTTACATTTTAACGGCTGCTAGACGATCACAGTTTACTGAAACTTGTACTACCAAGTAATCAAATTTTACATTATATACTATGAATTGAAGATACATATTACTTTTTTGATCTTTCATTTTCTTTGTGATAACGTCAGTGTTTACTCTTTGATTTTCATAGAACATGTTAAATTGGTAAATCTTATATGTTTTAGAAATGTAATCATAAGTGGTCATATAGACAGCATTGTTATGATATACCATCTGTTTAATACCTTCATCTTTAAATGAAAAGAGATAGCGCTTAGTTTTGGTCCGAACATTAAATTTTTACACATTGCCATTTGAATAACAGAAAAGGACCGAAGAGGTAAAATCAAATGCTATAGGTTTCATAAGGAACTTATGTCTATATACGAGCGTTTCACTTCTTGCTGTATAATTTATAGATTGGATATAGGATTTCAAAGTTAATTTTACAGATATGTTTTTAGTATCCATATCAATATCCATGTTCTTACATTGTCGCTTGAAAAGCTCTGTGATATCATCTTCACCATTTGGTTTGGTTGCATAGGCTCTATAGAACTCGCACATATGAAACATTGACCCATAAGTAAAGAACAAAAGGTCACCATCCACTACCATTCTTTCACCAAACATACCTTCCACTATTACTTCAAGTGGATTATTACTAAACAATTTGTGGGACCTAATTCTTCGCCCTCCCCCCTTTTCGCTGAATAAAATTGATCTTGTTTTCCTTACAAACGCCAGAGACAAAATATTATCTAATGACTCATTTATGTGAGTATACAGATTCCTCTTCCAATCCTCAATTGTATATTGATGATATGGTGTAATCAGAAAAGAGGATTTTTCTGTCTTCCGCTCAGGCTTCTTGTCAGTTCTTGCAAACACTGTTAATAGAAAACGAAAATAACTTAGATAACATGGCAGAGGTTTTAATCACTGAAACTTTAATCTTGAATCGGTGCCGAGACTAGTAAACATGATGTATCGGTTGCGATAGGTAGCGCTAAGTAATTTGCAGGTATTCACTGCCAATAAACATAGGCAAATAAACCAATCAGAATCAAGGATACACTGAAGTCATGTTACAAAATGGTATTGTAACATATATGCAAATATTCAATCACATCAGTCAATAAGATATTGAATTTCATACTGATAGAAGGAACAACCAACATGTTCATTACGAACTGAGCAACAGTCTCACATTAGCGATAGCTGATAGAGTCATTTCGGTTGTTCACGTTAGTTCTAATTGAGATTTTATCAGATCACAAACACAAATACATAATATCATTCTTTCTTCACCACATTACCGCAGTACTTACGGGCGACACAGCAATATTCACCCCTTCTTGTTAACTGTAGCCGTGTACATGGTGTGTCCAGGTAACAAGGGTTTCCCTAAATACAAATATATACTTGTATAGAAAAAAAGAACACTTGAAAAATCTACAAATATAAATGTAACACTGATTTAATTCTTACGTCAGTGAAAAACTAATTGAGAGAAAACTGTGTTATTGTTGTTGACAATCAAACTAGTGTTTATATTTATCTGCATGGTTACTGTTATAATAACACAAATATATGATCGGGTCCTAAACAATATATTCACTGAGCTTAAATAACAATTAAGTATTTTGAAAATTTTTAAGTATTTCAAGAAAACAAATCGTAAGCAGCAGGGGGCCAAACATTGATTTGTTGGACTCAACATGAACATAAATTCGTTTAGGAAAATACTTTTAAATTTTGTAATGGATTGTGATGACAATATAGATAAATGTCTTCACTATTCATCAATGAGACACTTAGTACTAATTTATTTGCTGAAAGTAGATATATATGATTATTGATGATGTATTGCTTACATTATGATACGAGTCATTTGCCTTGTCATGGTTGTTGTCAAAGTTCAGCCGACATGGGGGATCACTGTGACTGAAGTTAAAAGAAACACACCAACTGATCTGATCACAGAGAGTTTCACACATCCTCCACCCTGCTGGTGTCTTGATCAGAGTTGATCGTTCACTTTCTGTACCCCATACAGTGACAGTACAGCCAACAAACAAAACCAACTTCAACGTGTTTACCATTATCGGTGCTATTACTCAGAGCTTTAACTCATAGCTTTAAATAAATATTTGGATAACAATTTAGAGTCTATATTGACCAATTTGGAATTGACAGCAAGATTCAATTTGAAATGATTGATTTATGATTCGGTTTAATGAACAAGTTATGGATCCATTAGCTACATATTAAATGGTACATATTATATACATTTTATCCTACTGATTAGTCATTAAAGTTTAATAAAGGCAATACAATATAATAAAACACAATCAAAGCCCAATTATACTGCGGCGTTATGTTTTGGCTATAACTTTTTTTCCAATAAGGTTTTAAGAACTCATATACAAAACTTCCTATCTGTACCCTTGGATTTTTTTTTGACATGTTCACATTCAAGGCCAAAGGTCATTGTCATGAAATGTTTGTAAACATGATAACTTACAAAATGTTTGAACTATCAAGCTCTTATTTCGTATATATCAACTATGGAGATAGATTGATTTCACTATGACCACTTTGAAGCAGTCCATGATTGTTATAACAATAAAAAGTGACAATTGACTCTGTGAGCTTGAAGATCAAAGGTCACGAGATGTGGCGAAGGTCACCAATTTAAGCATACATTTGCGAACATGCCTTATTTCAATTATGAACACTTTGAACCATTACATCACGGCACTTTCAACATCCTTGGGAGACGATACTACACACAGAAAAAACCCTAGGTTCATTAATGTGGCGTACTAGTAACGTGTGTGGCCACCCCGTGCCTCAATACAGACATTTACCCTCCGACGAATAGAAAACGTCAGTCGTCTGATGACATCACGTGGTTTACACTGCCATTCTTCTTGAAGTGCCACAATCAATTCTTTTCTGTTTGCTGGTGGGTGTGGTCTCTGTCTAATACGACGATCCATCAGCCCTGTACATGTTGAATCGACTTTCATCATAAAGGACGACTCTCTGCCAGTCACGACGCTGCCAACGGCGTACATTTCGGGCTCAACTCAATCTCTGACGACGATTTTCCACTGTCAACCGCTGTCCCATGTGTGGCCTGTGTGCTCTAAGTCTATAGGCCCTGAGTCTACTGGAAAATGTCTGTCGGCTGACCACGTGACCAACGACATTCCCAGCTGATGACGTCACTGTTAGGAAGCGATTTCGTAAATGCTATGTACGCAAGTGACGTCATCATGGGGGGTTGTCACCCTCGGTCTTCCCGTCCTTGGCCTGTACGATGTCTGCCCTAGCTGTCTGTCTGTAACGTTACATTAAGTTATTCACTGCAACACGAGAGCAAACAAAAGTCCTTGCAGCATGGGTGTGGGTTCCAGCCTCTTCCACACGTCCTGAACGTGATTTTCCATTTTTTGCACTTTTACCAAAAACCATGAGGGGTACAAAGGTCCTGCATGTTATACACACAGCAATGTTGGGTTCCGGTGTAGTCTTACACTCAGACTATGAAAAAAGTATTTATTCTGAAAATATCACCATTTTATTAAATATTGAAAAGGAGACTGTAAGAAATGGTATTTCGTATAAAAAAAGGCTCCTTTTCAATTGTTTTGTTTTGTTAACAGTCTAAGTGTTAGACTAGGTTCCGGCGATGTATTACCGACAACTTAAGTACCAATTGGTTGTTTAGATTTCGATTTTCGAAGTTTCTTTTTGAATTCAGTTTACCAAGATTTGAAAAGGTTTTAGTTAAAATCTGTCAAAGGTGAAGGTCATAGTGTTGATCATGCATTTGGCTTTTAGGCATGCATTTGCGAATGTGCCTTATGTTAACTATTAACATTTTGAAGCATTACATAATTGTTATACAACAAAAAAAGATCATTGGTTGTGTGACCTTGAAGGTCAAAGGTCAAGGTCACTTGGTATTGGGTAAGGCCATGTTAACACATTTTGAAATCAGAAATAGGTTTTAAGAGCTCATATTAATAATTTGTTAATTATACACTCTGTGAATTCTTTTCACATGTTCACAATCCAAATCAAATGTGTCGTGACCCTCTGATAAACAAAATTGTGTTATGACTGATTATTGACCTTAATGATGATAAATTCAAACTTATTGGTAATGATTCCAATGATAAACAAATGTTTTTAAAGTGCGGCACGGTATGCTTTGTGCTGCCCCGCTGACAAGCACTCGCAGTGGTTACCATCCGCAAAACCTGTGCGGCAGAGGCGACAGTAAGCGTAAGGGTCATAAAAAGATGATTTCCTTATCCCGCACCTTCCGCAAAATCCGGAGTAGTGTGAAGCCATGACTGACAATACCGAAGTCTGTTAACCGACGCCAGGCCTACCAAAGAAAAACGCGAATTGCAACGGAAAGAATCGAAATGCATACAGAAAGAGACGAATTTGCATCGTAAATAAGCGATACGGAACGAAAAGACGCGAATCCGCACACAAAAGAGACGATCAGCAATTAAAAATACACGAGGACGCAAAATGAAAGACGCGAAGCGCAACACGCACGAGCTGAAATTAACAAGTCTCCAGTCAACACAGTTAAGACTATATGGCTATATTTGTGAGTCTATTTTCTGCTTATATAATCATCCGTACATCTCTAAAGGATAAAAATAAAAATCGCTTAGGTTCAGAACACAATTATTGTCCTTATATTTCTTAATGTATAGAACAAAATATTGTCCTTACATTTCTTAACGTTCAGATCAAAATATCGTCCTTACATCACTTTAAGATAAGAACAAAAATATTGCTTTATGTTCTATAAAATTCATTTGTTGTGTACACATTATATAAGGTGTTATCCATGATGTATGTATATGTTGATGTTCAAATATGAAATGGGTAGGTATGAAAATTATTGTAAACAGACAAAATAGATCATTAAATATATAAGTTTTATAAGTTTATATAATTTACTTGTTGTTGTACATTTATATGATATTATCTGAGTAGTCTTTGTAAGATTTCATCATGCTTTGTTCAAATGAAGTCAGTAAATAATACAGGTTAATTAAGCAATCGTTCTTGTAATACCATGTTAATTAAATGTTCATGATTTGGTAACAAACGAGAGAAAACGAATCAAATCTTCAACTAGATGAAATATAACTAGAAAGATAACTAAATTAATTAGCATTATAAATTATGTAAACATTTATATCTCTATCAACCTAAAGAATCAGATTACAAATCTCTATTTGACATTTTAATATCAAAAGTACGAGTGATCATGTACATTATCAGAACAGTGATAAGCACTGATCGCCGTCTTCAATAATAGTTTGATCATCATTCAGCTGTAAATTGGGAAGTAATATAGATAACCTTAACTAAATGACTTTAAGTCTCGGAGTTCAGATTTAAAATATCTATAGATAAGCGAAAAACATTATAATTTAATATATCTCAAAATAAAATATAAACGGTTTTATGTGATTTCATGCAATACACCATGAAATGAACAATACGTGTATACAACTTTCATTGTGTATTAACAAGAACAGCCTTTAAAAAGGCATGGTAGGAGGCATCTTGTTAAGGCTAGAAAATAGTATAAAAAGGATATATATGTCATATGTACATATAGCAAAATAGAGACTGTATTGTGGCCATTTACAGGATAAAAGCTTTGATTACTTATCAATCAATTATAGTTATTCAACTTAAATGTCTCAAATTAAAGAACTATACTTCGGTCGTTTAAGTTGTCCGACATAGGTATATACTTTATTAACAATTTAAAAACATTATTTATTCAAAAATAAAATTCTACAATATATAATCTAGCATTTGAAAGTAAAATTGAATATTCAACTTCCCCGATTTATTGTAACATATTTTGAAGTAGGCCTATATTATGAATTTAATCAAAACGTTGTTTAGAGTTTTGTAATTGCTTGATTCCAGAAATAAGAATATGTAGGTCTATTTTCTCCGAAACAAGCAGTGAACCATTTGCTATAACTTTTCTAATTAAAATGTACCAATTCGATCGATAACTAAGCATATTTCCGTTTATCTGTGTAAGCAAGGCATATGGATCTATTTAAGTCCAAGGATAATGACCCGGTATCCCCATGTGTTGATTGACCGCTTATATTATCGAATCGAGTCGCGCGGATAACGTTTGCATGTAAAGTTTCTTGGATTTTCCGAAACTGCAGTGCGAAATTATGCACTGAATTGGTACATGTCTGCTCATTCAGGTGTAAAATGGTTTTGAATTGAAAACTATTATGTTTATTGACGTTCAGATTTAAAAAAAACACAACGGTCGTTTCAATGTGAGATGTTAAGACAGAAAAAGGAGATAATTATTTCGGAAGATCCACATGGTCACGTGGTTATAGATTTGCTACAACTTTGTTCATTGGTCATATACTTTTTCCAAAATATGAAGAGGCCAAACATGATAGGTGGAAAGTTTATTTTGAATATTCCAACTGTAATATAGGGTGAAATCCCAACTGTGTATACAGTTTGAAGGCGTCTTCGCCTCCAACAAATAAATCACAACAGAGTGAAATAGACATGAAAATGAATCGTAACTGGATACATGTACAATGTTCAAATAATTAATCAAAATATCAGACAGGGATTTAATCAAACAGGCAGTTTTATTTCAATATTGATGTGACATGTCCCAAATACATCGTGTTGTTTTAAATGAAGAATTATGTGAACAAATACAAAAAGTGGAGTATTGATAAATAACTAGTTAACTCAAGTTAGTACATGTAGGTGGTATACAATGAATAGTTGAAGTGTTGCAACGTATAGTTTGGTATTATGATCTGCGTGAAGTAACATTGGCCTTTTAAAACTAAATCTATAGCAGAGTTTGAAGTACAATTAACTTAAATCAACCAAATCACAATTAACTTAAATCAACCGAATCACAATTAACTTAAATCAACCAAATCACAATTAACTTACATCAACCGAATCACGGCATTTGAAAACTGACATCTTATCTACGTGAAGTAACCAATGTCCATACATAAAATAAACAAACTGACTTGTCCAACCCGTGGACAACGGCTACATTATATGAGCTTCTGAATGTAAATGGTATTGTTTACATGCTACATGCACCAAATGTACGTGTATACCTAATCTTTAATATTTAAAGTATTGTTTCTGAATGAATACTATTTAATCTGATTTACTGAAATTGTTCTTTCATGTTTCAATTGGTCGTCACAGAAACTGCAATATCTTCAATGATTGCTCTGAGAGGTTGAAGCAGTTTCACATCGTTTTCTTGCATTAAATGAGTCTCGGTGGTGTAGCACTTCACTGGGAATATATCCTCACTTGATGTGGAGTATATAGAACAACACTTCGAAACGTAGTCACTGTCACCTCCAGCAGTACATTCTACAACGTCATTTTCGTTAAAACAACATTAAATGGAACACCTGGAAAGAAAATGCTTTAAATGTTTAAATACGTATTGCTTATCTATAACCTATGGCGGTACAGCATTAAACCTTTAAAACACGCCACAATGTTACAATTTAGCTGTCACCTGGAAAGAAAATGCTTTGTTTTTCCCATGATGCTTAGATGTTTAAATAAGTATGGCTTATCTATAACGTATGGCGGTAAAGCATTAAACCTTTAAGACACAACGTCACAATGTAGCGGTGACCCGATTCGAGGAAGTCTTACTTTCAGCACACTGTCGTTAATTAATCTTGCTTTTAATAGTAAAGTAAAGTAATAAAGAGGATACTGAACTCCCTTCCCTTTGGTACGTTTAGAATCCAATATGCATATTGCATGTACACAACTTTCAGGTATTTAAACATTTTTTCGTTTCTTGATGGCTAGATTCTTATATGCGTTTAATGTTTACCATTGTAACGAAGAAAATTAGAGAAAGAGTTGTATCTATTGCACAGTTCATCCATAGTGTCATTGGATACGCTACACTTGTCAACGACAAATATCACGACGTCGGCTGCAAAAACCTGAAACACATGTTTAAAAATCACTATTTTCATCAACATCACACGTGTATATGATGAAATCAATGGTCCCTCACTGATTAACGAAAATCTGTAAACTAATTGCATATCAATATATAGTATAACTCGTCTTAAGTCAAATGGAAAATTTAGGAGTCTATGATCGCAAAAGTTTTAGACTTTAGAATCGATTGAATCGTAGTAGAGGACATGTTGCTCTTACTATGGAGAGTTTGTATTGCTGTGTACTAATTACTAGTAGGTTATACAACACAGCTTGAACAGATACCGAGCTCATGTGGATAGAAATACATGCTGGTCAATTGAACGTAGCATCGCCCGCACAGGGGCGTGTATCACTTAGAAATAGCGTTATAACGACATGTACCTACATGGTTCGAAATTAGCACAGTCCTGTATCCCATGGCTAGTGAAACATTTGCCTCGCTAGCATAAAGTTTTGACTAGTAGTCTAAAAGACTAGTTTGAAGTACTTTACCAAATTTACAAGTCTGAATGGATACAAAAGGATACTTTCGATCCTTGGAAGTGTCCTATTTGACGCCTACTCTGTTAATTACTACATATACAGGGTACATGTACATATAGGTATCGAGTGTATGTCTTTCTGAAGTTATTTCGAAACGATATACGCTCCTGTGATCGCTAACAACTTTATCGAGTTAAATTCACGCCGTTAAATGTATCTGCATTTGTATGATGAATCAAAATCAGCAGTGATCAATTTGTTTCTTCATACCAATAACATACAAAGAGTTTCGAAAGAAAATCGCATTGCAGACTAATCGAAAACTCACTTCCATTCCCAGCAGACCCGTTGTGTCGTCAGCGTTTTCCTGTTTTGGGGTATACTCACAAATGACAAGGGGCAGTTTCCTTCCTTCGTGTGAGAGACACGCTTCCTTTAATGAAAAAAACCCACAATGAATTTACAAGTTCGGGTCATTTGGAATATCTGATATGGGAAAATAGAATGGCTGATATTGTATAAAGGTATACGAAGGGTAAACCCCCATATAAATACGAAACTTGCATTAAAGGTCCATCCATTGTGTTGTTGGGGGTCACATATTCCAAACGTTATAAATGGTGTTACTTTATCGAGAAGTATCGACTGTTACCAAAAACTACCATTTTGATTATATGAAGGTAAAGGTAGTGATTTCTGATAAAAAAAAAAACGGACAATGCACCGCGTGTGGCGCGCGCCAATGAGTCAAACGTAATTTTGGAACCTTATTTAAAACAGACACAATAACAACTTCTGGTTGATAATGTTGAATAGGTCATATAACTACTGTACATGTAAATGGAACATGCAGTTTCGGTTTCTGCACATGCAAAATGATGTTACTCGATTTTAATTGGAAATTAGTAATTAAGATATATTAGGCGATTGGGGAAGAATATGCAAGCTGAGTGAATTTGTTTGTATTCTTAACAGCTCATATGGTGAGTCTGAGCGTACCAAAGCCAAATATTTTTTTATGGAACACAATGGATGCACCTTTAAAGTGCGAGGTGGGTATCTACGTACAGTACTACCGTCAGTCTCCAGATGATCACCTTCCAGTGTTCCTAGGAATATAGACTGAAGACTTCTAATGAAGGAAGACTTTCCACTGTTTGCCTCTCCAACGACCAGTATTTTTCTCTCCGTGGCTAGTGTTCTTGTCAGTGACATAATTCTTTCAATAAGTTTCCGTTTGGAACGAATAATCTATTAAAAAACGGGATAAAATTGAGATTCAGTACATATAATGTTCAGTAAATAAATAAAAATATGTCTTGAAAAGACTGTGTAGCAAGCTGTAAGCGCTCGCCATTAAAATTGACAATTTCTACTACTAAATCCATTATTTTTTCCAAATAGCCTAAATGAAAACATGTCTACTACCATACTTGGTTAAGATTATGTTCTTACTACTCAAAATCTGCAATGGATGTCAACTTATTAAAACAGTAGTACCCTTCCATATTTGAATGTACCTGTAATTTGTTTAACCATATAGTGTGGAACAGTGTTTATCGTTTAATTATGTACAACCTTACATATCTTAGTTAAACACTTGCCTTCAGTTCTTAAGCTGATACATTACCTTCCGCTTCCGTTTTACTTTCCGACCGCCGTAATTAACTCGCTGAAAAAAATAATTGTCATTGTCAAGTTACCTGATACATTTCATTACGAGTCCCATGTACTTAAATAATGTTTCATAACATAAACAGAATTAATGCCAAATGGATCGTCTTATTCTTAGACTCTAAAAACCTATTTATTCTGAAAATATCCCCATTTTATCAAATATTGAACAGCAGACTATGAAAAATGGGATCCGAAAACTGAAGCTGGACTACCACCTGATGTGAAAGTCATTGCATTGCTCGCATTTTACTGCTTTCTTTGTCATTTTTTTTATAGCATTAACTTACATGTATGTATTTATTGCATACTTACTCGAATTCCACAGCAGGAGATTGTCAACATGAACACCTTAGATAAAGATAAGTATATGAAGTTAGAGATAAAGAAGATAGATAGTACATTAAACGCATCACTACCTAAATCGAATAACTAAAATATCAAAATAAATGATAAAATCAAGAACTCTAGTTGACGAATCACTGACCCTAGTATTGACCACGATATTAATCCACTCATTACAAAAGTTTCAAATACAGTTGAAAAATGACTGTTCTTCTGTGAAAGTCCATTGCGGATTTGAAGCGTAACACTTCGAGTCAGACAACATGGGTTGTCCCAATAACTTCAACGCTCAACCAAGGAAGCTTCACTAAATCCTATGCCAAACACATTGTGGTTGATAGATGTTTACATTAAATACCTTAAATTTCTGCGGTACTTAATTCATACGGGAAAAGTAAATTATCTGAAACAGGTACAAACGTGCATGTACCACCAGTATACATCAAACTGATACAGGATGTGAAACTGTCTCAACATCCAGTTGCATGACTTTATTGTAGCGGGGGAGCTGTTGGGGCATTTAATGCTGCTGAATGGTACCTGACTCTGGGGTATAGGTTCGAATCATTCAATGATACTATGTTTGCTATTGCAGAAAGCGTGATCAAGTTAACTGTAACTATGAGTTCGGAGGTGACGTTTCAAGCTCAACCCACCATGTACGTACATCCGCAACACTGAAAGAAAATTAAAGTTAAAATTAAAATCAATTATTTCAAATCCTTTGAAAAGCATAGTAGTAACGTCTCGTTTTTGTCTTAAATCACGAATCCATAATCTCTATGTCATTTATTTTTATGAACATACTTAATAAATAGCACATTGCTACTGTACATGCACAGTTATATATCATATGGGCATATTATTAACAATAACTAGTCCTTTTAAAATCATACTTACACAGTGCATAAAGTTGTCCCAACACGTCATCTGTAATAGAATAGAAATGACATTACCTAATGCGAAAAAACTATTGCATTAAATGTCATTGATAATATGGTCATAATCATGTTTGACAAGTGATCTATCATTACAAATTTGACCTTCACTCCTAATCATAAAGGACACTTCTAACAATATTTCATCTAGTTTATTTCCTCAAATGATGTCTCGAATAGTTATCTGATCATGACCTATCTTATCGATAGATCTAAAATCATCACCTGCGCTATCTGGGCATAGAGAGTATACAGTATATTAAACGTAGTACTACATAACACATGACAGAGGCCTCCAGTGTAACAGAATAAAAATTAAGAAAAAGATTTAATCAATGGGCTGAGATAGTTGACCTTTCCCAACTCTGGGACTTTTGAAGAGTATATTTCATTCAATTTCCGGATCTTGCATTTCAGGGTTCCAGTGTTTGTCTTATAGATTCAAACGGAATCACGTAAGAAATCGTTGGCGATTCTACCTTTGTTTCAGTTTCATTGACATCATTTATTTCATTTGACACATTTCACATATTAAATACCCGTTGTGAAATCCTGTTTTATATATGATATTTCATTTCTTCTACGTGTTCGCACCTTTCGTATATTTAAGCACAATAGACTAAATATGACCCATATAACCTATGACATTGATAAGCATGTACTTATATTTTGCCCTGATATGCACTGATCAGAGAACCAACGTTTTGGTTTTCTTGTTGATATTTTAGACATTGAAACGTTTTGTCAGTATATGAGATGGCATGCGCAATGATGTGTTGCATATGTTTATACTTGGCAGCACGCCGAATGAACAAATAGATAATCTTGACATACTTTTGTTTGATTCAGTTGTTCAAATTCTTTATATCAGTATTAGGCGCCTTAGGCCCAGAGTCCAATCGATATAATTTTAAAATTTTTTAAAGGTCAAAAGCTGTACATGTTACAAATGACAAATCGCCAAACACACTGTTTAGCATTACAATATATCCCAATAATCTGTAACATGACTGGGTTATCTCCCTTCCTTCATTCACACGTGGTAAGTCAAAAAACAATGATCTCAGTGTTGATCGACTGCACCATATGGAATATGATTTGGTTATCTTCCTTTCATCTGAGACTTAGCTTCATGACTGCAATGATGGATTCTCACAGTTGATAAACTAACATGTGTATGCAAAATAAAGAATATCTCTCATGTACCACTCACAACAATATGGATATCTCTTGTGTAAAATAGTTCGTCATTATGTCAGCATCGCATGAAGTTTAAAATATGTATATAATAAGTATTTGAAAAACTATGTTCTAAAACTCTATTATCACATTTAGATATGATATTTAAGCCCAGCAAACAAGGAAAATGGCCAATTTGCTTTTCATCATTAGATTAATTAACAACATGAAAAGCAACAGATATAATTAGATTTAATGTAAATCATAAGCTGTTAGAAACCTTACAGACAGGAATTTCTTGTTGTGTTAACAATACATTTTCGCATGAAGCAATCGTCGACTAGAAATTGTAAAAAAAAACACATAGAAGTATAATATTAGCCATCAGCTTTATCCATTTTTCAGTCTTTAAGAGTGTTCATAGTCTCCTATTAAGTTATGATTTATATATGCAAACACTTGAAAACTGAAAAGAGGAAACTATTCAATTCTGTAGAACAAGTACCACTATTACCGCGATGCTTGAGAGCATACAAGTAAACATTAGGTGTATCAATCTTACCTCGAAGAGCAGTGACCTGATCTGTCTGACTATCATTGACCTTCACTCGGGTTTCCTGTTTACTCACTTACATATACCAGGATGTAGATACTCTCCGATACATTGTACATAGACACTTCATACATGTGGAATAGTCTCTTCAACACTTAATTGCGTGTTATAGGTAGAGGTCTGCGTATAAGCGCGTTAAAAACTTGGGTGTCTTGTCATTTGCCAAATTTGTGTTCCGCAAGTATTATATTTTCTTACAGTACTGATCTTTATTTAGAGTATGTTATATTCTAACATCATACACTCGGGATAAGGTCAATATCTCAGGTCAATATTACAGATTCTGGGGTCAATATTGTTTTACCGATTCCATAAAAAGGTATTGACCATGACTTTTGTATAACGTGATTATTCACATTCAAGACGGATAATCCAAATTCATTGATAAGGACTACGAAAAACAAATCTAAATAGATTAAGATCGACTGTACCATATAACATTATAAACATTTTTCGATCTAAATTCATTTCATACATGAGTTGAGATACGTATTGTGTCACCCTCGGTAAGTGACTTTATTCAAAATGTGCCTCAGCTCACCCAGCAGCAAATGGGTACCTGTAACGGTTGTGGAGGTGACCTTCTAGCGACAACAATGTCAGCTTGGGTTAGACCAGGGTAATAATACTCCTATAGCGCCTTGAGCAACCACTGAGTGGATGGATAAGTGCGCTCTATAAATGGACATATTATTTATCATGCATCTAATATATTATCATTAGGTATATTTGAATTATTTTTGTTGACGAATTTCTTCGCCTGTTGCTTGCCTGGTAAAAACGATTTAGGTGAGAGATATACCCATACTTTTCCGAGTGTATCGAATGATACCCTACACTTTTCCCCGTGGGGCCCCTACGAGGCGGAGCCGAGTAGGGCTCCAACGGGGAAAAGTGTAGGGTATCATTTGATACACGAGGAAAAGTATGGCTATATCTCTCACCTAAATCGTTTGGGTATGTCTGTCTTATACCCCACTTACGGTCGAGTGTAAGCGGATACTATTTCATAATATTTCTAAACAAATACAGTGGTAACAAGCTTGTGCATGAAACGCACAACCCAAATACGGCCCCGTCTGTGAAAACGCAGCCCGTGCTGCGTTGTATGGTTACCCATGTTTGGGGCTTGAAATCTAATTGATATGGCCCAATGACGGCATTGTCAACGCAGATGCACGTGCATCTTGCTGAAATGTACATCTAACGCTATAAATAGCATGGCTAATGTCAACGTGGCCAAAGTTTAGAGAAAACAGAAACAACTTTCAATAAGTTAAGACATTTTGCACCCAAAATTAAATTACATTCTTATATAAAAAGAAAAAACATAAATTTGTGATATTATTTCACGCATTATAAGAACCTTATTCATTTAGTCATGAAAAAATGTTAAGAGTTTCAACTGGCTTCGTGGTGTAATGGTTAGGTCGTTCGGCCAGAAAGCAACAGGACACGGGTTCGATTCCAGGTTCCTTATATGTTCATTTATAATCTGACATTTTATAAAGTATCATCACTTAGAATTTGGAAATTTAGAAAATTGACTACATTGTTTCTCAGTTGTTAAAAAGTGTAGGTATATCAGAAAAAGTGTAGGTATATCAAAAAAAGTATAGGTATATCAGAAGAAGTGTAGGTGTATCGGCTAATACACCTACACTTGTAACAAAAGAAACCATAGCAACGAGATCGGAAGTGGGGTATAATTTTAAATAATTTGTGAAATCTTAGTGGAACTTTTATTCATTTACACTCTCATCATAACACAATCAATTCAAGTAAATACTGACCTTTTTACAAACATAATTGCAAGCCTTCTTTAAGAGGCATTTAGAAGTTGGTAATATGAAGAATTAACAAATATATGGATTAACAACTTCTTTATTGCAAATATATTCGACGTTTCGGTGTCGATACTAATACATACATACATATATATATATATATATATATATATATATATATATATATATATATATATATATATATATATATATATACATATATATATATATATATATATACATGGAATATGTTTTTACAATTAAAAGGGTTGATGTACAACGTGATTATAATGAATTAGATTGATGTACATGGTGTTTATACAATGGACAGGCAGTGGAGAAGCCAGATTGAGAATAAGATGGGTGTTGATTGAGAGCCGGTGATTGACAGGGATAATGCTAAGCTAGCGGTGATTGGGTTTGATTAAGTAATGGTAAGCCGATGGTATGTAATACCCTTGATCCCTGTTCAGAGGGGGATTTAATTTTAAAATGTTCAGAGCTTCTAAGAGTTTACTGATTTTAAAGTCTGATCGATTGGCTTACATGACCTTAGCGTTGGCCCACATGATGTTGTGTTGTAGGTTGGCTTGGACGTGATCAGAAATAGCTGATTTAGATGCTTTATTTCTCACTGAGGTTTTGTGTTCCTTGATTCTCAGGGGGAGGGGCCAGGAAGTTTCGCCAATATAAGAGTCACCACATTCACACGGAATGTGGTAAACTACGCCGGATGGGTCTTGTTTGATGGTGGTGGATGGTCTACCAGTGGCACGGAGAATGTTCTCTGGTATACTACATCAATGTTAGCTTGTTTCTTGAGTAGTCATCGGAAGTGGTGGCTGATAGTCTTGACGTATTGGATACTGATTATAAATGGAGCTGACTGCTGACGAGGTGGTTTGTTTCTGGGGCTGAGGGTGGTCTTGGTGTGTTGTTCATTAGGTCGGTTGGGTACTGTTTGAGATTATAATTGGAAGCCGTTACTTTCTTTATGATAGCAATCTTTTACTCAAGCATAATGTGTATGTGAGAGATATACCCATTCTTTTCCGAGTGTATCGAATGATACCCTACACTTTCTCCGTGGGGCCCTTACGAGGCGTAGCCAAGTAGGCCTCCACGAGGAAAAGTAACTTGTCGCCGATATAACTTGTCGCCTGATGATCATCAACTCAGTTGTAACGTGTAAAGACTCCAAAGTATTGACTGCATGCAACTACAGACTTTACATTGCAAAGGATGCCAACCATTATAGTTCAAATAAGCAAACACAGTATGTAGCATTGTGTAAGAATCATTCCGTGTTGTTATCCAAGTAATGTTCATGCATGTTCTTCCAACTGGGTAATTTCATCAACATTACTTTTCTCGATTCACAGTTGCACATCCAACGTTCATTGTTATCTTGCACCACCGTCTTGCATCACCAACTGCACATCGAAATCAGAGACACGTGAAATCAACACCAATATATTGTATATCGTCGTTCATATATTCACATTGATACACAATTGATACCGTTAATATAACCCTACTGTGAGAACTGGTCTTTCAAACATAGTTCCACGCTATCGCCCATAGTATGTTCTTACGTTTTGTACTTTTCTCATCCAGTTGCACTGGGTCCTTTATATTACCAATCCACTCCATCAAGTATAATTTCATGTCAATACAGAATTATTCTCACTGTCACAGCGTTGAACGCATCTTTAAAGACATCAGAACGCTCGGGGAATAATAAGTGGAAACGATAGTAGAGGGAATGTTACAGGATTAAGCACAGTTTAACTGAAAAACAGCGATCAGGATGAACGTAATAACAGTTGAACTTTGTTACTATTCCTTTTCATATCATAGTGCCACGCCCATCGTCCAGGTTTGTTCTCGACCTTCTCAAACTGTTGGAAGCATTGAGATCCACGCTGTTGATGAGGAACTGTCGCAGCTTCTGTATGGCGACCATGTTCGTGGTAGATTCCCGGAACTGTTTGGAATCCATGGAGTAAATGAGAACGCCCAACTCGCCTACACGTTGTTTTGTACCGTCCTGGACTCGTAGAGAGGTGTCGGCACCTTGTTTATTATTTTCAGTCCTGACTACCATTAGAAACACGTCATCACCCCCTGAAAATATGAGAATATGTATTGGTATTATTAGCTTTAATATATAGTGAATCTTACCCAAGTGTCTTCTGATATCAAATATTTCAACACGAGTTGATAAAAGTTACAAATATCCGAGACTCACCGAGGATATTTTTACTTTTATCAACGAGTGTTGGTATATTTGATATCAGAAGACACGAGGGAGAGATTCTATTTATCATCCAAAATAATTTATTTCGTTTCAATGAAAAAGTGTACATCTCTGAGCAAAGCTCTGTCAGTTGAATTCCAATTCGGTCACGTCATAGCATTGTGATGTGATTACTCGCTGATGTGAAAGCATTATGATGATGATGACAGGGCATTGTCCAAAATCTACTGCCAAAACGATATCTCTCGGAAATATCGCTTGATCTCACACAAGCGATATCTCCTGTGGAACACAGGTTTGACTGATAAATAACCTTTGTCGTCACATTACCGAGTGAATATACTTTATTGTCCCTCGCGTGACGTCATTAGGACTATGCTATGACGTGCATCATAACATTCTGCTGTAGTAATCAGTCATTGCAAAACAGAAACACAGAAGGATGTTATGATAAAAAATATCATTTGTTTTCTCTTGACAGATAATGTCATGGCATGTTATCTCAACTTCTGAGGCAGAAAATACCAAGCCAGTATGGCATATCTATATTTATACCCAACACGATGAGATAAAATAGTATAGGAAATAGCTATCCTCTATATATCAGTGCCTATACCAACATCCACAATAACAATTAACATCTTATACCATGGTTACTCAAAGTTTATCGCAGACTATGTATGAAACCCACCTCGAGCATGTGTGAGCACTGCGGCGACATCCTTGTCGTCAGTACTGTAGTTTGGGGTGAAGACGACGAGCGGACTGACCGATCTGACGTCACTCTGGCGACATCTCTGCATACTGAACTGTCCAAGAGCCTGGACAAACGCCACCGTGGCTTGTTCCATGCGACTCCGGGACTCGAAATAATAGCATACTGCAACATGAACATCACATCGGGTCGGTGAGTCATCTGGCTTTCACAAAGCGTTTGGTGATTTGTTTATTTTCAAAGCAAAGCGTTTTAATAAGGGGAAGGGGATTTGTAAAAGTCATACATGTATGCCTCACCATGGACTGTAATGATTATTTACTCATGTTCAATCATGTATGCTCGTAGTAACTGCACGGTAAGCACGTGGAAAAGTGCTTGAAAAATTAAAGAAACATTTTTTGAAAAATATGGTTTTACATAATACATCGGATGTACAATTGATGCACAGTATAGTTTCTGGCCATCAATTCAAGATAACGATATTGCCTATCACACCGAAGGGCTGTGAACTGTTGTGTGAACAATACCTGGGACGCTCAGGTAAGGATGCGGTTCAAAGGTGACCTGCGGTTGAACAAATATCCCCGTTGAGTTTTTCATACTGGACATGAAGCGCTTGAGCCCATGACACGCTATTTTGTTGTCTTCGTGGAAGTTTTTGGAGGTGAGATCGATGTTGTAGAAGAAGATGCAGGCATCCCCTATCCTGTCTCTTGTCCCTCTCTGTAGGTAGTCGCTGAGATGCTTGTTGGTGCCTGGATGTGAGTAGCACATTTTGATGATGATCACAAACACATCATGGCCACCTGTTTGAAAGACGATTGAAAAATACACCTAGACGAAATGCTTGGATAAAACAAAATCTCTTCAAGTACGATAAATACCATGGTTTGCGAGTGATATGGTTACATTCTATTGTGCACGTGTACCCTTTCACTTCGTTGGTTGTGTCTTATATCATTTCCGAAATACACACTCTAGCATACTCTACACTATCAGTCCAATGTCAGACCAAAGATGTTTAAATTCTAGTCTTCTCGATGGCTGAAACAACGTCACAAGTTAATGTGATTGCAACAAATAAGCATTCACTATTTCTAGCGCCACAGAGGTAATGTTGGAAGAAATGAGTCGAACTCTGTAGGGAGAGAATGGCGATGTCATGTCATTGTACAAACAAATACTGTCAAAATATGAGAAGATATCGCTTGATATTGTTTATGTTTTTGACGATAAGTTAGCACATCTCACCCCTCGAGGCTTTGATGGCCTCATTAACATCAGAGTCGACTGAAGATTGGATCTCGCAGAAGACGAGAAGTGGGCTGGCCCTACTGTTCGCGGACACCCTTTTCAATCTGAGTTTGCAGTGTTTGGCGATTTTCTCTTTCACTTTCCTAATGAGTTGCGTCTCTTCACCAACAAAGTAGGCAGCTGGAGAAAATATAAACTAATAACTAACTTACTATAGATATAAAAAAATGTTTGAAATACTTAAAACCGAATGTGGTTCAGATAAATGATTAATAAACGTTTAAATAGATAATATTATTTTATTGAATAATAATTAGGGGTATTTTGGGGAATTGTGATCAAGCTCTCTTGTATACTGGTAGGAACATCTCTGACATCCCTTAATTGTAACTTTTCTCTAAAAGTGTATTAAAGTGTACAATGTATCAGGTTTATATTTAACTTAGTCAACTATGCATTGGCCCTTTTAACCTTGAATTTCTACATTGTATGTTTCATTTAAAAACATGATATTTAAACATGAACTGTGCGGGTTATGCAACGACCCGCGGTAATTTATAATACTGACATTCACAGGGGATAAAATGCACCAAAGAACGTAAGCTCAGGTAATCTTTTTTTGCTGTATTCTATCGACTGAACTGGACACCTGAATATATTTCATGTTCTCGGACCTGGGAGACCAACTAGCTTGTTTAAATGAAATGATGGTTTACTGACTTTACATAGATACTTATACTTGTATATAAATAGTGAATACTAAACGACGTCCCGGTTAATAACATAATTATGAACCTAGCTATAGCGAGTGGTTTGGTATTTGACGAGCGAGAGCGAGTTAGATACCGATACCATTCACGAGTTTCATAAATTTGTTATAAAACGGAACCGAGTTTAGTATTTTATGTATTACTCACTGATTTAAATACAACTTAATTACACGAACTTGTCGATAAATGGGACACACTCCATTGCGACCACACCGCTAATATTGTGACGTCATATTTATTTCATTGTGACGTCATGTCAATCGGCAGTACGCGATGGTATTACACAATGTGTAGAACATGGAAGATTTATTAAACAGCGATATATGCAACAGGTGAGTAATAATGGTGTATATCTTATGTAGTTTGATAGTTTGAGTTTATACTATGCATTTTTCACATCATTCCCCATCACTCCCAGACCCCCCATATCAGCCCGAGACCGCCATATAAGTCGCATACCCCTATATCACTACCAGACCCCCATATCAGTCCGATATCCTCATATCAGCCTGATTACCAAATCACACTGTTCATTCATCATATTATACAGCTGTAAAAGGTCAGTACAGTTACAATAATGTGATTTCATGTGAAAATCAAGTGTAAAGCTTACGAAAAGTTCGTGTAAAATCACTGTAAAAAAACAGTGATACTGATACATGTGTAATTGTATATAAAGTGTATATAATAAATAACCTAAATTCCATTGGCCTTTATACATACAACAACACTTATACATGTCATGAAATATTAAAATCTGCTTATGCATATGAACCAGGGATCAAATCATATCAATGTCAAATTGCGTTATCAAACATGCAAACATGTATTTATACAATGGATTATGATCAATCTTGTTGATATCTTATTACATACAGGTGATCACATAAGTGTTGAAATAGGTGTCGTAACCTATTTATCATACATAACAAAGTTACTTGAAATATTAACAAAACAAATCCTCTTCTTCAGTCTTCAAAACAAAGACTCAGTAAAATAAGGCGTGAAAATAATACATATCCAAAGAAGAACAGGAATATTTTGTGGATAACAACTTCTTTAATGTGAAAATACACGACGTTTCGGAGTACATACTGACTCTTTCATCAGTAGGAATGTGATGAAGGAGTCAGTATGTACTCCGAAACGTCGTGTATTTTCACATCAAAGAAGTTGTTATCCACAAAATCTTCCTGTTCTTATGTATACCACTTCTAAATGTCCTTCAAAGACCATAGCCAAAGAAGTTTTTAAGTTTGTAAGCTTGAAGTAACTTACCAGAGATTGATCCTCCCATTCTGTTTCATATTCCTCCTAAAAAACAAATTTGATGTAAAAATATCATATCTAAAATAACAAAACGACATGGCACATGATTTTAAACAACACCACATTTCCGTGTAACACTAAGACATAATACAGAACATGCCTTACCTGGGATTTGATTGACAACAATTCTGCAATTTGAACTTTGACACGAAACCTTTAAGATAAAGACATTGATATGTACACAAGGGATGATAATAGTGAAGATCCCCTGTCATCTGATACGTCATACCTGTCCACCAAGCCCAGGTAACATGCAGTCTGTCCATTGTTGTTGTGTAGATTATCATAGACTCATATCTGCATTTAGTAAGGTGAATAGAAGCGGAGATAATTTAAGATAAAATGAGGCAAGATCCTGAATAAATAAATTTTGTTAAAACTGTTGAATCAGCACTTTATGATTACAGTTATAGTTTGTCTTCTCAGATTAAAAAAAATCATTATTGATTCTGCATTTGTAAGGTGAAAGGAATATTGTATTAATGAAGCGAAATCTAATCACTGTTGTTACAAAATATTGAAAAATAACTTCATGAGTGAAGTGATAATTGTATGATTTGTCTGTTTGATTTAAAAGAACATCACAATTAAATCACATATAAAATAACTGTCCGTTGCAACTACGATGCACGTCAGTAATTGATATCTTTTCATTTTATAACATAAAAGGGTGCCATGTGAATTGATTTCCGCTGCATTTTAATATACAATGTTATTAATACTTTATTTTAACCCCCCCGCCCCCCCCCCCCCCCCCCCCCCCCCCCCCCCTAAAGAATTGAATTCTTTGTTATCAAATCAAATCAAATTGTAAACGCGCTGAGTGCTCCATAGTTATCCTTTAAGTTACCAATGAGTGCATGTGTATGCTGATAAAAGATAACTATGTGTTACAACGTGTTAAGCGATTTTTATTTGAACACGATGTACATGTAAATGTATGGACACAAACTGCATACCAATTAAGGATTGTTTTACATGTTGTGTGCCTCTATCGAAGTATAACAGCAACAAATTGTATAACATCGCGTAGCGTAGCGGAGCGATGTTATACAAAAAATGTTGCTGTTATACTTCGATAGAGGCACACAACATGTAAAACAATCCTTATAATTACAAAATAAACAGGTTTTTCTTTAAATATTTACACAAATCTAATATATTTGTAATTCATCACGAGAAACAACGGCTTGTTACACGCAATGATACATGGCTTAATCAAAATTGAGGAATCCTTCATCTAAAACGGCAGAAGATTTAATTTCGTTTTCTCCAACATTCACATGCATACAATCAGAGTTCGTTTACTCTACATTCCGGATTTTTAGATTAACCCTCATTAGCATAACACGCGACGTTCAAACATGGCTGCTGTGAGTGAAGCGCTGTGAGTGAACAAGCTCGGGGACTTGTATCTATCAAAATTAACTGTTCCCGGTGAAGTTAATTGTCTCATTCGGAAAAGAAATGTATATTCCAGTTATAGGTGTAGGTGTGAAGACGAAATTACATATGTATTTCATATTTCCATCAAAACGTTACGCTCAGTTGTAAGAACCGGCAGACCCGACCGTTTGTTCGAATGGATTGTGACGTCACAAGGTACGAATGCACGAGGTATGGTAGCACATTTTATCTGCATTCATCGAGAAATGGCAGCAGGTTTTTGAGAGCTTTCGTCCAATCAGAAACGCGGAAATTAGTGTAACAAAACCATTTTGTAATTATTTTGCATTTGTCTCCATATTTTTAAATGAGTATACATGTGCATAACAAACATCAATCAAATAATGGCAAATATTTTTCCCTCCTAAAATATCACCTTCTGTGTCTACTCACATATACAAACGAGTGATAGTCAAGTCACTGAGTCATCGTTAACTAAGGTCTTCTAAGGGCGTTTAGAAGTGGCATACATAAAAACAAGAACATTTTCTGGATAACGACTTCCTTAATGTGAAAAATACACGACGTTTTGGAGTAAATAGTCACCTCTTCATCAGATGGAATGTAAGGAAATAACAAAATGTGATATATTTATATAGCAAACAAAACAATGGTGACATATCATGACATAAAACATGATTAAATTGATTTGATTTTTTAGATATGACAAATATACCCAACGACAAACCACTTGAAACATGATTTGATTGAGTAATAATCTTATTTAGGATGTCATAACTCGTGATAACTAATACTAAAACAATTGCATCAATAATTGGTCAAATCAAAAATGGTCTAATGACAGGGCAGGTCTGCTCATTGTCTGCAGATAAGAAGTATTTCAATACAGGAAATTATCATATATTTTGCTTGCATTCTATTACTTTGCGACTTAGCAACGATTAAAATATGTCATCGTGGATATTTAAGGCATAATGCTATCAATTAAGACATCAATTCCTATCGTTTCTCATCATCATTAAACGACTCTATATATGTAAATGTATATCAATCTGTAAAGTTACGATGTAATAACAAATAAATAAAGCATGTATATCGTACAGGTTTTGTTTCACATTTTGTTTTGAATGCACATTATTCCTTACTAATGCCCACTGTGTAATAAAAGATACAAACACAATATTAATGTTATGAAATCGAGCAAGTAGGCCACCAACTTCCCATGCAAAGCATAACCCATCACTGCGTAATATAAGATTTACCGCATTTTTCTTAACTTTTATGTGCTAGCATATCGGCCCAATTCATCCTAACTGCATAGTGGGCTCTACTTCGCTATCAGAGAAAAGTTAAGAAAATGTGGTTAAGCTAAAATTAGCCAGTGATGGAAACTGCCGCGGGTTATACCTTGCCGGGGAAGTTGATAAACCACAGATTCAGAGAGGGTTCTCACGCCCCAATTCATTCCATAATGCGTTGTTTGTGATAGAGACATCATGGCATCGTAGAGAAGAATGACGTCATTCTCGTAATTATATTTAGGCAGCGAAGAAAAATAAATCAGTGATATGTTATATTTTCTTATTCTGTCGCTGTTTGACAGACACATTATAAAATATCATTATCGATACACAATGTCTCAGTCAGATTCCACAATGGTGTCCAACAGGAAGTGACGTATTCGCCTCAAGGTGTCCATGTTGTCATCAGTCTCCTGAAACTTGCGGGAGTCTGTAGAGTACACGAGAGATCCACATGCTCCGATCCTCCTCCGGTTGCGAGCTGAGAGACTCAGGGTGCTGTTGAAGTTCGTGTTGGGTTCCAGCATCTTGACCACCACCAGGAACACGTCATGTCCTCCTAGAAACATAGAGGGTGTTAGCTTGACCTTTAAACATTAACCTTGGTATAATGAGATGAATTTAGATTTTGTAAACTTGGTTCAATATGACCTATAATTATATGACTCGTATTTAGACATTGTCACCGGAAAAACAGGATATGGATCCGATTAATTAAGATATTATGTCGCCGCTGGGTTGAACTAGTTCGTCTAAGATTATATGAACTTCGCGTGATTGCAAGAAGCCCTAAAGAGTCACGACTGCATATTCACATCAGCCTTAACATGCACGTAAGCATAACGTATAAACAATCGGTTTCCTGCTTTCATTGGTAAGACTAGTCTATTTCGTATTTGTTTAGCCCCTATTACTAGATTCAAGACAGGGAGCAACCTTGTGAGCACAAACAAGAAACGCAAGAACATGATTCTGGTTGTTCTATTGAGTCGACGTTATCAGTTGTTCTCACCTCGAGCATGTTCTATGGCTCTTGAGACATCCAGGTCGATAGATCCTGTGTTGAGACAGAAGACCACGAGAGGACTGACAGTCATCACTTCGTCCGTCTCCTGACCTTGGAGACTAACATTTCCAGACTGCTTTACGAACCTCAGGGTCGACCTGTCAAGCTTTCTGTCTGCAAACACTGGCTGCATCCGATATGCAACTGAAACGGGAATGACAAATTAGCAACGTACAATACCAGTCTGGCATATGTCTTAGTAAACATACAGCGGGTATTATTGAGGCTAGGTTTATTTAGACTGTTCTGGCATTTACATTGTATCACATCTATCGAGTTTTCAAGACTGCACACACATGGTATGTAAGAAAATGTAACTTAAAGATATTTGATAACAATCATACACTAGTAAGGTGCATTGGAATAGTGTTAAAGTTCCCAGAGAACTCCCCGATGAGCCACCATACCAGGATCAATCAACATGGGGTATTCATGCAGGGGGAAGCTCTGCTCCTGCTGGTTGCTGCCATACCACGTGGAGGAGGAAGTGGGTCTTCTCTTGACACAGCAGCACAGGAGGGACTGCTTCTTAGCTGGGGCACCTGCAGCAAAGGAGGCTTACAAGAGGAAATACAACCAGGGTATTATATTATTTGACGAATATCCGCTGTTTTGTCATTTTTCCTTTTTTGCGAAAAAAAATAACGTTCTTGAACATGTTTCAAGTGGACTCTGTTTATATCATACATGAATATATACCATGAATTCACAAAACATCAATAGCGTAATATCACAAATGGGAATGCTTCACTAAATCCCCTTTCAACAAAAATAAAACCCGGTCGCGCTGTCCCTTTAAAGGTCTGTTCACACAGCGCGATTTGTTGCAGAAACTAATGTTCTTCTCGAGTGTCTACGTATAGCTACATCAAACTTCGTTCAACGTTCAACAAGGTAAACCTCAAGTTGTTACTAAAGAGGAAAATCAGCTATTCTAGGAGGAATGTTTGATACATAGTAATCTCGATGCATGCAACACTTTTGACAGTCTTGCCAAATTTAACATTGAACTAATTCATTCTTTTTCAACTTCTGAAATAATGAAGATCACTATAGGATTAGCCCAACAAGACCATCTGTGTACATAAGTTTAATTCAACGTTACACTGCTCTAACAGTTAGATGTCAAAGAATGTCCACTTATCATGTGTGTATCATAGCACAATTGACACTACTCGTTCACAGGACAGACACGTTTGATAAAGGAACCAGTGATTTTATTGTAATTAAGCAAAACCCATTTTTATATATAAATATTATTTTGGGGGAATAAAACATTATACAATGTAAAGTGTAAGTAAGACATTAGCTTAACTGTTAACTGAAATTAAATGTTTTAAAACGTCTGCGAGTGGCTACTTGCCTAATGTACAAGGATATCAACTTGACCGTGGTATGTTATACGTTCAAACGATGGTTACACAAAAGCTTATTCAATAAAAAAAAATGCTGATTTTGCAAATTGATTTGGTTAAATTTTTAAAAATAAATAATTTAGAAATAAGCAGGCTTATCTAGACTTTGAATGGGTCGAGCCGTATTTGTTTTTTCCCCGGTGAACGCCATATATTATAACCTACCTTCCCCTCCCAAAAGGGTGTATGACTGTCTCGATTCCACTGAAAAAGGATGGGAACATGTATATGAGTTTAAAGACACAGGGGAAAAGCATAAAGTTACATTTCGTTTTATCATTTTGATTATTATAAACAATTTAATTCGTTTGTTTCATAAAAAGCAATTGTCACTTAATTGACATGATCCCCTGTTGAAAATTATTACTTCAAAATTAAAGAGAATAAGTTCAGCTAATAGTCTGAAAATACTGTTGTTGTTGTTGTTGTTGTTGTTGTTGTTGCTGTTGTTGTTGTTGTTGTACATGACCCTTTTCAGTTTTCTTGACATGTTTCAGTGTGGCTGTTGAAACGTTAACAATATTTTCAAAACTTTACCAATGCCAAGGTCGAACTGATTAATATTCAGGTTCGGGAGCTGAAAAAAATCGTTGAAGTAATGTCAAGGTGAAGCTTCGTGTTGAAATATGAAGATAATCCAGTGAATCTCTCTGAAGATAGTGTACTGACAAGGCCTAGATACAGGTTCCTATGTCGAGGTCACAACATCAACTGACCATGACCCCTGTGTCTTCCCTTGATGAAAAGTTGTTTAAGATATTACAAGAATCCAGAGAATGGTTCTTGAGATATCTCACTGACAAGCTTAACATGTGTGTTTCAATGCAAAATTACACCCTGACCTATGTCAATGTCATCAAATCTTCCCTTGGAGAAACTTTATGTAATATATCAAGATATCATGATAATACAGTGAAACAGGGTGCAACAAACTGTCACTGCATAAGAAACACATTCATATAATTGTATAACCTATATACGTAAGTACAAATGTACACTGTTTGTCTTACCAGAAGGTGAAGATCCCATGCTGACCTAGCGCATTGTTGTAACTGAGACAGGCTGATGTGTCTTGTCACCTGATTATATCAAATCATTATTCAATAATGATTAGAATCACATGAATTTTAAAAAAAATATTTACAAAAGAAAAACATTCATTTAAAGTTAAATACAATTAAAAACAATAATTTATTATTTTCCATCGTATTGTGCACATCAATATGAATTCAATACCAAATTCAAAGGAATAATGTATATGTCTATGTGAATTTACAATCTAAATGTAAACAGCAATTAGAGAAACCGATAGTAGATAACTGATAAAAAATAGACCTAAAATACCTAATAAATAAAAGCCAATGTTTTAATTATGATAATGAACAATTAACTATATTCATTTCCTGATAGAGGAATTTCCGTTTGACTATTGCCACTATAAGTCGATCTGTTTGTCATATTTATGATGGAGCATTGTTTATCAGCTATTCATCAACGTAACAGAAGACGAGAACGAGATCATGACCTATTCGTTATCTACCTTGACGATAGCATGGCTTCAGCGATTTATTTATATGAGGTGCGATAACATTTGTAGGCACTGTTATTGATAAGCTGGACACAAACTCCAAATAATAAATTATAAAGTAATCACATATTTACAAATATTTCAACATGTCCCCCGCAAAATTTTCAGGGTGTGAGTTCGAATCCAGAATGAAAGATACACGTTACAGATGCAGAAACGGTGACAATGTTATAAACTATATTAATATATATCAGCAACTCCAATGCCTTTAATGACCTACCTAATATATTTAAAAAAATAATCTCGATATTGATTGTTAGCTTTACCATGAACACCAAAACGTTCATAACAATCATAAACAGTGTAAATAAGAAAATGATTTCTCACCTGAGATATCAAGGTTACACCTGGTTATCACCTGACGGGCCGGATATACAATGTGTATAGATAGACGTGGTTTGCTTCACAGGTGAAATCCTTCAGCAATTATAAAATCCAGTTGACTTTCGCATTCCAAAAGGTGGTCGCCTAATGTATTTACGTGACATTTTTGTGCATTACTCAAGTTATCACCTTTATCAACTTCCTTAATTCGAACTCACAGGTCATCATTTGACCTTTTGAATCAACAGTGTTGAATGGAAAGGTCAAAGAATAATCTGTATAGGCTATCTCATTAAATCATCGTGAGTTCTTCAAACATTTCAATTAAATACCTGGGATGCTCTCTCTCTCTGGTAGCTAACCATTCACACTTACATTATTTATGTGGAATTCAATCTATAATTATTATAGTTTCCATTATGGTGATATTCAATCAGTGATAGTTAAGAGAAGGAACCAATTTATCATTTGATTCATAAAATGAACTTGGTTCCTACTTACGGTTGAGCATAAGTTACTTCCATCTAAGCTTATATCTTATAAGCTTATGACTAAACTAGCGGCTAAAAGAAACCCTACCAACAAAAAAGGCAATATAGTTTAAAAAAACAAATGATTAATACGACTGATCATAGTTACATGTTATGTTCAGAAGCCAGCAAACCTTCCCTTTTTGTAAACATTATCTTATTATATTATGAAAAACACGCCTTTTAAATTATAGTTGTCAAGGCAACTAGGCAAGAAAGGAGTGATATTTGGCTATTTGGCTTGTCTTTATGGCGTCCTACAGTTACCAAGCGTCAACGAATTAGAGTCAAAGGTGGTACGTTATGTCGACAACACCTTTTGTAAAGGATGTCCGCTCCTTCCGGTTGAACTTCAAAAATGAAATCTGATGAAGCAAAGCTTTTTTGTCATTTTTATTTACTTCATGATATTCCCCATCGCCTAGATACTTTTAAAAAGCAAATGAAATAAAGAAAATGTGACTTTAGAACCCCTAAAAAGTGCTTAAACAGCATAAATAGCCCAAATTTGACTAAAAAGGGAGGTTTTCAGGTACATTTTGTGTCAAAGCTTTAAAAAACCCACACTACCATATATATTTTTTCATCGATTTCGGTAGGGGAACATGAACTTTGTAACATATCAAAAAGGGAAAAAAAAAATAATACTAGAAATGTAGTATTTTAAAGTTTTTAGCACTTTATTTCTCATTTTCCCATAGACTCCCATGTTGAAATTGTACTTCTTACAGGCGTCATATCTCGAAAAAACCTACACTACCCCCTATTTTTTAATGCTGATTTTTCAATCATATACTTTGATCTTTTAAAAAATATAAGTTAGAAAAAAAGTTAAATCTATAAATTTGAGGAGCGAACATCCTTAACATAATTTTGTAAATTTTGATTTTTAATAAAACTATTGTGTCTAAAAGACCCTATTGAAATAGCGATTTGAGCACCCCATCGTGGTTTGAACAAGCGTACACATACATGTAGCATACCACCATGAGAGAAATGTTCAGTACTTCTTTACAAAACACTTACTTATTCAAGACATTCAAGATTGACTTTGTACGTATTTTTTGGACCCATTTGAAAATGTTGTAGCGTTCCTTTTGGTCGCTAGTATATAAACAACTTCCCAATGAAACTCGTGCCAGTCTCCATTTCTGGCTGATTTAGGCCTTGCAGTATTTCCTTAACAAATCTGTGCTTAGAAATCAAGGCCCACTATGCATTTCTGGTACAGCGATTCACTATCTAGGCACAACAAAGCGAGGGAAATACCACAAGGCTTAAATCAGCCAGTAATGCAGACTGGCAAGAGTTAAGCCTTGCGTTTGGAAGTTGGTATGGTATTTCTAATTAACCTATGTCCTTCGATCATGTCTGACATATAATTAGTACAAATAAACCTTTTCAGTTTTTGTCTCTGATTTGCTTTTCTTTATTTATCGGCATGATAATGGTTACTTGTCTTATAGCATATATATATAGCATATTTCGAGGAAAACACATCAAACGAGAAAAAAAATCATCCTATTACTGTTTAAAAGATAGCATTACGTAGTGTCATTGACAAATGTTAACCTTATAACGGCGTCATTGATTGGACAACTAAATTCCAATGCAACCAATCAGGATCCTCTATTATAACCGAGAAACTAGTCTACACGTAAAAGAGGTTACGATAGAAAATTTTAATGGAGTAACTTTTGTGGGAAGACAATTGTTACCCAGGGAGATTTTGATGAATGTTGGAGATTACACATTTTATACGTTGAATTGGTCTTTTAACGAAGGATTGTTTATAGTAGTAAGGTCATTTATATAACATTCCTTACTGGTAACCTGTTGATAGTTACAGAACAGTATACAACGTAGCACAAGATGTTTACTCACTTATAATTGTGTTGTTCAATTAGAAATCCATATTCCCCGCCTTCAGCAACAGTTTCGTAAAACGCAAATGCAAAATGTTGTCTTAAAAACCTATCTTTTCTTGAATTATTATGTACTATAATTAACTAAGGTTAGATAATAATTTATGACAAATACGAAGACGGCCAGTATTACCAACTTTAATGTTACTACAACAATAATGTCAACAAATACGTACCAAAATATATAAATTGGATCCATTTACATTCGGATTTTCTTGAAAAAGGTGTCTCATCAAACCTTATAAGTTCATGCCAAATGATTTCTTAGTTAAACCCGATCTTACTGAATGATCTGTAATTAAATAATCAAGGACACAATGAGTTGTTCTGAGTCAATGATTTTCACCACATTTCGCCCATTCACCACCAGCAGACTCTTAGCTGACGCCATATAAATAATGTCCTCTATCACAACGATAGAACCACACCCCCCAATCAGTGGATTCGAAATAACATGCTTCTCTTTTAGGGATCGCTCAGTCCTTCGTAAGTCACTCATTTTGATGACGATCTTTAAGTTTTGGACTTCACACCACACTAGCATCTCTCTCTGAGGAACTATAAAGAAGTTATTCAGATGTTGGTTGCTGTTCTCTTGCACCATGACACTGTGCCATTCAAGCAAAACGAATGAAGATGTCTGAATGCATTCCAATATAAGCAGCGGTTGGAATCATCATAATACAACCTTGCAAAATTTTGAATGCTGGACCGTTCAACATAAATCTGTCTTCTTTGTTTCTCCTTATTGACAAAAAGTAGAACTTTACTGTTATAGCCAACTATGAAGAAGATAGCATGTTTGTTGGATAGTGTAAAACCACGAATACCATGCATTTGAATAGTGAGAGTCCAGGTTTTCAAACTACACGACATGACAGCAATCTTTGCCTTGATCTGTCTGCGATATCCAACGTCAACCAGACCATACCACACACAGCCTCTCGAGTCGAACCTCACATCGAGAACCTTTTTTGGAGGGAAGTCTCGATTCTTAACGAGCTGTAGATGATGTTCCAGTTTGTAAGCTGCGCTGAATCCTTTCGGACTGTACGTCAGAGCATACAAATCCTGTCCATATTTGTCGGAGGATCTTCCAGCACCTGCAGGTCTAACAGTCTCCCAACTTTGACACAGATAGGACTCGTTACACGGACTTTTAGAATTATTCCTGCACATAAGTTGGAGAATATTCTCATCCAATGCATTGCTGTATGGAAAGTAGAAAGTAAGAAAAGATGCCAGCTTGATTATAATGGATATCATGTTCTACAGCATAACGGAAGATCTCAAGGCTAGATCCACTCAGCACGAACTAGGCTTACTGTTATTTTATACCTATCGGTTCTCTCTTCTCCTTTCCTTTCAACAATATATGCTATTCCCGGTCAATACTAAACGGAAGATCAATCCAAAACTCATTAGCATCACAACGTATTATATATATTGATTTTAATCCATTATGTACGACACTTTGCATGATTGCTGAACATAAAATAAAACACCTTTAAATTGTAGTACATGTCAATGTTTAAGTATGGTTATTCACGTATATTTACACAGGAACTATTCAATAAATTAGACGAGCTAAGTACCGGAGATATTGGAATTGTTATTTCCAATTTCTACTATTTACATGTACATCCCAGTTCCCTGTAATTACCACTTCAATAAAGCATACGGTTTGTTTATTCAGCAAACAAGTACCCCTCATGTTTGCATTGCAAATCCTCAGTGATATCTCTGATTGAGTATCCTCGCCATTGTTTTCTTTGTTTTGTAAAATCCAATTTTGTTATTCCACATCATTAATAATTTTCAAAAAAGCCTCCAGTTTGTTTATTCAACAATCAAGTACCCCACCCAAATGGGATAGGAAGTACACGAAGAAAGGCAGGGCACCCCCTTTTATGGCACCAGATGTATTGCGTGGTCAATCAACCGGGAGCTGGCTTGCACCGAGGCCAGAGCAGGTCGCACCAGATAGTCCATGAGGTACGACCTGAAAATTGAGTCATCGGTACCATTTGAGGTGACCAAGGTTTGTTGTATTTTTTTTAAAGCTTAATACATCTAGTTTGATAAAAACAATGATAGCAAGCTGGATGACACAGCTTAACCCTTTCCTGGCTACTTGAATATAGGTACCCCCACTGCGGCAAAACCTCGTACGAATCATGCTTTTCACTGTGCTATGACAGTAGCAGGAGTTTGTATGAACTACATATTCATCATTTTGATAATTCAAGACAGATATTGCATCAAGTAAGTAAAATTATTTATTACTTACATTCAGATTTCACAAATTTACTCATATTCATATATATTCTTATGTGTGTGTTCATATAGCGCTGTTAACGAACTAGTGTTTTGAAGTTGTTGGAAGCATTTATCAGATGCAAGAAACTCCATGAAAAAAGAGATATGTAAACCACATGATAAGTTTTGAATAAAACAAATCCATTTCAGGGAAAATGATAACATATATCATTATGGCAATAGGTCACCTTATTATCATCTACAGCTTGAATTTAGTGGAAGTACCCACCTACACATTCACTCACAGTTTTGGAATAAGTTACTGAGCAAACTCCTCATCAGTCTCACTGTCTTCTCCTGAAGAAGAATAGCTTTCTTCTTCATGATCATCAGCTGGTTGATTTGAACAGTTTGTCAGTCGACACAGTTCTGAACACTTCAGTTTGTTCACAAGGCAAACACACTGGGGTAGAGCACATTCCTTGCGGCATGGGCATGAGATGAGCTCAAGAACACTCTCAGGTGCTGGGCTGCCATCCATCCAATCAAAGATTAAATTTCCAGTTTCCAGTGTCCATCCATGTCCAGAAGGTAGCGGGATTTCTGGCATCTGCACTAGACTGTTCCTCCATATGACACTTTGGTAGTTGGCTCTCTGGATGTGTTTCTGTAGGGCATCGGCACACGGCGGCAGTTGATGGGGTTCGATCTTTCCCTTTCTGCTGGCAAACATGTCATACCTGAGCTTGTTGACCTTCTTTGTACTAGTCTTGGCAGAATACAAGAGGCAAGTGAACTCCTCCAGCTGACTCTGAAGAGCTTGGGATACCTGCATTTTACTTCCAAGCAGTTTGAATGTGGCTTGCCAAGGCTGGTTACTTCTTAGTAGTTTCAATGCTGATATTTTTCCTTGGCCAGCAAATGCACTTACTGAGTCGCATCCGGTGAAGGCATGTAGCCCGGGTAAGGCTTCACACAGAGATTTACCAAGGGATGCTGAAATGGCGTGAATGTTGATGTACTGTACTCTCAGTCTTGAACCAGCCTTCATGAAGATCTTTGCTTTGATTTTCCAGCTGTACATCAAGCACATCACAAATACATCTGTGTCGTCAGAAACCATCAGGATGTTGTGAAAGCCTTGGTTTGCAGCATGAGCACTGTGTAAAAGTAGTCTTGTGTCTGCTTCCTCCTGGCTGGACTGGAGATCATCAGTGCGGACAGAGCCATCTCTTCTGATCATGAAACAATCCTTTTCCCTTGTCACATAAAGCACGCTGTCTCCCAGCATGTCTCTGCTTTGAGGTTGTTGCCATTCATCCACTAGAAATTTGATCAGTTCTGTTTTGTTGTTTGTTTTCAAAAGAAACTGTCTCCACTGAGTTATAGACTGCTTTGATGAAATGCCCTTGTATTGTACAGTTTCTTCATTTGACATTCCTCTCAGCTGTCTCTCTACATTCTTTATGGAGGTCTGGTTGTAAACATCAAAAACAATGTCTATTCTTTCAGCTGTTCGTCCCTCACATAATGCCACAGATAAGATTGCAGATGCCAGTTGACCAAAAGTCTTGCCATCACCCTTCATTTTCTGCACCACAGCCATGCCATCAAGTATGCATGCTTGATGATTCTGGGGAACTTCCTCGACAACTGGGGTGGTTTTCTGCAACTCCTTAGCTAACGTTGCCTTTGTTGTCTTTCTTGGTGTACCATCTGAAGTTGCTAAAGACCAGGGAAAGGGTCCAAGTGGATGCTGCAAAACTTCTCTCATGTCCAACTTCCGCGTCTGAGCCATCATTAGCATTGTGCCAAAAATGTTAGATGTTGTCTTCAGCATGACTTCTCTTCCATTTGTTTTTACTTTTCTTGATTTGCAGATACTTGAGAAAGTTTTCAACTTTTGCTTTGAGAGTTTGTCAAAAAACTTTGATGAACTGCCTTCCGACAATCTCTCTTTCTTGAAATCCTCATAAGCCTCTTCCCCTGACTTTTGTGCTCTCATCAGATCCTTTGTGACATCAGATGGAGCCACAGTAGCACTGGCAATGTTGACTAGACCAAAGTCCTGTTGAACATCAAAAGGATTCACCATCTCTTCAATGATATTTACAAGGTTTGAGACTGCCTGTTCATCCTTTTGAATTCTTGTGTTTTGCAACTCGGCATGACTGAATGATCTTGATGTAAGTCCAAGCATACTTCTGAACAGGTGCATATACTCACTCCGATGCTCCGCTGTTAGGTAAAAACGACTGACTGGTCCTGACTTGGTGCTGAAGCGGCAAGTACCTCCTGCAGTTTGAGTGTCTTTGTTCACCGTTTCTTCAGTTGTTTGATCCACAGGAATTCTTCCAAAGGTGTTCTTGTCCCCTAATTGCACAGAAAATCTTCCTTCTTTGAATTGATTGTAGACATCAGGATGCATTGATGGTAGCAACGACATTTCTGCGAAGTAGGCAGTCAGGTACCTTGCATAGTTGATCTTGTCATAAGCGAAGCACCAGGGGATCATTTTCCGAATTGCAGACATATGCAATTCCCAGTCACCTTCGCGAGATGCTCGAATCAGACCCAGCATGACACCCGCCACCATATCCACATAGCTCATCCAAAATCTAGACAGTTCACCATTCCTCTCTCTCAGAAATGACAAGTACTGGTTGAAATTTTCAAGGAGTTTGATTACAGAATCATCTTGTAAAGTTGTATGAAAAGACCTTTGTTCAATATTTTCCCTGAGATGGTTTAAAACATCCAGACCAGTAGCTGTAATGGCTATCTTCTCCTGATGGTTTGCAGTGAGCCAAGGCATGAAACCTTTCCAGGCGAGACGAAGCAGTGCTTCCATCATATGCTTGTGAACTCTGACTCCTCTGTTGTAATGACGTCCATCCATGGTAGTTGACACGGAGCCTTGTGCAAGTGTTCCAGCTTCTATCAGGATATCTCTAAGGCCTGCATCTTGAAAGCGTTTGCCGAGTATGGATAGAAAGTTCATAATTGTATGAAAGGTTCCCATTCGTAATATGACTTGCTTGAACTTTTCCTTATTCTTCCAAACTATCTCTGTTGCTTTAGCATACAAAGCCTGATCGAACACGATGACAATGTTTGGAAGGCAGAGATGGTCTCGGATGGCAAGGGAGCGAGAGAGAATCTCATTGACTGTTGACAAGTCTGTGGCAGGGGCGTTGATAGTTGGCAGGTAGGCAATCTTATCAGGTTCAACAGAGAGTTCATTCCTTGTCAAAATGTTGAAGCCAGTCCAGCCTGTGACAACTTGATGCAATGGATCTCCAAGTCTCGATATCATCCAAATCAGTGTCTTGGCCAGTGCTTCTCTCGAAGCTTCTTCTCTTCTGTTGTCTTCATCCTGCAGAACCACAGGTCCCTGTCGCTTGCCAGCATTGTAGATTGGGAGTTGATGCTCAGGGATGTCAATACTTCTTCTTCCTGATTTTGAAGTTGTTGTTGGAGAGACCAGGAGCTCAGGTCCAAACACCAAGGGTTGTACACAGATACCATTCACACGGTGAGTGGTACCAGCACCAGTCAATGTTTCTTCAAGCCTATCAATATTGTCCCAAGACAAAGTTGTAAAGACATGTGGCTTCATGGCTTCAGAAAGTCCTGTCATCTGTGATTCACCTGAGAGTTTAGAGAGCGCTAGCTCGGTCTCATTCTCCTCCATGGTGGTATACGAGATTCCATGACCCAGTCTGTTCAACGCACGAATGATTTCAACATTTCCTGTCAACGACTTCACAGCATTTGGCAGCAAGATTTGTTTCGGTGGGGTTATTGCTCCACGACTCACAGCATAAATCATGTCTTGACTAAAAGAATCAATAAGCCACTCTGATCGTTGAGATATTGAACTTGGTGATGGTTCTCCAGTGATAATTGAACAAAAGAATGTCTTAACAGGTGCTGGAATCCTGAACATGTCTTTAACTTGGTTAGGAATGAATGGCCACATCTTTGGTGAATGATACCGCTTGATTGTATTTCTCAGATAGGTAGCTGCTTTGACCAAAAGTGAGTCTGAATTCTCTGAAGAAAGTTTTGTAATTTCCAGCTCTTCTTTCAAGTTCTGATTCTCTCTAACAAGTTCTTCTCTACTCAGTTTATCTGGGAATACCAATACTTTTCCTTTGTCAGATGTTGTGAACTGCAAGGCAGAATCAAATTCTTGTTGGAGCTTACGTTTGATGTGCTTCCTTGTTGATTGTCTGATTCGTTGAATATCCAACTCTGTCATTTTGCTCAAGACCATATCTTTCAAATCTGTTAGTGGCATGACCCTAGGAGAATTAAAGAGGTCTTCCCTGATGAAGTTGAACAAAGTATCCAGAGCAGTTTCTTCAGCTTCTTTGTATATCTGATCCTCCTGGTCTTCTGCCGTCCCTGTTGTTATTGTACCATCCTTTGGTTTTCCCGTACATTTAGTGTACTTCTTGTAGCAGGACTTGTGGTACCAGGCCTCAGCAGCTACGAGATCTTGAGTTGTCACCAGGGGTAGGAGCCTCTCATCTTCTTTCTCAAGTACAGCTCTTCTGATGGTGGTATCGGCCTGCAGTTCCACGCACTGTGTGAGCTGTTCCCTGGAGTTGGACGCCTTGAGATACTTGTTGGGTTTTCCTGGAGGACAGAAAATACATATTTTCTCAAGTATGGCCGTAGAGTTCTTATCCTTTTCCCGGGATGATTTTCTGGAATACTTTGCCACTGACTCATCTTCTATGTCATTTTTATGCAAATCTCTCTTCATGGTAAATAGTTGTCTGCATTTTCTGTGATAGTAAACAGTGGGTACAGTACCTTCTGGCAAATGTTCACATAAGTCAAGGATGACTGTGTGTTTTTTCAATTTGGCAGCCTTTAGAAGTGTAGCCCATGACTCCAAATCTCTAGGCGACACAAGATTGGTTGACAGTTCTTCTGTGCCAGTATGAATCATGCACTCTGGGGTTGTCATGATTATGAAGTAACATCTGGAATAAAATCAAAAACAGACCTTAGCATACAGTTTATATTTTTTTCATATTAAAAAGTATCATTGAAACATAAAATCAGTATTTTAAATCTAGTCCACAGGCTTATTAATGTTCCCTCACAATTACAAATTTAGCAATTTAAATGTTGAAATTTAAAAAAGTAGTCTTATATAGACAATGACATCAATAAGAACATTCAGATTCAGATTGAAAGTATTCTAATTTAAAAAAAAAAAGAAAAAAGGATGTAATGAAGCATTGTGAAATATCCTCCCTTGCCCCATACTTGCCCCATCCAATTATTGATTGAAATAAAGTGTTTGAATGATACACATTTGTGGAAAGAAATGTCAAATTTGTGGACATTTGGAAAAAAATATTAAAACATGTCGAAAAATTTCCTGGGAAGAGGGAACAATTAAGACAAAATTACATTAAACACACAAAATAAACATAAGATAAAATTATTTCTAATAATAGGAAAATATTAAATCTCATTTCATTCTCTGTTTTATTTATTTTAAGTTGATAGAATAATTCACCCCATTTTTTAAGCCACCATCCGCAATTAAATGATACACATTTGTAGGGAAAGACATATCAAACAAATACCTTGAAACGGGGGAATTATTGTTTAAAAAAAAATATTTTGCACCCAAAAACTGTCATATGAGAAATTCTTTAATAGGATAATTCATTGAAATAAGGAAATATATCATAATTCATTCTTAGTGTTATTTGAATTGATTCGACAGAATAATTTTCCCAATTTTGAAGAAAAAATATTCCTTCCAAAAATTTGATTTTATATACAAAAACAGAAGATCTAATAAAACAAAACGCTTTTTTGAAAATAAAACAACTTAAATCATGTTTTATTCTCAGTTTAATTGCATTTGAATTGACAGAATAATATTTCAAAGTTTGAGAGCCACCAGAGGCTTTGCTCTTTAAAAAGATATATGAGTAGTTGAAGGTAAACAGTATCCAAGACATTTGATTGACAGATTTGGTTCCTGATATGAATGCAAATTCTAATTAATTTTCTTGCAATTTCCAACAAGAACCTTTATCTTACAAGTGTACAGACATTTGACACTACTGCATAAATGTTTCTATGTTAAATTTCAAGGAATTAGACAGTGCATCTTTGCAAGCCATTGGTGCTAAAGTTGACTTGTCATAGTGAATTTTATTATGTTGTTTTCATCAAATTATCACTGAAATAATATGCTTTGAATTATTTTACATAAGAAACAATATTTTTGAAACATTATAAACAAGTTTTTAATTAATACTTACCCCTTTATCAGCTTGAAGGGATCAATGACATCAGCTCCTGCATAGCAACTGTGTAAACAGGAAGTGCGGCCATCTTGGATTACCATAGTGGTACCTAACAACTAATTACATATCTGTTGTGATGGAACCAGCATCAAGTGACTTTTTATGATCACCATAAAAACTTATAGCTGCTAAAATATGATTGCTATCATGGTTTATTATTGAAAGCAGCCACCAATCTTCATTTTAAACACATCAAACCTTGGTCACTCTATGTGGGCATCAAAAAGTGTGTACCTCATGGACTAAGATGGCAGTTCTGCCTATATCATCGTCGTTTTGGTTGTGACGTAACGTGTGGATTTCAACAAGAGGGCTCATCTGTTCTGATCAAAAATGTTGAAATTGATTGAACGTAATATATTTGCAATGTTGATTAAAATAAACAGAAACATATGCGCTTTATTATTTCAATAGTTTGCAGATTTGAACAAAAAGTGGCCTTTTTAATAACATGTTTAGCATAATGGTAATTTCGTTGTTCTAACAGAACAATTAATGATGAAATAGGATCGGGCGTCGTCATAACATTTGAAATAATCGGGAATTACTTAAATCAACACTTGACCTATCAGTGAGAGCAACTGATCAGAAATAATACTTGCTACAACTTTGGTTTTGTAACCCCCTGGTGAAATCCAAGAGAGTTATTTTCGTGGCGCACCCCGTCTGTCCGTCCGTCCGTCCGTCCCGAGAACGGTACTTGTGTTCTGAAATCAAATCCTCCAACAGTTGTTGACCAATCTATCTGAAACTTTACACATGCTTTGGATATACATGGGCTATACGCATGTGCTTTTTTGGGACCGATCGGATTCATATTTAGAGAGTTATTGCCTTTGACTTTGAGTGCTCGGATTTATGACTATGGGTTAAACTTAACTGAGCTTGGCTCAAACTTTAAATATGTCTTTGAAACATGATATATGTGTTTCCTTTAACATAAGACCATTGAATAAGATCTCATCTTTCACAAATTACCCATACAGTTAAACTACTTACTTGGAGGAAAAGAAACCCGTGGGTTCTTGCACTCTCAGAGCACTCCTGTTTTAGTTTACCAATACTTGTGATTTGCACTGTTGAATTGTTGAGATTTAAAAAAATATGCTTTTATATTTAAACTAGTCGTAAAGAGCTTAAAGATACTCTCCAGACTCAGCTGCAGTGTCTGCATAATGTATATACATCTCTATTGGCAAATTCTTTTTAGAAAATATAACAATTGTAGCTCATTTGATATTCATTTTATCTTCTAGACATTCTTTTCCCACAGACTAACGGAAGAACTGAGTGGAACTGAAGAATTTGCATATCAAATGATAAGACATTACCAAGTCTCCAAATTTTAATGAAGATTAAGGCATGTCTAAACGAAAGTACTTACTACAGACCTTTCATTGTATTTTAAAGGAGTTACCTGTAGTACTTTGCCTCTTTGATGCTCTATTGGTGCTTCTACGAGTTCGTAAGTCTTATAAGAGCACAGACGTTATTAACTAGCATTAAAAGGAGTAAATAAATATAATACCATACAAAACAAAAACCTCTAAATTAGAACTTCTCTCTGTCTCACGCTACCGAATCCATAACATGAACATGTCATTGAATTGTTTTGAATTCAAACAACATTTGAAAAGGTAGCGATGGTATTAAAACCGTTAGTCCAATATGCATAATTATGTTTGTAATGTGTGTAATGAGGTTTTCCCCCCCAGTATTGATGTTCAGTTACACTTGGTTCAAACTATAATTGAATCAATACACATTAAGTAAACCTGTAAGCATGTTCACTAATGCCAATAATGGTTGTCACCCCAAACAGGAATTTGGAAAGCAAACAGTCAAACAGACTGAAATATTTGTTAAAATGTATACGATCACACAAGAAGATGTGTTGCAATAAATAGCGTTATATGATACTTACAATAAGGTTTTTCCTATTCCTTTAATGTATAAATGACAATTTCAGTTATCTGCCCTTTCTTTTGTTGAAACCTAGAAAAAAAGACCTGAGGCGTGGATTTGAAACTGATGCGTGCGGAAACCAGAAACAAATTCTTTTTTTGTTTGTATAACATTAGCAACAACCATTTTTTTTCTATGCATTGAGGAAAGCGTTTCGATTCAAGGAGGGCAGTAGTTTGGTTACCCATATGTCGAGTGGCATGGTTGACATGTTTCCAAGCTTGTTCAATGAGAAGCATATCTTGCCCGAAAGTTGGTCATGGCTGCCGATTAGCATCGTCTCTCTGCAATAAGTCTTCCTCGATCCGAAACACCCGCCATGGGCCATTCTATTTGCACGATGTCAGTAAACATGACGTGACGCCAATGTTTAAGTCGAACTTTGCAGCGCTGCCCCTAAACAAGACGTGCAATTTGGTGAGTCCTAAATGACACTATGGCAGACCTTCTAGTCATGTATCCATGTCGGAGTAATATGTTATTCACAGCCTGCCTCGAAAATGGTACGTTGATAACAACCTTTCATCTTTCACTTAAGATCATGGTAGATAATATCCTCTTCCCACAGAGTTTACTCCCTTCAGGTTTCGGTCCTAACCTCTGTCCTAATATGAGGAATATCTCGGCTTCAAAAATGGAGTGTCCTGATTGGTTGCATTTAAATCTAGTTGTGCTAAATCAGCGTAACATGTCACGCATAATGCTATTTTGAAAACAGAAACGTCAGATAAACGTTTTCTTGTTTAATGTACTGTATTTAATACTATTTGATTTTGAGAAAACAATTGGCCAGAAGCATGCTCGTAAATAAAGAAAAGCAAATTAGAGACTGACAATTTTTTAGTTTATTTGTTTAATTTATGTCAGATATATTCTTAAGACATGCTAATAACCAAGACCATGTACAGTCAAACGTTAACATCCTTGAAATAACTCATAAACTATGTAGCCCATTTAAATTGATTTCATTGGATAGACAGCAGGGATATTATGTTTTGTATCCTTTTACAGGCTACGGGATTTTGTTAGAAACGAGGTAATGATTATTGGTATTTGTTTGGATTAAAAAGCATTCCTATTTGCGCTTGAACGCCATGTCTAGGCGAGTAGCCTAACCCGCTCCGCAAACAGAACAATCTCCAGGGAAGTGATCTGAAAACACACGCGAGGCTGACATTGGTTCAATGGTTGCGCTACCACAACACTCTCTTCACTTGAACAAAATCGGTCCATTTGGCGTGAAGCGAGACATAAGATGGAAACTTGTGAAATGAAACTTAAAAACCATAATAACTCGAACAATTTACAGCAGAACAGTGGTGTGACATTGTTGCAAAGTGCTGATATAGCACATCAACTGACCGAGGTTGCCATGATATATAGTAAGCGTATGTTTACATCCCATCCATTCACGTACGTCGATTTTTCGTTTGTCGCTGGCTGCTGATATTTTTGCAATGTTTAGGTCCCTCTAGGATCAACATATTTTTTTGTTTTTGGCGTCTCATTTTTCACAAAATAGTCTGATGAACCAATTGCAGATAAAAATTCAATAGAAAATAATATATTTCGGTCATCCTTTAAGGTAATTAATCATTTTCCACGGCTGGTAAAATCGTTCTTGTTATACTCAATTTAAAAAAAATGGAATCTATTTAATTCTTTAAACGGAGGTTTATGAACGTCCATATATTGACAGAATGATTGCACGGGATACATTTCTGAACCTAATCACTCAGTCCTTGTAAAAGAAACGTTTTCTTGCTGTTCTACTTTCCACTGAGAGAAATAATATTTTTTGTTTCATATCAAACGACATTCAGTCTCATAGCAAAGACATCAAAACATACATATAGTCGTAATATCATTTGTAATAACCCATTCCCCAATGGGAATATAAACGTATTTGAACATTCATCGTTTCTCCAATTTCCCGAAGGCTTTATAAGGATCGGAACTTGACGTGCAAGGTAATAATCCAACCTCAAATCTTTGAGATGCATTAGAAGTGGAATATATAACAAAACTAGATTTTTTTATGACAACGTTTTTATTATGCAGATATTTCGGAGATTATGCCAACTCCTTCATCATAGAGTAATAGAGCGTCATGCAGCGAGCTGGTCTTATTGAGTAAAGTGGTCTCACGAAAAGGTAAATAAGTATCACCAATGGTTAATTAATACTCCTGAATGAATATAAAGTTTCAAAACGGACGTACATGGTTTTGTTAAGCCATGGTAGGCCATTTCCTTCAAGCCGCCATTACAGGTGTTCACATTTAAATGGTCCTCGAAGGTAGTTCAAGTGATCTGACTGATGTGACGATACCTAAAGACTCAGCTAAAGTATTAATTATAGCACCATACATGAATGGTCACCCATCTTGCTGCCTGAATTCTCAACATATCATAATATCTTCAAATCTGCCTCTCACCATGAAGAGTTCCACATCACTGATACGCTTTATACGTCGCACCATTTTATTCCCTTACGGATAACCTTTTCCTATGTATACGACGTATCTGGCCATGCAATATATATTGTATTAATTTTAATAACAATTGAAAAGTTGAGAAAAAATAATATGCAAAAACTGTGCTACAGCGCCACAAAAATTCTTTAATATGTGTGTGTCACAGTCCTTAATTGGCTTAATTGTACTTACGACATTGCTAACATCTTAATAACCTCTACTCCAAGTTGGTGATTTGTTTGATTTGACAATATTATTACAAACCATTCCACTCAGACATAATGGTATTGAACTGTATCGATTTGTGTGGAAACTCGGAAAGGTGAGTATACCTGTAGATCTACTTGTACAATTTCAGACGGTTCTTGGATCCTTTAAACCGAATAAGACGTGCCATGCCGTTATGACTGCTATAGATATAAATGTAATTATTAACAGCAACGTAGATCAAACCATTTTGAGTCACCAGTGCATTGCACTTTCCACGTCCACTTCTTACTTTTGTGATAATGTCTGTCTTCAAGTCCATTCTTTCAATTTTATATTTGTTCAAACTCATAGTGGTACACCGAGTGATTGATATGGTAAGCGTATCAATTGTGAACTTATGCCGGATCAGTTGAAGGAATTTAGTCCTCTTGAACTTCACAATGCCTTCCTCTGAACCAGGACAGAAACGTTGCAAGATATAGCCGAGATACCAGTACAGACAAGAAGTTTTTTCCTCGTATTCTAGAGTCCCTATAATCTTTTTGAAATAGCAGCTGAACGATACGACTGTTTTAGAATCATAATTTTGAATTTTGTTCACAACAGCAACGGTTCTCCTACTAATAATGTAATACACAGATGCTGATTCTTCTGACACGGTAAATGCCATTATGTATTTATGCTTGAAAAGTCCATAGCGGTCTGTTTGGTTACAGCTGATATATGATATTCGTCTCTCATGTTCATCTTGTGACAAAGTGAACCATCCACATTTCATTTTGTTGAATTTTATATCTAATGTAAGTTTCGGAAGAACAACACCAATCTTAGAATATGCAGAGTTCTTCTCCAGTTTATATAAAGATCGCCGACATTGAACGAATACATCTCCTGAAGTGTGACTGTTTGCTGCATCTGAGGACATTTCCCTGCACAGTTCAATCCTTGGACAAGATGATCCAATGGTAGTAGTACACTGCTTTCCTAAAACGTCATTTATGATCGACACATCCAAAGCAGATACTGAAAGGACATTCAGAAACATTGCAGGGAAGATGAGGCACAAGAGATGAAAGACCATCCTTTCTATGCGACTATGCTGACTAAAGGTTGTGATGCTTCTTCCAATTGGAGATGCTGGCTGGTGAACAGGAATGTAGTCTCACTATGTATCATGATGACTCGCTCCCTGTATGGACAAATGGCAAAAGCAGATGGTTATAATCTCATTATTGTATTGCTGATCAATACTCCCTTTGAAGATGAGGTGAAGTCACACACTTGTGTTTCGGAATACTCCTACTCAAGACACCTTCTAATATCTCGTTAGTATTGACCTCCCGAAAATCAATTTTGACCTTTTATTAATGTGAATTTGAGCGAACACTAAAATAAATAATGTGATTCTATGATTTTGCCTACCCCAGTTATTACTGGGTGGCACATTCACGGTTTGTCATTCTCTATCAACTATTTATGAAAAAATTATTATTATCCTAAATACTTCATCTTTGGTCATAGGTTTATCACATAGTAAGATTTTGCTTATTTAGTAAAAAATGAAATGTTAAAAGAGTTGAAAGTTTAATGTATGTTAAACTGACAGTTTTTGGTTATGTCAGTTAGTGAAACTAACACGACTGTGCATAAGAGAGAAACAGGAGAACTCCACGCTTTGGACCAATTGATTTTTTGTGAAGGGAAACCCTGGGATCCTCTTACGAATGTTTCGAAGGACCAACCTACAATAAACCTAAGAGAAAGAGGTGTATTCCTTGGTTTTTGAAGTGTCGTCATATGTGACAAATTCAATTTTGCATCCCTAACGAGCCAGTTTTTATCTCAATGTTAATAGTCACCAATAAAATAATTGAAAGCAATATCTAATGTTAAACCTAAATCTAAGTTGTTTTGAGGTGTCTTCTATTTTATTTTCAGAAAAAGCTTTCAAATTTCATGAATGCCAAATAGTAGTATTTCGATATATCAAGTATCAAGAAGATTTCCAAGTTTACAAATGGGGGTATACCATGCTATAAATTTACTTTGTTCATGAATTAGAAATACTTTTGTCTTTATTCATGTCAATATATACTGTCGTCAACGTATTAATGGACTAGCATACCATATATACATGTGCTTTAAAGATTGTGACAGACACGCCAAAATAAAACGTCAATCAGTGTTAATGATCAATGGCAACCGAAATGAAATATTTTTAGGGTATGAGAAACTAAACTTAAGGACAAAAGAAACTCTACCATAATAATTTATTTTCAAAAATATCACATTAGTTTTTCCTTTTGTAATTTTGGAATTTAACAACATCACTTGAACACAACTTTAAATGTACCCAGTGAAAAATCATGTATCATTTTTTTAAATAATATTTAATGCACCAAAATTAGGACAAGATGGAGTGGAAGATTGTTCCATAGATGAGGTCCAGCTCGTTCAAAAGAACGGTCACCAAACGTTTTTGTACGGGAGGAGGGTACCACAAGGAGAAACTTATCACATGAGCGCACTGTTCTTGGTGGGTGGTATTTGGTCAACATGCTGCTAGGGTAATCTGGTGCTTTATTGTGGAGGGATTGGAACACCAGTACCAGTATCTTGTACTGAAAAGGTAGTGTACTGGTAACCAGTGAAGGGCCTACAGGATTGGCTGGAAGTGGTCGAACTTCCTCTTCCTGCTAACAACCCTAGCTGCAGTGTTCTGTACTCGCTGCAGTTTTTTATTTGGTTGTTTGGGAGCCCGAAAAGGAGGTAGGTGCAGTAGGCCAGGCGGGATATTACATAAGCCTGGACAATTACGCCTTATCAGCCCAATGCTTTATTTCTAATGTGGAAATAGACTCTTCCGCAGATGGTGTTAATACGAGACTCAAGATTAAGATTACTGCCAAAGGTCACACCCAGGTTGCGAGTTTCTTTGCTAATTGGAATGTCAATGTGTCCAATGTGAAAAGAGGGTAAGTGATATTGCAGATGTAGTCGTTTTGGGTAGATGATCATCAGCTCTGTCTTGTCATCATTGAGCTTCAGAAATCAATGTCTTGATGTGTTCAACACAGTCTTAAAGTTGTTTAAAAGCATTGATTGATGATGACTGTTCCCCAGCTTGAATGTGAGATAGAGCTCATCTACGTAGAGGTGGAATCTCAGCTGGTACTTTCTCGCTATGTCACCGAGTGGAGAGGTGTATATTGTGGACAATATTGGGCCCAAGACTGAACCTTGTGGGACGCCATAAACCAACTCCTTCTTTTCCGACATGTTCCCATCAATGCAGACTGAGTGATATCTGTCAGACATATACGAAGCTATCCATTCCAATGCCTTGTCTGTTACCACTAGCCTGTTCTGAAGTGTCCGCAACATAATGCTGTGATCTATCGTGTCAAATGCTGCGGAGAGATTTAATAACACAATTATTGCTGTTCCATCTGTGTCAACACCTCTCAGTATATCATTGTGAACTTTGAGGAGTGCTGTCTCGGTGCTGTGACTGGTACGATATGCTGAGTGTAGGGTTTCGTACAAGTTGTTAGATGCCATATGTTGTTTCAACTGTGTTGCAACCCCCCGTTCAGTTAGTTTCGATATATATGACAGATTTGAAACTGGCCGGTAGTTTTTAAGTGCTTCACTGTCAAGAAATTGGTTTCTTGAGGAGCGGTTTTATTAGTGCTTCCTTCATTCCAAGAGGAACTTCAGGTTTTGAGAGAGACAGATTGATGGTGTGAGTCCTTAGCAGGAAGACCGATTCCAGTGATTTCTCCAGCAACCATGTGGGCATGGGGTCGAGCACATTGTCTTGTCAAGATCAAGGATCTCACTTCAGCTAAGGTGGTTGGTTCAAAGGCTTGCAGAGAAACAACTCAGCTTTGGTTTTCATCGGGTTCAACATAAAAATTGTGTGCAGGTCCAAATCTGATGTTTCTGACCCTCTCTGTGAAGAACTCTGAGAAGCAGTTTGAAAGTTCTCTTGGAGTCTTCCTAGTAGGAAGAGATACTTGCTTTGGTTTGTGTAAGAGTCTGTTTGATATGTTGAAAACATCCTTTTTGTCCATGTGCTTCCTGTAGTGCCTGGTTGAATAAGTTTGATTTCTTTGCTTCAATCAATGCATTGAGGTAGTTCCTTTGAGCATTGTGAAGCTGTCTATGTACAGTGAGATTGTTTTTTCTGAACTGCTTTTCCTGTTTTCGACGTTTCCTCTTTTCTTGCCAAGTGTCCCGATCATACCAAGGAGCATTTGTATATATAGTTTCTGTGAATGTTTTTGGAGGTGCATTCTTGTCTACAGTTGATTTTGCTACTATGTTGTAAAAATCCAAACACTCTGTTATAGACAGTTCCTGGAAGCCTGACAGTTTTTGGGAGAGATATTGCTGGAAGCTGTCAATGTGGACGTCTTACCATTTCCTGAAGAACAATTCTTTCCTTTCCCATGCTGGTACTTTTATGCTTGTTTTAAAGACGACTGTAGAATGGTCAGACTTTATAGAGGAATCAAGTGAGATGTCCTTAACTGTTGTGTCATCTTGGCGAGTGATAATCAGGTCTAAAATATCTCCCCTGATGTTAGTTGGTTCACATACATGCTGAACTAGTCCGTGGGCATCAAGTAAACTCATGAATCTGGTTGCATTATTGTTTTGTTAATAGTTTATGTAATAGTTGAAATCACAAAGAATAAGTATTTGGGGTTGTAATTAGGGAGTCCAATAGAGTGCCGAATTCATCAGAGAACTCACTTGATGTCTTTGGAGGCCTGTATATGAACAGATTTTTCAAAGTTGTTCTGTATTCCGAGTTTCAGATGACAACATTGAAGTCTATCAGTGTATACAATAGCCACAAACCCGCCTTTCTTATTCCCACTTCCTGCTGCTTGAATAAGTTTATAGCCATGTGGAGTCTTTTTAGCTATTGATATGTGGTCAGATTCGCTGGGCCTCAACCACGTTTCTGTTATTGTGAGAATGTCTAACTCGTTCCGTGTGATGACATCATAAAGAGATCGAGCCTTATCACATGTTGTGTCATCGAGCTTCACAGACCTAGCATTAATTAGACCAATGTTCATGTCATGTAATTTATATGTTGAAAACTCATATGATTTATCAGTCTCGAGGGTACTTTTAGTGTTTGAATGAGAGTTGTGCCGACATCCACGCTGTGTCTTTCACAGCACATATTCCAAGACGATGAAGTTCATGCAATGTACATAATGGTATCCACAGTTATTTGCTTACAGAAAATCCGGAGACAGAGTGAAGAAGTTGAAATACCACAATTGGAAAAGCTCTGTGTAAGTCCAGGTCTGATAGTAGATATGACATGTTAGGAATTGGAAAATGAGGTTCATAAACGGCACAGAAAATTTACAGCGCCATAATCATTTCGTCACTGTGACGTCATCAATAGCTTTGACCTAATATCATGTTGGCAGCAGGAGTACAGTTACCAGGCGTGTTTAGGGACACATTATTCAATGCCACCTGCCCTTCTGCAGGATGACGTCAGGGTGTCAACATAACCCCAACACCGCCCGGATCACAATCTATCTGGGAACAATGTCATTATCTTGCAAGCTTGTCCGACTTAGTCAAGTCAAGTTAAAAAACAGTTATTCAAGCACTCATTCGAGACATCATTTCGCTTTTGTTTTTACAGATGTTCAACACACCTTGTTTCTGCACACCCTCAGTTGTCAGTTAGAGATGTACATAGACTTGTAGTTTCTGTGTCCATTTTCAGTAACAGTGTTGAACATGTATTTTGGAAAATAAAATACACCTTTTGGAATAGGATCATATAATCATTATATTGTAACTAATCGGAATACACTTTATTTTATGATAATTTTTTTTTGTTATTTTAACAGTTCTATACTTTTTTAAATTTGTGGGTCAATGTAGCGGGTTTTGAATTTACAAACCCCTTTTCCCTCCCGAATTCCTCAATTATTTTAGAAAATTGTGTATACTTTTTGTTTTTTAACAGTGTTAATCAACATGGAAAAGCCTTTTATTTTATTGATACTGTTTTCATAAGTGTTAATATTTGAATTTAGATCAAACTAGGAAACAGATATTGCATATTTTGAAAATTGCTGTGTAAGACATAGAGGAAAAACGTGAAAACTGTTGAGTCCCCATCAGCTTGAGACGCCACCTAGTAGAAAAGTCTCGAGTCTGTTATCAATCTATATGACCAATTTTCATGAATTTGTAGTGGATTTTACTTATTGTGTGGAACTTCCTTAAAAACCTGTTTCTTCTGCAAATTGACTTTTACCCCCAATTCAATGTGTGACGTCTCACTATGTATACTGCACATGGTCCATTTGTGGAAAATTTCCAACAAAACAGGGTCAGATGAATCGTCTGTCAAACTTATATCACTTTATCTATCTAATATATGTGTTAACGTTGATAACACAAAAGCAATGTTGATAAAGCTTCTTTTGCCCGTGAGTTTATATGCATTTTGGAACTTTGTTTCTGTGTCTTCTCTTTCTTAATTTGTTTTCTCTGTCGAATACTTGTTTATGGCCATACAATCACCAGACATTTCACAGACGAAATTTTGACTTTTAGAATATAATTTAATTGTCTAACATCCGGCAAAAGTGAAGTTCTGCCATGATGAAATCTCATCTTGTGACTGAATACAGCGAACATTGTGACATTCCCTGAAAATCATTGTGTATAATTGCTCTTCCCACATAGTTTACTCTCTTCAGATTTTCAATTCTAACCTCTGTTCTACTATGAGGAATTTTCTCGGCTAGAAATGGAGTGTCCTGCCCTGTATTCAAGATCGTTAATGTAAAGCATAGGCATCACATGTGAGATCTTGCTGGAACTAGCCATCTTAAACACGGGCTGATGCAATCGGTACATTAGAAACATTTTTAATCCTCAAAACCCACCCACGATAATAACAATCAATCTCTTTAATTTCAATGAAGGTTCTACAATAAACAGAATACAAATAACTTTTGCAACAATGTTAATATTTTAATCCCAAATGTGATTATTGAAATAAACAGCAGCGGATTTGTTTCATTTACGGCTTCAATAAACTTAATAATTTTTCCAAGGCTGGTAAAATCGTTATCGTTACAATTTATCTTTAAAGTCATGGGGTACATGAACCTTCCTATAATGAAAGGATTATTCCACCGGATACATGAGGATATATGTAGATCTACTTGTACAATTTCAGGTGGTTCTTGGATCCTTTAAACCGAATATGACGTGCCATGCCGTTATGACTGCTATAGATATAGATGTAATTATTAACAGCAACGTAGATCAAACCATTTTGAGTCACCAGTGCATTGCACTTTCCACGTCCACTTCTTACTTTTGTGATAATGTCTGTCTTCAAGTCCATTCTTTCAATTTTATATTTGTTCGACCTCATAGTTGTACACCGAGTGATGGATATGGTAAGTGTATCAAGTGTGAACTTATGCTGGATCAGTTGAAGGAATCTAGTTCTTTTGAACTTCACAATGCCTTTCTCTGAACCAGGACAGAACCGTTGCAAGACATAGCCGAGATACCAGTACAGACAAGACGTTTTCTCCTCGTATTCTAGAGTCCCTATAATCTTTTTGAAATAGAAGCTGAATGATATGACTGTTTTAGAATCATATTTTTGAATTTTTTTCACAACAGCAACGGTTCTCCTACTAATAATGTAATACACAGATGCTGATTCTTCTGACACCGTAAATGCCATTATGTATTTATGCTTGAAAAGTCCATAGCGGTCTGTTTGGTTACAGCTGATATATGATATTCGTCTCTCATGTTCAAATTGTTCATCTCGTGACAAAGTGAACCATCCACATTTCATTTTGTTGAATTTTATATCTAATGTAAATTTCGGAAGAACAACACCAATCTTAGAATAAGCAGAGTTCTCCTCCAGTTTATATAAAGATCGCCGACATTGAACAAATACATCTCCTGAAGTGTGACTGTTTGCTGCATCTGAGGACATTTCCCTGCACAGCTCAATCCTTGGACAAGATGACCCAGTGGTAGCAGTACACTGCTTTCCTAAAACGTCATTTATGATCGACAAATCCAAAGCAGATACTGAAAGGACATTCAGAAACATTGCAGGGAAGATGAGGCACATTAGATGAAAGACCATTCTTTCTATGTGACTATGCTGACTAAAGTTTGTGATGCTTCTTCTCAATGGGAGATGCTGGCTGGTGAACAGGAATGTAGTATCACTATGTATCATGATGACTCGCTCAATTCACAGACTCCTCCCTGTATGGACAAATGGCAAAAGCAGATGGTTATAATCTCATTATTGTATTGCTGATCAATACTCCCTTTGAAGATGAGGTGAAGTCACACACTTGTGTTTCGGAATACTCCTACTCAAGACACCTTCTACTATCTCGTTAGTATTGACCTCCCGAAAATCAATTTTGACCTTTTATTAATGTGAACTTGAGCTTACACTAAAATAAATAATGTGATTCTATGCTGATTGCCTACTCCGGTTATTACTGGGTGGCACATTCACGGTTTGTCATTCTCTATCAACTATTTATGAAAAAATTATTATTATCCTAAATACTTCATCTTTGGTTATAGGTTCATCACATAGTAAGAATTTGCTTAGCTTATTTAGTGAAAAAAGAAATGTTAAAAGAGTTGAAAGTTTAATGTATGTTAAACTGACAGTTGTTGGTTATGCCAGTTAGTGAAACTAACCCGACTATGCATAAGAGAGAAACAGGAGAACTCCACGCTTTGGACCAATTGCTTTTTTGTGTATGGAATCCCTGGGATCCTCTTACGAATGTTTCGAAGGACCAACCTACAATAAACGTAAGAGAAAGAGGTGTATTCCTTGGTTTTTGAAGTGTCGTAATGTGACAACTTCAACTTGCATCCCTAATTACTCATAAATCAAGGGAGCAAGTTTTTATCTCAATGTTAATAGTCATCAATATAATAATTGAAAGCAATATCTAATGTTAAACCTAAATCTAAGTTGTTTTGAGGTTTATTCTACATGTATTTTGTTTTCAGAAAAAGCTTTCAAATTTCATGAATGCCAAGTAGTAGTATTTCGATATATCAAGTATCAGGAAGACTATCAAGTTTACAAATGGGGGTATACCATGCTATAAATTTACTTTGTTCATGAATTAGAAATAGTTTTGTCTTTATTCATGTCAATATATACCGTCGTCAAGGTATTAATGGACTACCATACCATATATACATGTACTTTAAAGATTGTGACAGACACGCCAAAATAAAACGTCAATCAGTGTTAATGATCAATGGCAATCGAAATGAAATATCTTTAGGGTATGAAAAACTAAACTTAAGGGCAAAAGAAACTCTACCATAATAATTTATTGTCCAAAAATATCAAATTAGATTTTGTAATTTAACAACATCACTTGAACACAACTTTAAATGTACCCAGTGAAAAATCATGTATATTTAAAAAAAAAAATGTAATGGAGTGGAAGATTGTTCGAAGATGAAGTCCAGCTTGTTCAAAAGAATGGTCATCAAACGTTTTTGTACGGGAGGAGGGTACCACAAGGAGAAACTTATCACATGAGCGCATTGTTCTTGGCGGGTGGTAACATGCTGCTAAGGTAATCTGGTGCTTTATTGTGGAGGGATTGGAACACCAGTACCAGTATCTTGTACTGATATTGTAGTGTACTGGTAACCAGTGAAGGGCCTGCAGGATTGGCTGGATGTGGTCGAACTTCCTCTTCCTGCAGTTTTTTATTTGGTTGTTTGGGAACCCGAAAAGGAGGTAGGTGCAGTAGTCCAGGCGGGATATTACATAAGCCTGGACAATTACGCCTTATCAGCCCAATGCTGTATTTCTAATGTGGAAATAGACTCTTCCGCAGATGGTGTTAATACGAGACTCAAGATTAAGATTACTGCCAAAGGTCACACCCAGGTTGCCAGCTTCTTTGCTAATTGGAATGTCAATGTGTCAAATGTTAAAAGAGGGTAAGGGATATTGCAGATGTAGTCGTTTTGGGTAGATGATCATCAGCTCTGTCTTGTCATCATTGAGCTTCAGAAAATGCGAGGTCATCAATGCCTTGATGTGTTCAACACAATCTTGAAGTTGTTTAAAAGCATTGATTGCTGATGACTGTTCCACAGGCTTGAATGTGAGATAGAACTGCGTGTCATCTGCGTAGAGGTGGAAGCTCAGCTGGTACTGTCTCGCTATGTCACCGAGTGGAGAGGTGTATATTGTGAACAATATTGGGCCCAAGACTGAACCTTGTGGGACGCCATAAATCAACTCCTTCTTTTCCGACATGTTCCCATCAAGGCAGACTGAGGGATATCTGTCAGACATATACGAAGCTATCCATTCCAATTGTTTCGATATATAGGACAGATTTGAAACTGGCCGGTAGTTTTTAAGTGCTTCACTGTCAAGATTTGGTTTCTTGAGGAGCGGTTTTATTAGTGCTTCCTTCATTCCAAGAGGAACTTCAGGTTTTAAGAGAGACAGATTGATGGTGTGAGTCCTTAGCAGGAGGACCGATTCCAGTGATTTCTTCAGCAACCATGTGGGCATGTGGTCGAGCATATTGTCTTGTCAAGATCAAGGATCTCACTTCAGCTAAGGTGGTTGGTTCAAAGGCTTGCAGAGAAACATCACAGCTTTTGTTTTCATCGGGTTCAACATCAACATTGTGTGTAAGTCCAGATCTGATGTTTCTGACCCTCTCTGTGAAGAACTCTGAGAAGCAGTTTCAAAGTTCTCTTGGAGTCTTCCTAGTAGGAAGAGATACTTGCTTCGGTTTATGTAAGAGTCTGTTTGATATTTTAAAAACATCCTTTTTGTCCATGTGCTTCCTGTAGTGCTTGGTTGAAGAAGTTTGATTTCTTTGCTTCAATCAATGCATTGAGGTATTTCCTTTGAGCATTGTGAAGCTGTCTATGTACAGTGAGATTGTTTTTTCTGATCGGCTTTTCCTGTTTTCGACGTTTCCTCTTTCCTTGCCTAGTGTCCCGATCATACCAAGGAGCATTTGTATATATAGTTGCTGTGAATGTTTTAAGAGGTGCATTCTGGTCTACGGTTGATTTTGCCACTATGTTCTACAGATCCAAACACTCTGTTATAGACAGTTCCTGGAAGCCTGACAGTTTTTAGGAGAGATATTGCTGGAAGCTGTCAGTGTCGACTTCTTACCATTTCCTGAAGAACAGTTCTTTCCTTTCCCGTGCTGGTACGACTGTAGAATGGTCAGACTTTATAGAGGAATCAAGTGAGATGTCCATAACTGTTGTGTCATCTTGGTGAGTGATAATCAGGTCTAAAATGATGAACCTGATGTGAGTTGGTTCACATACATGCTGAACTAGTCCCTGGGCATCAAGTACACTTATGAATCTGGTGGCATCCTTGTTTTGTTTGTCGTCCATGTGATTGTTGAAATCACCAAGAATAAGTAGACGCCCCAGGGTGTAGTTAGGGAGTCCAATAGAGCGCCGAATTCATCAAAGAAATCATTTGATGTCTTTGGATGCCTGTGTAGGTTCATGTGCTGTCTCGAATTCTTAAGCAGAATGAAGTTGTTCTGTATTCTGATTTTCAAATGAGAACATTGAAGTCTATCAGTGTATACAATAGCCACACCCCCGCCTTTCTTATTCCCACTTCTTGCTGCTTGAATAAGTTTGTAGCCGTGTGGAGTCATTTTAGCCATTAATATCTGGTCAGGTTCTCTGTGATGAGATCATAAAGAGATTGAGCCTTACCACATGTTGTGTCATGTAGGTTCACAGACCTAGCATTAATTAGACCAATCTTCATGTCATGTAATTTATATGTTGAAAACTCATATGATTTATCAGTCTCGAGGGTACTTTTAGTGTTTGAATGAGAGTTGTGCCGCATCTACGCTGTGTCTTTCACAGCACATATTCCAAGACGATGAAGTTCATGCAATGTACATAATGGTATCCACAGTTATTTGCTTACAGAAAATCCGGAGACAGAGTGAAGAAGTTGAAATACCACAATTGGAAAAGCTCTGTGTAAGTCCTGGTCTGATAGTAGATATGACATGTTAGGAATTGGAAAATGAGGTTCATAAACGGCACAGAAAATTTACAGCGCCATAATCATTTCGTCACTGTGACGTCATCAATAGCTTTGACCTAATATCATGTTGGCAGCAGGAGTACAGTTACCAGGCGTGTTTAGGGACACAGTATTCAATGCCACCTGCCCTTCTGCAGGATGACGTCAGGGTGTCAACATAACCCCAACACCGCCCGGATCACAATACATCTGGGAACAATGTCATTATCTTGCAAGCTTGTCCGACTTAGTCAAGTCAAGTTAAAAAACAGTAGTCAAGCACTCATTCGAGACATCATTTCGCTTTTGTTTTTACAGATGTTCAACACACCTTGTTTCTGCACACTCTCAGTTGTCAGTTAGAGATGTACATAGACTTGTAGTTTCTGTGTCCATTTTCAGTAACAGTGTCATACATGTATTTTGATATATAAAATACACCTTTTGGAATAGGATCATATAATCATTATATTGTAACTAATCGGAATACACTTTATTTTATGATAAAATCTTTTTTGTTATTTAAACAGTTCTATACTTCTTAAAATTTGTGGGTAAATGTAGGGGGTTTTGAATTTACAAACCCCTTTTCCCTCCCGAATTCCTCAATTATTTTAGAAAATTGTGTATACTTTTTGTTTTTAAACAGTGTTAATCAACATGGAAAAGCCTTTTATTTTGTTGATACTGTTTTCATAAGTGTTAATCTTTCAATTTAAACCAACTAGGAAACAGATATTGCATATTTTGAAAATTGCTGTGTAAGACATAGAGGAAAAACGTGAAAACTGTGGAGTCCCCATCAGCTTGAGACGCCACCTAGTTGAAAAGTCTCGAGTCTGTTATCAATCTATATGACCAATTTTCATGAATTTGTAGTGGATTTTACTTGTGTTTGGAACCTCCTTAAAAATCCGTTTCTTCTGCAAATTGACTTTTACCCCCAATTCCACGTGTGTCGTCTCACTATGTATACTGCACATGGTCCATTTGTGGAATTGCCAACAAAACAGGGTCAGATGAATCGTCTGTCAAACTTATATCACTTTATCTATCTAATATATGTGTTAACGTTGATAACACAAAAGCAATGTTGATATAGTTTCTTTTGCCCGTGAGTTTATATGCATTTTGAAATTTTGTTTCTGTGTCTTTTTTTCTTAATTTGTTTTTCTCTGTCGAATACTTGTTTATGGCCATACAATCACCAGACATTTCACAGACGAAATTTTGATTTTAGAATATAATTTAATTGTCTAACATCCGGCAAAAGTGAAGTTATGCCATGATGAAATCTCATCTTGTTACTGAATACAGCGAACATTGTGACATTCCCTGAAAATCATGGTGTATAATAGTCGCTTCCCACAGAGTTTACTCTCTTCAGATTTTCGATTCTAACCTCTGTTCTGCTATGAGGAATTTTCTCGGCTAGAAATGGAGTGTCCTGCCCTGTGTTCAAGATTGTTAATGTAAAGCATAGGCATCACATGTGAGATCTTGCTGGAACTGCCGATCACGGAACATGGGGCTGATGCAAACGGTTCATTAGAAAAAAAATTTATCCTAAAAAATCCACCCACGATAATAACAAGGCAAAAGTGAGCGCAACTCACATACATTAGAACTAAATTGGAAAATATAATCTGCTCAATCATGTCAATGAATAACAATAATTGTTTTTAATGAAAATATTTTAAAACATTATTGGAATCGTGGAACCAATGAAAGGCACAACAATATCATAAAGGTAGGCATTATCTATATTTAAGTTTTCAAGTTATATAGTTTTTTAGTGATGCTCACGAAATGACACAAATGACAAAATAGGTTATTTCCATACCAAAGTTTAAAAGTCAAATAGTTTTTGAGATATTCTCCAGAAACGAGACAAAGCCCAAAATCTGACCATTTTGGGTCCAAATTTCAAAAATTATTTGGACCTTGGAGTGGAGACCCCTAAAAGGCACAACAGCACCATATGGGTTACTTCCATACCAAATTTGAAGTTTCTAAGACGAACAGTTTTTGAGATATGCTCCAGAAACAAGACAAAGTCCCCAAATCCGACAGTTTTTTTTCAAAATTACAAAAAGTATTTCGACATTGGAGTTGAGACCCCTAAAAGGCACCACATGGGTTACTTCCATTCCAAATTTGAAGTTTCTAAGTCGAATAGTTTTTGAGATATTCCCTGTAAACGAGACAAATTCCAAAAATCCGAAGTTTTTTGTCAAAATTTCAAAAATGATTTGGACCTTGCAGTTGAGACCCCTAAAAGGCACAACAGGACCATATAGGTTACTTCCATACCAAAGTTTCCAAGTCAAATAGTTTTTGAGATATGCTCCGGAAACGATTTCGGACAGACAGACGGGCGACGGACGCACGGACGGACACACGGAGCGCTATATACCCTCGACTACGTCGTAGCGGGGGTATAACAATTAACCTATTCAATTTTAATGAAGGATCTACAATAAACATAAAACAAATCTAATTGTTTAAAAAAAAGAAAAAAATAACTTTTACAACAATGTTAATATTCACAGCAGCTGAATTGTTGCATTTACGGATTCAATAAACTTAATAATCAGTTTCCTAAGACTGGTAAAAATCGTTCTTGGTCTCATGGGGTACATGAACGTTCCTATAATGAAAGGATTATTCCACCGGATACATGAGGACATCTGTAGATCTACTTGTACAATTTCAGGTGGTTATTTGATCGTTTAAACAAAACGCGACGTGCCATGCCGTTATGACTGTTATACATCAGAATGTAATTATTAACAGCAACGTAGATTAAACCATTTTGAGTCACCAGTGCATTGCACTTTCCACGTCCACTTCTTACTGTTGTGATAATGTCTGTCTTCAAGTCCATTCTTTCAATGTTATATTTGTTCGACCTCATAGTTTTACACCAAGTGATAGATGTGATAAGCGGGTCAATTATGAACCTATGCTTGATCAGTTGAAGGGATGTAGTCCTCTTGAACTTCACAATGCCTTCGCCTGAACCAGGACAGAAACGTTGCAAGATATAGCCGACATACCAGTACAGACAAGAAGTTTTCTCCTCGTATTCTAGAGTCCCTACAGTGTCCTTGATATAGAAGGTGAGTGAAATGATTATTTTAGAATCATCTTTTTGAACTCTTTTCACGACAGCATCGTTTCCCCTCCTCATAATGTAATACACAGATGCTGAGTTTTCTGACACGGTAAATGCCATAATGTATTTACGTTTTAAAAGTACGTTGACATGTGTCTGTCTGCAGCTGATATATGATATTCGTCTGTAATGTTCAAATCGTTCATCTCGTGACAAAGTGAACCATCCGCATTTCATTTTGTTGAATTTTATATCTAATGTAAGTTTCGGAAGAACAACACCAATCTTAGAATATGCTGAGTTCTTCTCCAGTTTATATAAAGATCGCCGACATTGAACGAATACATCTCCTGAAGTGTGACTGTTTGCTGCATCTGAGGACATTTCCCTGCACAGTTTAATCCTTGGACAAGATGATCCAGTGGTAGTAGTACACTGCTTTCCTAAAACGTCATTTATGATCGACAAATCCAAAGCAGATACTGAAAGGACATGCAGAAACATTGCAGGGAAGATGAGGCACAAGAGATGAAAGACCATCCTTTCTATGCGACGGCGACGCTGACTAAAGTTTGTGATGCTTCTTCTCACTTGGAAGATACATATATACGTATCTGACGATTAACTCAAATCACTTTCTCCTCCAAATGAAGACCAATCACTTAAGCAAATGTGTATATTCTCACTATTTGATTTCTGATACTTATTTATATTTAAACATAAGGTAAAGTCACGCGTGTTAGACACAGTTATTCTATACACATTCTCTCTTCTCGTTATTATTGACCTCTCTACAATCAATTTTGAAGGTTGTCTTTATGTGAACTTGAACATATACAGGACAAATTAAGTTAAGGATCTGTGGATTTTTATAATTGATATATTATCATTATGTTAATGAAGAAATAGACCACTATTCATAATTTAAAAATGTCCAGTTTATACCAAAATGAATAATGTAATCGACTTTTGAAAAAGCCTCAGTCTGGATCTTCGAATCTTCGAAATCACAGACCAGTCCGAATCTTCCTTTCTTCTCAAAGGTGATAGAAAGAACATTAGAAGCCCAACAGCTGCAGCACATCAAGGATAACAATATTGGTGAAGTCATGCAGTCGACCAATAGAGTGGGTCACGGCACAGAAACAGCTATCCTTCGCGCACAGAAGGAATCCTGTGTTGGAGTCAATGGAGAAGCACTAGAGTGGCTTTGCTCTTTTCTCACCGACTGATTCCAGTATGTGTTTGTGAACAATGCCTATTTCACGAAGAAGAGATTATTTTGTGTGTGTAACAAGGAGCAAATCTTGGTCCTTTTTTCTTCACCAATTATAATTACACCAGTGGGACGCATCTCAAGAACACATAAGCTATTCTTTCATCTTTACGCAGATCAACTGTTGAAGACACATTTAAGCTATCACAGACTGTGTAAACGATATCGGACTTTGGATCGAGATAATTTCCTCAAGTTGAGCGACGATAAACAGTGGTCTTGATATTCTGCTCCAGACAGGCCTTTTCAAAGATGTCATTTCCAACCTTGAAAGGACGCAGAAATGAGATCCCACCAAATAGCAAGGCTAGAAATCACGGAGATATTATGGACGCCGCCTTCACCGTGGAGCAGCATGTACGTATACAATATGTCTGCTTACTTCAAGATCAGCCAAATATCAGCTAAATATCGGTCACATATGGCGCTTTTGTTGGCCCCTCAGTTGCAGAAGTCTTTGTTAATGACATGTTAACATCGCGGCATGTCTACTGTACATAATACTCTGTTGCACATCCATCCAAATCAGCTGGACAAGTTACATCATGTTCCGAATCATGCAGCTAGGCTGTTGATAAGCATGTCAAAATATGGACACATTACACCAGTTCTATGGGGGTTCCATTGGTTACCTATCAGGCAGAGGATCATTAACAAGCTGATGACTTTTGTTTTTAATTACGAGCTCTACTTTCTCTGCGTGTTTCTAAAATGGCCTTTCTTTCAGCTCATCTAAGCAAGCTTGAGGTTCCAATGACAACAAGTGTTTGCCACTAACATGGGAATGTCCCCCGCCGGTGACATTGAGTTAGTAAGACACATCATTGGAGCTACTTTATATATTGCATTACTGGTAAAAAGTGCCATGATGATCAGCAAATTTTAAGACTTTGGATGCAACGCTTCATGAGATATCGCGAAAACAAGAGTTCAAAAAGTGGTCAAAGTGTCGCGGTGACCTTGACAATAAGGCCAAGGTCACCAAAATTGACTGGTGTCTGCGTCTTCGCACAATGTAGGCAGACACCAAATTTAAAGACTTTGGATGCAACGCTTCATGAGATATCACGTAAACAAGAGTTCAAAAAGTGGTCAAAATGTCTTGACCTTGAAAATAAAGCCAAGGTCACCAAATCGACTGGTGTCTGCGTCATCCTCCAATGTAGACTGACACCAAATTTAAAAACATTTGGTCCAACCGTTCATGATATATTGCGTAAGCAAGAATTTGAAAAGTGGTCAAAGTGTCGAGGTGACCTTGAAAAAGGTCAAGGTCACCAAAATTGACCGGTCTCTGCGTCTTCGCCCAATGTGGGCTGACACCTAATTTGAAAACATTGGGTCCAACCGGTCATAATAAATGGTGATAACAAGAGTTCGAAAAGTGGTCAAAGTGTTGTAGTGACCATGAAAATAAGGTCAAGGTCACCAAAATCCCCTGGTGTCTGCGTCATCCCCCAGTGTAGACTGACACCAAGTTTGAAAAGTTTGAGTCCACCAGTTGAGATATATTGCGTTAACAAGAGTTAGAAAAGTGGTCAAAGTGTCGCGGTGACCTTGAAAATAAGGCCAAGGTCACCAAAATCCCCTGGTGTCTGCGTCATCCCCCAGTGTAGACTGACACCAAGTTTGAAAAGTTTGAGTCCACCAGTTGAGATATATTGCGTTAACAAGAGTTAGAAAAGTGGTCAAAGTGTCGCGGTGACCTTGAAAATAAGGTCAAGGTCACCAAAATAAAATGGTGTCTGCGTCTTCCTACAATGAAGGCAGACACCAAATTTAAAGACTTTGGATGAGATTCATGAGATATCGAGTAAACAAGAAATGTGACGTACGGACGGACGGGCGCCGCTGAATACATAGTCCCCCGTTCCGCGTTGCGGCGGGGGACAATGTAGAAATTCGGTATCACAGCTTTTTAGAAAGCAGGTCAATTTCTGTCGAACTCTCTCCCATAGATTGACATCAGGAACTGTACTACTTTACATTTCGTCCATCAGAAATTTAAGACACATCTCTTTACAAATGACTAGTTTAATTTTGTTTAAATGTATGCTATTTTCTACAATGTGACATTCACTATCAATTCTTTTTGAAAATTTAATACCATATGAATGGTCATAATATAGTATCGGGCCAAAATAATTAGACAACTTTGAATTCAACTCCTTAATTTAATTTTTGACATAGGTTTATGAAAATTGACACATATGTAGATAATCTATTTACAAATCGTTTAAAACGGGACAATAGCCAGTCAGGCCGCTGTTTCGCTCCAATCACTATTTCATCTGTCGAGAAATGGATTAAATCAGATCGTCTTTGAGTTCCTCAGATGGCTTGATCGACCTTTCATGACTCACTCGTTTCTAATCTGCAATATATTTTTGTTCTAACTATTCAAATATGTCCTCAAAGATTTGCTTAAAGTTTGCAACGGGGTTCAGATCTAGTGAAACGGCAAGAAAATTATACTCTGCGTGTCATTTCCCGAAATTCAAGGTTTGGTTGTGCACGTAAGTGCAAACACAGCCATAGTCGTGTTGTACAACAATCAAATGCCCACTTTGTTTAGTATTTAAACCCGGCACACCCAGTTGTAGAAGTTTATAGTACTTTCTCTAATCAATGCGACCTGTAATTATAAAGAACGGCATTAAACCTAATTTTCCAATCTCGTCCACGCTATCTGAGACAGCGAAAATGTTATTCCGGTTTGCGCTGGAAACTCACTGCAACTTGAAATGTGACAATAAGTCTATGTGATGATTCTCTGAGATAACCCCGATGTTTTCTGTAACTTTCTAACTGATTTAAACCCTTTTTCATAAAATGCGTGAAGTCCATAGTTTTTAAGGAAGTCGTCTGCTACAGCGTCGTCACGTGACCCTACACAAATGATACGGGAGGTAATGCTGAGAACATCATACCTATGTCAGAAATGCAGAGTATTAGCAAACAATGTTCGAAAACACTGAGCGGCAACGCAAAAACTACTTTTGAAATTTGTCTCATTGTTTTTGCTGTATACTATACTATAGACACTATAAACACGTGCCGATGAGTCTATACCAGGCTAGATCAATATGTAAACATTTAGTTTCTTTTTAAAAGGCTCAAATGTGGTCTTGTAATTCTTAATTTTTGTTCATGTAGGTCTGTATAGACTTTTACCTTTATGACAGATCGAGGATAAACTGACCGAGGCTCAAACACCGGAAGTTGCTGGAATATTGAACACTTTTGACCTTTTATTGCATTCTGTTCTGATTTTAAAATAATCCTTTGCAATATGTATTTTTAGCTATTTCTTTGAATAAGCATTTGATAGGTAATTATAAAATAAGAGGTTTTATGTCAGAACTTATCATTATATTTGTCTTAATGTAAATGTAACTACTTGCATTACTACGGTCTGCCACGCTCACAGTGTGACATTCACTATCAAATCTTCATGAAAATGAAAAACACCTTATGAATGGTCATAGGTACTATAGATACTATAAACATGGTCAACATTCAGTTTCTTGTTAAAAAAACACATGCGGTTTTGTACTTATAAACATTTGTTAAAGAAAGACATGTATGCATGTCTGTATAGAATCTTCCCTTTTACTTCCCTTCCTTAAACGATAAATTGGCCGAGGCTAAAACACCGGGAGTCGCTTGACCTAATACATAGTATTTTGGCCTAAGAAATCCCAGGGATCCACGTCCGGAGGTTGCGATGGACGATCCTATAAGGGTTGCGGTATATTTAAGAAACCTAAGAGAAGGAGTGTATTCCTTTGTTTGTGTTTGTAGAATCGTAATATGTGACTGCATCTGCGTGCATATCCAACTCATAAATCAAGCTAACCAGTTTTCTACTAAAAGTTAACACTAGTCATCACTGAATGTTGAGAGCAGTTTATATTGCTGATCCTACATTTTATTTTATTTTATTTTAAGAAAGAACTTTCAAATTCCATAAAGGTCAAGTACATTGTAGTATTATTTCTGTATATCAAGTATCAAGAAAATCAACACTTTGATTTTCAAGTTCTCAAATAGGGTATACCATGCTATAAATTTACCTTGATCATGAATTACAAATAGGTTTCAAAATGCTTGTCTTATTTTCGGTTTTTAAGTTTTCAATGTCACGATATACTGTCATCAAATTATGGATGGACTACTATACCGAATATACTTTAAAGATTGCCGAAAACACACATCCAAAATTAGTTTAATAAATAATAATACATTTAATCAATGTTGGAACATTGGAAAACGACACGAAGTGTTTTTGGGGATAAGAAATTATACATTTTCCCAGATGTGAAATATTACATTTTTGAAAATTGCCAAGCAATGTCTTCTACTTAATTACTTCTCTAACATCAACCAATGAAACGTGGGCTGGGCAATCACACATACCAGCCACAGTTTGTAAAATGCCAAATTAAGGATTAACGGTTAAAATTATTCTTATATCCCCGTATGATATGTTCACACTGATGGGAGATTGGTAGTGATATCTTTAAACACTGATCATATAACAAAAAAAGCAAAGCAAAAGCACTTACCAACTCACCTGCCTCCTTCACATGCATGTTTAATGAGGGTTACACGAGTGAATGGAAATCATGCACAGGTAAATACAGTATGTGTTAAAATCATTGCCTTCAAGACAAATTGTTCAGGATATAAATATGTATAGCTCTCCACACTTGCATAAGTACAAGCCACCTTCCCATTGTAACCGGAACTTTTCCAACTACGTGACTTTGCGACTGACAGGAAATTGAAAGTGTGCATATTGAAATTACAACTACCTTTATGCAGTTTAGCACAACGGTTATAAAGATATGAATAACAAATCAATATTTATGCAGTTGTGTTATTTGGGTTGAGAAGGTCATGACACCTGCTGCACACAAACACGTGCTTACACTGTTTTCCCCCCTTTTCTATGGTTAGTATTGCTTCACGATTGATGACGGCTGATACAGGAGAGTGGCTAGAACCGAATATTTCATTCGACTTTATGTGTTGAAAGTCCTATGTTTTTCTTAATTTTGGAGGATGCTTAAGTATCGCACCATTTTACATATATACATATTATAAACACGTGGTTTATCTTAGAAATCCTCAACTCTTGAAGAACACTTTGGGGTAAAAGGCCCATGGTGATTTGGAAATCTAACTCACAAATACAACAGTGGTAAGAGATAACATGTTCAACTGAATTTTCAACACGCATATTGTCAGATGTTTTAGATATGAACACACGGGTAAAAGAAACGCTGGTTTTAAAACATTTTTCAACATTTTTATCTAAAAACCTAAAACCATGATTCGATACCATTTTTAAAAAAGCGTTCTCACAAACGCACCAATTCAACCATTTATGAGGGGTCTTGGCGAATCTACCTCACCAATTTTCGGTGAAATACATTTTCTCCCGTTTTGTCGGATATGCATTAGAGAGAATTCATGCGAGAATTAATTATAAATTGTTCACATAAACCTTGCTAATCAGGGTTGTATTATAGCATGTTATAACAGTTTTACCGCTCCGCTCTAAATCCAATAGATAACCAATGAAAATACATGATCATGTGATGTCTCGGTTTTGTCTTAGTGAAAATGATTTTTTTCCTATGAGAAATACACGTATCGTCATCGGTATTTTAAACTTGTGCAGATTTTACTATTATTAAAGGAACCCTTCGACGACTACATGTATATTATTTGCAAACCGGTCAATCGATAAATGCGTCAAGGCTATTGTAACTCTGGGTGTTGAATATTTAAGGACTATTCCGAATGGACTATCTGTTTTTGTAATGTATGGTATGTAAAAATGGCAAGGTAGAATCCGGGCTACTGATCTAGACTTGTGCAGGAGATCACGTGACGCACGCCAATGTATTTGTATCCTTCGTTTGAAAATTTGACAATCCGCAGAATGTATAACAAGATGTAAAAAAAAGAGGAAAAAACGAAATTATGAATACTTTATATTTATTTCGATTAAAACAAATCGGCAATATTTGTAATGGAAAGGAAGGAAAGCGTGTTCATATTGTTAATATCCTATTCATTTCAGAATTACATGTGCATAGCATATCATCATGACATATACCAATTAAACCTCAAACGATAATTATACAACGTTTTGTCAAATACAGAATTATATGTACCTACAGTTATATACTCAAAACAAAAACTAAAATTTTCAGCACTACAGTTGTATCCAGAGGGTTTGTAAACATCTTAACGAGCAAATATGTGTGTATAATAAAATGTATTGACTGAAAGCTAGAAGTTTTAGATACGTAAATGTTAAATTTGAGAGTAAACATTTTCATTTGAAATATACATTATTCTAAGGGAGAAATATACATGTATACAGTACTCCCAGTACAGTCAGACCCCGTTTATCCGCACACTTTGGTTACACTTGGATAGCAAGACGTGCGGTTAAGCGAATAACAATTTGCATAGAAATGCATAGAGGAGATTTGAAATACTACCGTTTGGATGGCCGGGTTTCAGGATATACCGGGTCCGGTTAAACGTGGTCTCACTGTATAAGATAAACATATAACCCTAGATGTAGGATGGTTTTCATATATCCAATATAATCTTGTTTCATATTGAGGATGGGAGAAAATTCGTGCTAAATAAATCATTTTCATATATCACTTGATTAACAGGTCATGTGATAAATGTATCTTGCTGTAGAGCTGTATGTCTGAGTACGTCATTGAAATGTATGGGAATAAACTTCTTAAATTACAACAAAACAGTGTCTGTGCCATACAAATTCTACAGAGTAGTATTATTATCAGATATACAACACAATACATGGAAGCATAATTATATGATAATATTTTGTAATTAACATATCAATCATTGCAAATCATAGGTGTTTATTGGTTGAATCTGTCACTTTTCATGTCACTTCTTTATACACTACAACACTTATCACTGGCATAGTATGGTAATTTGAAAGACACGATGTAAAGCTATAATATAACTAATGCATAACAGGAACAATAAATCACATATTGAAGTTCCTTAACATATATAAAAAAAAGAATGAATTCACATGAAAAATTCAATTTTATGTTATCAAAAACAACACAATCAATCAAGAGAGGATAAAACACAGTTGAACGTATAATGTACAGTAAAAGTTAACAGACAGTAACAGCTTTTGTAAGTTAAAGCCTTGTGGTTGGGTTCCATGGTTTGGGACTGACATGCAAAATGTTCTAGTTCCTTTACACATCTTTATAGTTACTTTTCAGTTCTGAAGTTACTAAATCAACGAGCTTCCTTTGGAAAAGAGCATGATATTTTCTAATGAACAAATATCTTTAAAGATAGCCATCTTCAAGTGGTATTGGTCCATCGTCTGGGATACTTTCAGAAGGAACCTTCAACCGGAGGATCCGCTGTTTAGGAACCGTACACGAGCTGTTCTGGTTCAACCTGACACGCTGTCTGGATAGCCTCCACAGTGGCTGGGGCGTCTACAAAAAAAGGGGGAGTAATTCGCCTTTCAACTTAATTTAGATGTGATGTCAAAATTGGTATGTTTTCGATCAGTTCTATCTAATGTTGAATGAAGAATGTGACAAATTGTGAAGCAATCACAAAGATGTATTTACCATTAGCATACTTTGGAATAATTCAGGTCTCATCAATATTACATTATTTATTGCAAATTCCTTCCTATATATATATATATATATATATATATATATATATATATATATATATATATATATATATATATATATATATATATAAACAATTTATGATCATGAAATTGTTGAGATGTGATCTTACCTAGAGTATACAGAATCGGCTTTGACGCGTCCTTCCTAGCTTCCTGTATTGCGTGCTTCATGGCGGACATCACTGATGAGGCCATACAGAGAGGAGGCTCGCCCAGAGCTGGAAACGATAACAGAGCATGGGTAATGAAACTACGTCCTAGCTAGCTGCGAAGATGCAACTTATAGATCTCCCTTAACATAACACCTACACGGTACTAGATACTCCTGTATGAGCAGAGGCACTTGTCGAGGATAGTCTCTTGCGCAAGTGAAACCAGAAATCTCACAACTCTTTGTTGTCTACGATCATTGAACCTCTCTAATACATTCATGTATAAGGCATTAGAGGAAGAAAACGTGAAGTGAATTCTAGACGTTAAGAAACGTTAGCCAAGCCGTTAGAATCATCTTATATTCACATCTATTGTTAAATCATCATTAAGTATTTTAAAAAGGTAAATCAATGTCTTGTTATATTTGTGATACAAGTGTTGTTAATGCCAGACACTAAGCGACTTTTACCAAACAGGGACAAGATCTTGTAAACATTTTAAGGCTACCGATATGTGTCTTCTTTAATGTTGATTCAGAACAAACAAAAAAGACATAGAAAGCATTGAATGTGATTTTGTACCGTTTGATTGGGCTCGTATTATAATTTCATTTCTGGATATCTAAAATAGCAAAGATTATATCAATTTAAATTATTTATTAAATAACATCTCTTTTAAAGTCTTCACCCAGTCTGTTCTCAAGTCTCACCAATTTGATATATTTTGTAACTCGGTCAAACTCACCCTTGGATCCCATTATTCCTCGCGCGTTGGGGTGTTTCTTCATCATCGTGATCCGGAAGTCGATTGGGATATCCTTGCCCAGTGGAGGCTTGTACTCCTGGGAACATAATTTCGTTATACAGTTTTAGTATTTAATAAGTACTACTTCAATATGATACACTGTATATGTATACTATTGGAGCACAGTGGTAAAGTGCTTAGCATGCTGGCCTCTCACCACAAAGGCCCGGGTTCGAATCCCGGTGGAGACACCAAAAATGTGTGACCTGGGTCTCATACTGTATTGATAGCTCATTTTGTGAACCCACACTGACATCAGATATTTTTCATGTGTATCTATAACTTGATTTGGAATTGAAACGAACAGTTTAATTCTGTGTCAGTTGTAGCATAGCAAATATTCGAATATATGTATAATATATGTATGTCAAATATCGAATAATACGACACAACGTAGAGCTCAAATTATTTCTTTGAGAATAATCTTTTGGATAATGTATCACATTTAGTCATGCATAAAATGCTCGAAATGTATTCATATCTTAAAGTAAAATGATGAAAAAACTATTTATGAAAGTCTCCGCAGAAAACAGGTGGTGCGAAGATGTTTAAACATGTTTGAGCACACACTATGGATGTTGGGTGATCACCTCTATCCCCTATGATGGTTAATCTACATCAATGAAAGGTATATAATGACAGGATAATCATGTTTACCCAGGTTCCATCAGTAAGCGCTCTGCCAGTGTTTGGATCATATCTCATCTCTTCTGTCAGCCAGTAGCCGAGTCCCATCACAAAGCCGCCTTCAGCCTGTCCCACGTCGATCTCGGGGTTCATGCTGGACACATTCAGTTAATTAAATGTTGTTTGAATGAAGAGTGTAATCGTTTCCTACTGCAGATTTCAAAGAAACATATAACATGATTTATGCTAAAGAGTGTCAGTTTTACACTATTAGAAAGACGTAGACAAAATCGTTTTATCAATGATCAGTAATCTTTGATACTCTATTATTATCCATTTAAACGTTTCACCGAGCATACCTTTTCTTACATTTAATTGAATCAATTAATTGCGTCACTCGCCCATGTTAAAGGGTAGGGAAGTGTTGTGTTTATACAAAATACACCACACACATGTATAGCGTGATACCGCTACAGACTTAACTGATGACGTCACGATGAAAGATCACAAGGTAATTACGTATGCTAGACTATTGGAAAACAGAGCGGCATCACACTGTGGCAGTTTGTGTCAAAATACTTAACTCAGACATGACACTCATATTTGATAAATTAAAATTAAAAGCATTTTCCGGTCTGAAACTAAATAGGTAAATCGTCCATTACATTGTACAACACGGAAACTCGTAGAGTACTTGCACTCCTACCTCTTCCCACAATCATAGAGCATGTCCACTCTAGTGATCTGGTTCTCTCCTGTCAGGACATCTACTTCAACCTCTATACACGTCACTCCGTAGATGTTGTAGTCGAACTTCACTCCACTTGGATTGGTGCTGTGTAGTAAGAAAGTCTTTGAAGAGCATTTATTAGTGGACTACACACAGGGAGCAAGCTTTTCTGAATAACAACTTCGTTATCGTGAATGTCCACGACATTGGATTGTGTAGTTATACCTTGTGATGATATACCCGAATTTAATAACTGATACCTTGGTATTAGTTTCATATATCTCATCTGATTAAAATATAGAGATATTGCTATCTCTTCACAATATTAAAATGAAACCTGATTCAAGAAATCAAATTACATACTAAATTCAGAATCTAGAAAGGATGTTTTCTCACTAGTATCTAGTTGAAAGGTCCACTCCTTGTGTGTAGCACTGGGCTACCAGCTGTTGCCAGGTCGGGTTGGACATCTTCGCCTTGACTGGAGCCATACGAGCCTTGAGCTGCTCACAGCATTGTATCACGCCCTGTGGGGAATATTGTCAGTTGTGATACAGTACACTATGGTCACAACATTGTATCACGCCCTGTGGGGAATATTGTCAGTTGGTGGTACAGTACACTATGGTCACAACGATCATGAGTACAAACGAATACGTATACAACTAACACAACGAATACGTATAAAGCTAACACAACGAATACGTATACAACTAACACAACGAATACGTATACAGCTAACACAACGAATACGTATACAATTAACACAACGAATACGTACACAACTAACACAACGAATACGTATACAATTAACACAACGAATACGTACACAACTAACACAACGAATACGTATACAACTAACACAACGAAACCGTAAACAACTAACACAACGAAAACGTATAAAACTAACACAACGAATACGTATAAAACGAACACAACGAATACGTATAAAACTAACACAACGAATACGTATAAAACTAACACAACGAATACGTATAAAACTAACACAACGAATACGTATAAAACTAACACAACTAATGCGTATACAACGAACACAACGAATACGAAGAAACATACAGTTGCGGAAGATATAGAACATTATTAACGAGCTTTATCGTAATAGTACTTAAAGCAAAAACTATATATCAAACTGATATGCATGTCAACAGGAGGAGTTCCTAGGGATACAGTGAACGTTTATCTGGTTTCTGCATGAATTCGTTAAATCCAGTCTTACTGTAGCTTATCATTCAAGATATCGACAGGTACATCTGCTTTCAAGGTATAACAATGTATATTGATTTCAAGGTACCGAAAGGTATACCTCTTTCCTGATATCGAAAGGTACAGCTGTTCTCAACGTAGTTTAGTTGCTGTACATAAGTGCGTTTCACGAATATTGATGAATAATTATTTCTTAATAATAGCAAAATATAAATATCCATCGAAATCTTTTCCATAAATTGTATGCAATGGAAAGACTATAATTCAGGCATTACGCATAGGCGAAACTTTAAATATGTTTTTTTTCGTGCTTCTATGCTATAGATGTTTGCATTGCAGTATAAAGCAAATTAAAAGAATTTTTTGCACGGCATCTTTATCTTTTCAAAAGCTGTCAGAAAAAAAATGTTTTGGTAAATGGAAAATTCAAAGCTTTTGCTGAAATATGGCGGATTAGACCACAGGTTCAAAGATACCTCCAGATTATCGAGAATGCGATCGTTCACTCACATATGCATTGATGTCCGTGGTTGTGCTTCCTCCGGTTGTGGTCGAATTGGCATCAGACAGAGTTTCCATGGGTTTCACTCTGATGGTGTCCATAGGGATACCGAGCTCATAGGCCACGAGTTGTATCATCTGGAGCAAGCATAAGTATTACAATAACCAACACAAAAATATACACTTTCTAAAAAAAGAAATAAATATTCAGCAAAACTCACAATAGACTTCAATGATCACTAGTACTAGATACATCTGTAGATACTAAACTGATTTATTCGGTAATGTAATACGTATTCACAGTTTCATGCGGTTAATGCCAGTATCATAAAACAGGACAAGCACAATCTGTATCTCTAAAGATCAGTAGGGAATCAAATAAACATTAATACTACTTGGTGTTTGGTCACGTTATGCCTAAAGGAAGAAAACTTTACTAAACGGGATTAGTGAATAATTCAGATATATTTACAGTTTTAAAAAGTCAACATGGATGACATAAAATTGCATTGCATCAAGCCTCAAATTAAGGAATATGATCACACTCTGTAGGTACCAACATCGACCAGGTGTTGAACACTAAAACTGAACATTATTGTTATACAAACAAATCCTTGAAATATGCTTAAGTATGTACGTCAATCTTTCGAAAGCTATACTATTCAATATCAAGGGTATTATTCATGTTCATTTGGTTATCAATGATAACTGCTTCCTTCGGCGGTGGACATTTAATTCAACATCATACGGGAACTAAAGAAGGAACAATGGCTGCGAGAGAAAAACTTATTTATTCAACATGATAGATGTGACTCTGGTTATTTCTGTATATAAGCAAGTGCAAAATTGAAAAAATATATAAAATAAAATTTCGTTCTTTGGTGAAGAAATTAACTCATAATTGTTGCATTAGATGGATGATGAGACTTGACTTACTTTTAATAATAAGCATTGCAAATCTTTTGACATATTTTCAATATTCCACTTATTATTACCGACCTTGGTATGTATGCCCTGACCGTTCTCTACGCCTCCAATAGACAAGGACACAGAGCCGTCCCCATGGTAGACGGTCATAAAGACGTTGAAGTGTACGCCAGTCATGTTCAGCTCCCATCGGATGGGGTTCACTGCGATGCCCTTCTTCTTCCATCGGTTTGCCTAGCAATTGCAAGAACCTCTTAAAGGTGACATGAATTTCCAAGGATCGCGTATATGTACATGTATATAAAACTCACATACATTGATATATGTTGCCATATACATTGTCAGAAGCATAAACGCTCTACATTGGAAAATCATGTTCATAAAACATCCGAAAACTGCAGATATGTTGTTGAGGTTAAAGTTTTAAATACTCGATGAGGATGTTATGTTTCATATTGCTATATATACAATGCATTACATGTTTTCTTTTCTAAATAGTAAACAAACGAATGTGGAATGGTTTTTTTACACACAGCGTTGAATGTTGCTATTTGTTGCTTTCTGTTCACCACATCAGCAGACGTCTCCAGTTGTGTCACCATGTCCTTGATGTCACAGTACTCAAGAACCATCCCATTCGGGGCTTTCTGAAGAGGCAAAACGTGAAGGTTGAATGTTGAGCTAAACAATCTTGCGTCTTATACAATATTTGTAATAATATACACTATAGCCGAAGACACTTTATATTTATTCTATAATAACTATATCAAGTATTTGGTTTGCTACATAAAATGTGAATATATAGAGGATACTCAAACGTCCATTCAATAATATTCTTACTTAAAGATTTGATGATATGATCTTATAAAGCGATCGAAAACGAGTTCGGATAAAATGTGTTTATTATATGGAAGGAAGGTTAGCAATATCCGTACTCAATTGATAAAAAAAAATAACGACGTTGTGTGAAAAAGAAATCCAGTGCGATCCAAAAGGCCATGTGACTGCTCGAAAGTGGTTCCGAATGCGATCGCTTTCACGTGCAATGTTTCACAACGGTGTTGAATAACATTTCGATTTTTCACAACAGTAGTATCTTCAACGAGAGTGTAATAAATGATTATTACATGCACGCGTTCATCAATGAAACTAAGATTTCCGCGAGATATGCACCATCATGGCGGGACGACCACTGTGACGTCAAACTGCACACTATTGTGACGTCATACTTGCAGCGGTATTTCACTAGTTTGATATTGTCGTATTAATATTACACAGCAGTATCTCCCTGTGCGAGTTATAACTGTAACCTACCTGTCCCTGGCTGAAGAGGTTCAACTTCCGGACTTCCAGTGGATCCTTGCCGAGAGCGCTGGCCACGTGGTCCATGATGGTCTCCTGGATGAAGATGATCTCGTTGGATCCTGAAAGTGTACATCAGTTAGTTTTGTATAGCTGATCGATCATCCAGCGCCAATGTTCAGATCAGCTACACAGTATCACCCCGCGGATTTTTAGAAGGAAAACATGTACTCAAATAAATCAATAAATCAGTTTGGCATTGCAATTGTTTGGAAAAATAGGTAGAAATATTTGAAAGAATAACGGCCGTACGTGAGCCTGTATATGGTTGGAAAGACCGAACGCCTGGAAATGTGCATAATTATTCGGGAAGTCAAAAGATCACCGTGATAAACAAGGCGATCTTGGATGCTTCATTCAGAAATGAACGTCAATTATTACCTAAGTTGATCAATCTAATATATGGAACATTGGATATTTCTCGTCGAAATACATTGTACAATGTATATCTCACCCAAATGAAGTAACAATAACTTATTTATGCCGTGGCTGCGTCACTCGTGAAAATATGAAGCTTTACTGCATTCGAGAAACCATAGGAATCAACGAGAGATATACTAATATATAGAGAATCTCACCCAAGTGTCTTCTGATATCAAATATATCAACACGAGTTGATAAAAGTTACAAATATCCGAGGCCTGCCGAGATGAGATAATCATTGTATTTGTCAAGAATCGACGGATATTCTATTTATTATATGATATTATCCATGTAATTACGTCCAAAAAGGGTCGTTTTCACGCCAAGCGGCCGCAAGGAACAATCCGTCACCACAGTAACACTGTGACGTCATAAGCCTAATCGCCGCGCGAGACCATTGTTTTATGACGTCAAATTATATCAGTCACCGTTCGCAGTGAAAATATAAGTTATTTTCACTGTAGCTTGATAGACAGTTTATTTCACTGATAAATCCCAGTATTTCACTGCTCGTCATATAATAAATAGAGAATCTCACCCAAGTGTCTTCTGATATCAAATATATCAACACGAGTTGATAAAAGTTACAAATATCCGAGGCCTGCCGAGGATATTTTTACTTTTATTAACGAGTGTTGATATATTTGATATCAGAAGACACGAGGGTGAGATTCTATTTATCATCCAAAATCATTCTTATTACGTTTAAGTGAAAATAGTGTACATCTCTGAGCACATCTCTGCCATTTTACTTCCAGTGCGATGAGGTCATAGCATTGTGACGTCATCATGTTTATGACGTCATAGCATCGTGACGTCATTACTCGATGACGTAAAAGCATTGTGATGTCATGTAGCTGACGGCGACAGGGCATTGTGCAAAATCTACTGCCAAAAAGATATCTCCTAGGAGATATCGCTTGATCTCACACAAGCGATATCTCCTGTGGAACACAGTTTTGGATGATAAATATTAATTTTCCTATATTGCTCCAATCATGTGGATATTAAACTTTTCTCTAGTTCTGTTCGTCAGGTTACATGTTTGAATGAGGCTTTTCTATTCTTATGCTTGAAAATTCTAGCATTGTCAAAATAAGGAGAAATTGTCAACTTGAAGTTAACTAAGAAGTTCTTCATATTCAGGTAAGTATTGAAAGCACATTTTCATCATGTTATAGAATAAGTTTTAATTTTTCAAGTTTTACATTTTGAGAACCCCTTGCCCTGAATCTCTGTAAAATACGCCAGCTCTTCCAGTACGATATTTACATGTAGTTACGATTTGTCGTCTCCAAACTCTAGATGCAGTCAAGTCAACACTCAAGGAGTAACTACGTGTCATAACTATAAATTGCATTGTGTAAACAGGCTTTACTCATACTATCATCAACATATACATTGCAGACTATAATAAAATCATACCTGGCGCTCTGCATGCAGTGTTACCGGCTTTGTTCGTTTTAACAGCAACCGGCTCGAAATCCCACGCCGGGCAGTAGTAGGCTTAAACAAAACAGTAGAAAAAGAATTAATTTTAAAATATGCCAATCATATCATTTGAATGGACGAATATAGTATATAAAACTAGAAATAAAATACAAGTCGTTAATAAATATTGATACTAAAAGATGTTGATTTTCTTTCTATATGTCAATGAACTATAATTGAAACTCAATTGTATGAAAACTTACCATTACCAATCCACAATGAACTTTACCATTTCCATTCTTCAATGAAAGTTATAGAAACTAAAATGCTAACTCACCATTGCCAATCCACTGAGGCATGTAGTTAAGCACCTGTTCAGACGGGTTGGATCCACAGTCCTGGTTCACGGTCAGTTTGATGCCGTTCAATTTGCCGTCTTTCGTGAAGCCAACCTTACATGGAAATGACATGAACTAATTTGATACAATGTTAAAGAGACATGGTTGGACTCCCGTATTTTACATTAACAAATGTAAACCTCCAGTAGACTACTTTTGAGGAATAAGTAATACTATCAATTGTTTTATACAACATTTGACATTTACCGAGTATTTGGATGTCGATGTTACCAAATCGTTATAACATATCTCTTAAATGATTTCACTTGTTTAATTTTCCAAATCACCAGGAGAATTATACATTGAAAAGCAAAATTACTAGGGTCTGATTATATAAAGAGGGCATTGGTATCAACAGATCTTATATCTCGTTACCATTTAGGTGAAATACTGAGTCATCGAATCCAATGCATGGGGAAACTACACTCCTTGGTGTTTTAATTAATAAAATCATTTTAAAATTAAGAGTTTACATTGTTACTGTGCAATGTATCGAAAGACAATTGCATGTAATTGTTTTGAGAAAATATTAATTTTCATCTTTCAATAAATTCCAATTCTAACAAACTAAATTCGCGGGCAAAATAAACTATACCAACATTTATTTAGTGTTATCAACTTTAAAGAGTGATATACGTTTACAGACGATTCATTTGACCAGGTTTTTGTTAGCAATTCCACAAAAAAATACCCAGTACAGCATTCGCAATGTAACGTTACAATTGAAACTGGGGGTAAATGTCAATTTACAGAACAAACAGGTCTTTTAAAACAAATATGTATATTTAAAAATTACATGGCTGAAAAACGTACAGTATCTCTTTTACAAGTCGATTTACAGAGTTTACTAGCCGCCAGATGACGTTATTGAGGATGTCTCGAATGAGTTCTTGAATAACTGTTTTTTTTGACTTGGCGATAGAGGATATTTCTCCTTATTTCCCAATGCAGATGGTTCAACACGTGCTCGTGGGGTGATAAGTCGGACAATCTTGCAAGATAATGACAGTATTCGCAACACCGCTGTTGATGACGTCACAGTGAAGAAATGATTACGAAAATGTAAAGAACAGCGGTGTTAGTTTTCTTTGACGTTAATGACCCTATGTTTTCCTATTCTTGGCTGACCATTGGTCAGGTCTGTTTGTATCCTTCATTGCTGAAGCCTAGTTATTGAGGTTTGGGCGCAGTCGAAGATGCAATCAACCTGGGCACGCCGTGCTCTCAACCGCAAGGTACGCATTCCCCCCTCTCGCTTTTGTGCGTGCAATCTTGGTGTGCACAATTTGTGGTCGTTACGACAGTGCTGCTTAACATTGGCTGATTGGTGGTCTTTTATACCGTTTGGCTCCATCTTGTCCTTAAGAAGGTGCATTACATTTTTTTATGAAAAAAGTTCGTCAAAGGTAATATTTGAGATTACACATGATTTTTCGCTGGGTACATTTAAAGCTGTGGTCAATTGATTATAAAATTCCCAATGGAAACACTAATTCGATATGTTTGGAAAAGAAATTACTTTGGTATAGTTTCAATGGCCCGGGGGTAATACTTAATTTATCAACTTAACCTCCCTGTAATATATTGTTATTGAGTACCTGATACTTGGCCAAGTTGGGATGTCGACCACCGATCGACTTCATGTTGGTGTGGAAGTTCATCTGAAGACGTACTGGTCTGGTGAACAACAATAGCAATCAAGATGTTTCATTTAATATCAACTATCAATTGTATAGATATGTACATGTGAAAGTGATAACAACACACTCCACGTACCCATATTAATATATGTACAAAATGGAATTTAAGAATACCGAATATCTCACTTAAGGTCTATAAACAATATGGCTAAACGTATTCTAAAATCTGAAAATAGTGGTTGTGGCAGTTGCCATATTGGACCAGTTTTCGATGGTTGAACGTAAATCTATACAATGACATTGCTATAATAACTAACAAAGTAGAGTTACACTATCTTCTTTCCCTGCCCAATAACGTCACAGCAACGTGAACTCATCTGCTTTAAACACCAATTACATTGATGCTCCTTTTTTTACAAAATTATATATTGCAATTATTAACAATTCGATGAATTCAAATTCCCGCAATTGCGGATGGTTTTAAAACATTCGGCACGGTTTCGCAGGTAAAAAGCCATACCTTCTTAGAACGTAGGCGGCCAGTGCAGCTGCACAAGCGGCAAGTAGAGAGCGGGTTATCTTGCCACCAAAGGCTCCACCAAGGCGTCTTATTTCCACGTTGATACTGAATTGTATAAACAGTTAAATATATTAAAACTTGGTTCAAATGTCAGATATATTTTAAAAGTTCATTAGTGTGGTGGTTTGATATTAGTGAATATAAAACTACGCATTTCATACGTTTGGGTAACGTATATCTTCATGCTGCTCGGATGTTGCTGGACACCAAACAAAGGAGATCAATAGCGCTTACTTCACATCATCATAAGGGTCGTAGTGTAAGGATAACAGATGTATCGCTATTTATGTCGCTACATGTCACTAACCATGAACTTTTGTTGATATCATGTTTGTTAATTATATTTTGAAATGTTTTGGATTATAGAAATTAAGAACGTAGGTATTTTAGGTAAAGAACAAATATAACAAGTCAGTAATTAGCAGAATGCCATCATGATCTGGATTTATATGTTGAGATTCCTCAACTTATTAGATACTGCACTGGTTATAATATGGACGTGTTCTACCGATAGGACATGCTTCTCTCTTTGATATTAAGATGTTTCTGATTTTGACACTTACTATTCCAATAAATCAACAATCAGAATGATTGATAATCTCACTGTGTAGTCGTAGCAACCCTTTTAATTATATAAGAACATGTGCCGACACCACGCACCTGCTCTCCTTGATGTTGAGCAGTTTTGCCACCATCTGTTGGTTCATGTCCGCCCACTGAGCTGAGGACAGGATGGTCAGTCCTTCTTCATCTTCACTCGGGTAGCAGATGCTCACCTGTCAGAAGCAGATAGTTAATAGAAACACTACAAAGGTCCTTTCCTACAGCGAGATCGATATTCAAAACTAGTAGCAATGTAAGAATATCTAAATTATGCCAACTTCTCACCTAAAGTACATGTACATGCAACTTCAAAAATAGAGCAGGCCTTAGTAATTGCACAAACAACTTTTTCCAAGGATGTCGTATATACTGTTGTTCGTCTCACGGACTTAGTTAAATAATAGCTGTTCGTTCAATCCGGAAACAAAAATAAGAAGCATTGCAATGAACACATTTGTTTGATTAGTTCAACGAATTTTCATGTATTTGACCAAAGTTGTTCGTCTTTATTTTGACAACATTTATTTACTCCACCGGCGCCATGGAGAGCACTTTTATTACAGAATTGAAATGAAAAAAAACCCCAAAACTGGCATTTTGTGTGTTGACATGTTGGCAACATACGGCTCAGACAAATCAGATACTATGGATATATCGACATACAAAAATTATTCTGTAACGAATTGTCATTTTATTACCCAAGATTGTTATGAAAGCATTGAATAAATTCTTGAAAAGATTAACCTAAGTTCTTCGACACTCTAACTGAAATATAATAGACAGAAATTACTGGTCTGAGTGAGAGCTTGGATGTTTTCTCTAATACGCCCAATGTAAGATCTAGCGAAATTATCATCATGGCTGTGTCTATCTGACGCTTTCTGAGTTTAATCATCATGATCACGACGGATGTTACCTCAATGCTTAGCAAACCCCATTGACATAACGTGAAACGTGCAATAACGAAATGAAAACTGGATACAATCCAGAGAATATTGCCACTACATGTAATGTCGACTCACGGAATATATCGTTATAGCTGAAAAGTAACTGTAGAAATTCACCTACCTGGGTCTCCATGTAGAAATGGTACTGATACCCCATAGACACCTGTCCCGTCAAAGTGTTGTCTGACTGCGCAATTGCCGCTGCAAACCGACATAAAACATGTTGTTTTTCTTCGTTTTTTAATAGATTATTTGATCAATTCTAAAGAAAAGCTATTTTTGTCTAATATTGTAGACTGAACCGTCCTCTCATTATACTGACATATTTTTTCTCTTTTTTAAAAACTTTTTACTTGTTTGCAATGACATGTGTGGTGCGCTCATAACGCAGTGTACCATTACATTATCAATATAATACATTGTAAACTCAATAATAAGTTAAAACAGTAGTAACATAATTTGAATGTGTTGTGGCTTATAAAAGACTAGATTGAGGATCCTTAGTTTCCATGTTCATAACATACAAAATAACGACACCAAATTAAATGTCATTTAGTTATTTGAAGAAGTTCTCATTCTAAGAGCTTGATTTTTTTTCTTCAACAAATATTCGTAATTAATACTTATTTCAAGTCGTCGTCACATCGCAAGTGTAGGAATAAAGTCGCATTGTTTGTAGGATCCAAACCTTGTCATTTTCATTTTTTCGATATCGAAGGTATCCATTGTGATCAAGAATGTCATGTTTTAACATCTCACAGCACACATTTACATCACATTAAATTGTGAAGCACCTGTGAACAAATCTTTATACGGCTGTTTATCTAAGGTTGTTAAAGGAGGCAACATTTGTCCGCTGCACTTTAAAATACTTCTATAACATCTTTCAAAGACATATATTTGAAGATTAAACGTAGCAAGTACCTGCAGCATCCCCAACCTTCATAGGTTTGACTGCGCTCTGGTACACTGACCCTTTGCTTAGGGCATCCTCAATGGTCAAAATAGGAGGTAGGACATTCTTGTAGGTCACCTTCACCATACTGGCAGCCGTGTCGGCAGTCAGCTTGTCCACTGGAATACATAAAGCGTTCCTCATACGTGTCTCATATATATCAACACAACTTAATAAGAGTTTGTTTTAATTTGTCCTGTGTATACTGACCTGAAAACAAATGATATTCCAAAATATTACTATGTACATACAAATAAGTTAAAATTAAATTTGCTTTTATATAATGACAATACGTTTCTAATTCGAAAGTTATCAACTATCATCTACCAAGGCATGTTACTACGAAATTCTCAGTTATGATGTGACATGTATAATATGTTTATATCAGAAGTGAAATGTTAATGTTTAATATGTTCAAATGCTAACTTATGATGAAGTGATCCCTGTTAATGTGTTTTCTATGTTTGTTTGCATGTGAATCTTCTGTACGTTTTCGTACTATAGGCCTGTGGCCTCTAAGTATTAGGAATAAAGATTGAAGAGTTGAGGAAACTATTAATCAACAACTGGTATGTTTGTCACCTGGAGACAGTAGAGTGGGATTCTGTCATCAAGGATTCTTTGCTAGTTTATGCATCGTGGTGTCAGTAATGCATAACACATGAATACGAGGATGAGGGTGTATCTTTTTTATATACCGAAAAAAAGTCTAAATACTAATGTGTGGGTGAAATTGTCTAAATGTTTTAACTGCAGTGCAAGTGATCCAAGTTAAATAAAGCGCATTTAAAATATCATCGAATTTCGGAGAGCAAAGTAGGGACCAACAATCAACCCTTCCTAATCACCAATCCCCTGTAGTCTAGTGGTAAGGTCTTGGGCTACAAGGCGATTCCAACATTGACTGCTTTGAAAATTTTAAACTTGGCAATTTTGTAGATATATTATCTTACTCAATGGGACTTAGGATTCCTTGCACTCAATAAATTCCATTTAGCAGGCCTTCTGCTGTATAATACCCTCCTGTGTAAGGCCCTCTCGATGTTCTCCCGGAAAAAGACTGAGTTCAAAGAGTGTTAAATGGGCCTTGAGGTATATATAATCAGCTTTATGACATCACATTCCTGTGAACCAGGTACTTGATGACCGTACAACCAGTAGGGTGATTGTATTTGTCCTTATGAACTCAATACACCTACAGATAATGGTGTAAATGTTTAAATTGAACATATCACTTTAATCTTTATTCTTAGAAGACCCTATTGGTTAAATTTATTTAGTTCATACTATCGATAAGGGAGTTTGAATTTGTGTTGTCATCATTGATTGGGTTGCAACAAAATGAGAAGATTACAAGATTGTGTTTTGTCTAAATGATTCTTTATGACTATTCGACACAGTTCGACACAGTTCGACATTTACATCTAATGATAATGCCATGAACAATGAAAGCAAGTTAAACGAAGGAAACAAGTGAACAGCTAAGTATCGAGGTACATGTATTATACTTGAATAATTGTAATCCAGTTCTTACCTGCAACGATCAGCCCAATCGGTTGCCCAGCATATAGAATCTTCCCAGAACTGAAGAGCTATTTGACAGAGAACAATATTGGAAGTTCACCTCAAATGCGTCAGTCTTTGCAAAGTTAAATCTGGTTTATTCATAACATATAAAGACTCAGCTCACTGCATAGGTATTAACACAATGTTGAAAGTGTACTATAAATACACAGAATCCACGTTACTTTACTGGTTTATTTTTAACAAAACCACTGCAATACATTCCGCTCTGCAAAATGATAATAACATAATTTTTGTCATAAAAGCCGAAAGAAGACATTAACATGAGAAGAACATTAATTGAGTATGAATTATGATAGGAAGGTATTAGACGATAAGTTGATATTAAGGTGACCACTAATTTCACGGACATTATTTTTATACCCTGCACATACACGTGTGGTGTTGCAAATATCATATACACATTTACTTATTTCCCAAGCATACGAAACACAAACAGTAGGTAGATATTTATTACCAAATATCACATAATTTCAAATTATTTTACATTACCAATATCAAAACCCCAGTTATAGTTCCGATAATAAAATATGAAAATATAATTGGTTAAAACATTGAATATATGTAGGACTTAACTAGCTATGAAATATACATCCCTCTTTAACTTTGTCAACATACCTCTTCATTCGGGTAGGAGTTAAGAGTGGGGGAGAAACTGTTCACACCTCCAGCAGGTATATCATCTGAAGACAGGTATTTCAGCACACCTGGGTAAGCCTGGCAATAAACCATACAATTACTTCAACATACCTTATTCAACAGTAAGTATAAAGGAAGGAGCTTTATCATTTGATATAAGCATTAGTCTTGTATCGGAGCAATAAAGAACGTGTCAATTCCTTCCTTATATTGAGTACAAGTGTGTGATCTACATGCTTTCCAAATTGGTCATCAAATATTTAGCTGCACATGACGGATGCATGTGCCATGGAAATACATTGAGGCAAACACACATTCCTTGGCAACTATATTTAAATGTAACTTTGGTCTTTTTTTCCCAAAAGACATTTACTTTTGCATAACAGATGATCATCGATCATAGACGTCCTGAAGTAAAACATCACAGTGGCAATGCATTTAAATCTCTTGTGATTACTGTACACCGCCTCTGAAAATACTGGACGATAAAACTGACGTGACACCAATATCAACACAAATAGCATCAACTTTACTTCCCACTCACCGGGTTGTTTATTTCAAATATGAACGTTGAAAAGTATTATGCCGGACTTAACATGTGACATCATATGACGTCATATAACCTTCGACTACCCACTCTTCAAAAAAGTAATTTACTTTAACCTCTGGCCTGTACGTATTCGCTCCATTTGGCGCTAAAAGCGTAGTAAGCTAGGAATTGACAAAGGGCATTCATAATACAACCATCAAAAGTCCCACCCACTCCATTGCAAGAAGTCGTCCTCTCGTGGACTTAAAAGGGGCAGAAACACGTTTTTTGTGTGAAATAAGCTGATGAAATGTATTTGTAAAATAATGTCAGTAATTGTAAAACACACTCTCTTAGGAAAATCAAGTTAAAAATGAGTGTATATGGTTCGGTAAAGCCATGGGATTGGTTTTTGTCATATAAATAATAAATGGGAAATTTGAAAACATACATTTTGAAAAATAAACGTGCCACTGCCCCTTTAAGAAGTGAACTGGACCTACCAAGGCAACTGATGTGTCCACTGTGTCTATGTCAGCGTTCCCCACGGAGCTGATGACGAATGATGCACACACTTCTCTCGGCCTGGGAGGGACGTCATTCACAAACTCAGCTTTGCCGGAAGTCTTGAAGAAAATAGGAAATGGATATTTTACAAACTGACATGGTTGTTGTAGTTATCAGACATGCAGTCTGAACGCAGCGAAATGTGGTTTGTTCTTATACTTGTTGTTGTGATTCCTAGATTCCTAGGAAGTAAAAATTCACAGATTTAGATTGAAACATAACGACAGCATTATTATCATTAACATGTATGAGGGCAATTTTAAATGATTATTGACATGACGATTTTCAAATCTAATTATTTGAAAGGATGATGATCATCATGTAGTCTGGCACAGATATGATAACAGAATATTAATTTCAATCAGTCAATTTAATGTTTTTCTTCTTATTACATGTATACCATACATTTATAGTCAACCAAAGAAAAGATAATTTCGTGGGACGGTTAACTTTCTGATCTGTCTTCAAAGCTTAATGGAAGACAAAAACAGTTATATTGAATACATTGGTGTATCTGTCACGCCCTTCCCATAGTTATTTAGAATATCAATACTGTTATTTTCAAGCATTTAGCTAAAAACATGACCCATGTCATATCGATCTTTGAGTATGTTTCCTGTCTACGAGATTATTACAGGATAGTATCGCGAACGCTTTCTTCGAAGATATGACTTGTTTTAGCAGTAGCGTATAACTAAATTAATTATGAACTCAAAGCCATTTGCAGAAAAACACGAATCTTAGTCAATAAGAGGGAATGACTGATCATAACATGTATACCTGAACTGCGGAGAGTTTCTTGGGCATTGCTTCAGTGAGTGGGTACTCGGTCTTGTCAGTGTCGTACGACTGGGTTCCCGATGAGACAGGTCGGATGAGAGACGTCCCCGCGCTCTTGTAGGTGGCTCCGGCCTTCTCTGTACACACTCCAAGCACGCACTGTAACAGGAAGGACGTTAGATCAACTCTTCGAATTATAAATCCCTGATTAACTGAACATGACATATTTTTTTTATTATGTTCAGATGTTCGATGAGGGTAAGTTGAAAGTTTAAAACTAATGACATAATATGAAACTTCTAAAAAAATTCACTCTAAATTCTAGTAGGAAAATACAACCAAAAATCTTTCCCAGTTTTCCCATGTGATAATCAATTATCCCATGAATCTCTGAAAGGTTCAGATATCAGATATGTTCTTAACGCATATGTTTAACTTAATCGACAGACTGAAACCAAACTGATCCAACATTCCCCCATAAACTGTATCCGCCTGTAACCCTGAAGTTTATCTTCCTGGCTGCATTATGCTACATATTGCTATAGTGTTAAACATGTACAATAGTACAAATTCTTGTATTTTTTAAAGTGTTTCTTTAGGGATTCAAACCCACAATCTCGGAGTCAGGCACCAACCACCAGCACTGACTGTACCAAAATCTCAGCATTCGGCCACCGTGACCTCGACATGTACGTACCTTGTAGAACAAGGATACAGCCAGGTTCTTTCTGTAGGCTGGGCTGGAGAGTCCGGCGGTGGAGTCTGGCTGAAGTTCAGATGTCAGCATTGATATGGCCCCTGGGAAGGATACAATAGGTAAAGTATACAAGTATAAACCTTTCCCAGTGACATAAACTGTATAAACCCAGGGCCTATATTACAGACATTTTAGTATATATAAGAAGTTTTAATTTTGATCGTAGCCAATGTTTAACGAATGGGCTAAAGAAGCTCTATCAATGTTTCAAGAAGAGTGGGCCAAGTCACAAACGTTTGGTGTCTAAATTCGCTACGTGGGGATTTGGAGAGAGAGGTCAATAATTACAGCAAGTTCTTAACATGTCTTCTTTTCTATCAATTAATTAAATGAAATTTATATTGTAGATGAGCACGGCAGATTTCTGATGAGAAACTAAATAAGAAAGTCATTTCGAACAAACCAGGCATATTAATCGAGTCGAATGATGCTGAGTATCTAAACGATTGACATAGATAGAGTGAATATATCATCTGAGATAACGGAGACCGAATGTGCCTCTGCAGTGCGCCTATCCCCAAGCCAAATATCTACATAAAACCTGTGGATCGACCCTCTACTCCTATTACATCATGTCGACCAGAACAAATCAAATTACAAAGACTCGTGGGAAGATAATGAATTATGGGGAATGACACACACGCGCATGCGCACACAAACATAAACGCACACGCGCACTCCAATATGTACTCCCTATCAACAATTTTTAATTTCTCTCTTGTAAAACAAAATGAAATCTTGAGGCGACTCATTAGGATCACTTACTGTACTTACAATACCGTAGACTCGCATTTCATTTAACTATGTTTATTGGACATTATTTGTTGTATAGACTATGCCATAGTCAATCTGTTGAAAGAGACCAATGATTAAGACCCTTCCAACCATTACGTCCGTTATGTTCACATTTTGAAAACGCATCGGTATTATTTACTTGTTTAACAAATGAACGAAAGCTGCTCACCTTTTAGGACAGCTGGATCTCCGACTTCCTTTCCAGTTAGGTAGGCTTCTGTCTTACTGGCGTGTACCTGAGAAAAGGAAAGGTAAGTTCGAATCTGTGTAGTTGTAGAATACGTGGTGTAAACTTTAGATTTCAATTGTTGGTCAACGTCTGTCTTACTGGCGTGCACCTGAGAAAAGGCAAGGTAAGTTCGAATCTGTGTAGTTGCAGAATACGTAGTGTAAACTTTAGATTTCAATTGTTGGTCAACGTCTGTCTTACTGGTGTGTACCTGAGAAAAGGCAAGGTAAATTCGAATCTATGTAGTTGCAGAATACGTGGTGTAAACTTTAGATTTCAATTGTTGGTCAACGTCTGTCTTACTGGTGTGTACCTGAGACAAGGCAAGGTAAATTCGAATCTATGTAGTTGCAGAATACGTGGTGTAAACTTTAGATTTCAATTGTTGGTCAACTTCTGTCTTACTGGTGTGTACCTGAGAAAAGGCAAGGTAAATTCGAATCTATGTAGTTGTAGTACAGGTGCGACTTCAAGATTTGAGATTTCAAATGCTGACCAACATTTAGTCTACCAGACTAACCAGTGTCTTGTTGATTCCACCATACACGATGGACGGTTTGGACTGAACCTTAAAGTTGTTGTTTCTGTCCAGTTGCATCATGAATCCGGCGTTCACATAGGCATGCGCATTCTGAAATTTAGTATTATTTATTATTAATCAAATAAGTTTACTTTTATAATTTCATACAAATTGTAATTCATCATATTATGACCCTTTGATGGTCGTCCTATTAACATCGCATGTATGTAAGGATCAATCCAAATGGTTTCTTAATGTGATGTAATGGGCTTTGATACATATTAAGAAGGATTTAGAATATAAATGCTAATTCATTTAACAGCGCCTTGTAACCAGGATTTCAGTAATTTGTTATCTTCCCATGTTAATACTAGTTACACCATCCATGTATAATAGTTTACATTTTACATCATTGATTTTCATGGTCTGGTGTTACATGAATTAACATCAAAGCGGAAGGTTATACAGAAGGATTTAAAATATAAATGATAATTCATTTTACAGCGTCTGGTAACCAGGATTTTGAATTTGTTATCTTCCCACGATCATAGGATGTTAATACTAGTTACACCATCCATGTATAATAGTTGACATTTTACATCATTTCATGGTCCATGGTTTCATGGTCCAAGCGGAAGTTTATACACAATACTTTACCTGGTTTCTCGGTCTGATCTTGAATGTCTTCACGTACACATCTCCTGTAGAGTAGGTGGGAAGCTCTACAGACAGGATGACCTTGCCCTTCATGTTGTGGGCGAGGAAGTCGATCAGGTTCAGATTGTACTCAGACCCGTCACTGGAGCCTGCAGTACAGAGGGAGGGAGGGAACACAGTTACCCAGTTCACTTAGATAAAGCAAGACTTGGTTGAATTATTTTTTTCTAAATAATATTTATGATATTCAAATTTTGCTAATATAGATTGGTGTCAATGCTGTTTTAACGTAATTGTGCTTCTGTGTTTCGACCTCCTCTTAAAATGGTTCATTCGTTGCATAATTTATTGACTATCAAGATATATACTGAGCAAAACAAGTTAAGGACCATTGGATTTTCCCCAAATTTAAAAAATGTGTGTCATGAACAAAAAAATTGTAATAATATTTTGATGAATGTCATTTTGATAAAATAAATAATAAACCAAAAATTAGCATTCTAATGTTTTTAATCGGAATTGTACAGACGTTTTGGGAGTTACGTGTACTTTGCCTTTGAAATCGAAATTGTTTTGAGTTTGTATTACTGTAAAGTAGACAATATTAACTGTATTGAAGATGAAATTCACATTCTTTGTTATTGTAAACTGTATGAAGTTGCTAGAAATAAATATATTGCTCCATTGTTGTACAATACATCAAACATACAGAATTTTAATCTACATTCTTACCAGTAAAGATAAAGATATTATCATGAATGTTGTTAACTTTCTAAAATTCATGTAAAACTAGAGCTGCAATTTTAAACCTGTTATGTGCGCTTCAATCTTGTTTCAAATTTGTAATGTAATTGTATTTTGGGCCTTTGGCCTCCATACTGAATAAAATGTCTGTCTGTCTGTACTTTGCCTCGGAATCCAAATTGTTTTGATCATCTGAAACTGGATTGAAATCGATTTCAATGACGTGTATGCCCTCTTCGTGCATTAATTACGGTATAAGAACGTCTTGAAAACCTTAGGAAAGGTTCTGAAACAGTTGGTCTTAGCAAGCTCATTTAGGGTTTCTTGGTGTACAGGACATGTTTCCGATGCGACCTTGAAGCAGTGGTGGTAGAATGGGGCTAACATTGCACAATTTCAACTTCGAAAAATAATGCAAAAAAAACCCAGAACAGTCAAATGGTCCTTAACATTTTTGCCAAGTGTATATTATATAAATATATTATAAATTAATGTTAAAATGTCACTATACATAACGATAATGCTGGATGAAAGCCAGAGTGTAGACTTTCAACAATCTCTCTAACCTATACGGACACGAGCCCCTACAGTCTCGAACATGGTGAAGATGTCGGAGGGAAACTCAGGGTGCATATTCTTCAGCATCAGGTTACCAGCCCAGCACGCCATCTATATGAACACAACCAATCATAAACAAGCAATGAACGCTTGCTTTCCATAGTTAATCTTCAAGAATGTAGGTATACTGCTTACAACTACTTTAATATTGAAATATATGTAATCACGGTAGCTGCTGAACGTTCAACAATACACTCTCAAGGCTACACTTCATCCTGCTGCAGTGTCTAGATTAATACTAGTTAATATAAATCTTAATTGTAATATATGGTTCCCAGCATGAATAGATTTACAGTAAGATATTGACACGGAATGCCAAAGGTCACTGAAACTCCATCGCAAATCAAAGCTCGCGCCCGTTTCCATCACTGGATTATTCAAGCCTTGTTGGATTTTAAAACTTTTCTGTAGTCGTGTAGAAGCGCGCTGCACCGAGCGTCATAGTGCGCGCTGCTATATTAACACAGAAAAGGTAACCAAATGCAGCAAGGCTCAAATTATCCACTGATGGCAATTTTGTGTGAGTTTTGAATATTGTAACATAAACAGAACACATATATTCCAATACGATGTTATGGTAAATATCTACGTAAGATGTCAAAAGACATTTGGTGGAATTACACTAAGATTATGCTTCATAGCATCTTCACAACATCACAGGCGTAACGAAAATATTTCCATATCTTCTCCTTCCGCCCTTGGCCTCAACCCTCGCATTTTCAGTGCTAAAATTTTAACGTACTGCAGGCTAATCGGATAAGCCAATCAGAAGACAGTTGTATTGCCTTTGTGACTGTGTCGATCGTCGCCTATTTTGAATTGGTTCCGAACGTAAACGGCGATTTCATTGGCTGTATGTTAGCAGATGGTAAGGGACGTAACTCGTGATCACAATAGGTGTCGCTGATTCGTTTCGCCACTCCTGTCTAGGTTGAAGGCAAGGTAAAAAATGGAGAGATCTTGATACAATTTCACCTTGTCGTGGGAAGATGGCTTCATAATGATGGCACTGTTCTTGTTGTTGTTTTTACTATCTTGATTTCAAGATAAATATAATGGTCAGTTCAATGTACAATAATTAAAAAATAACTTTATAAAATTAATACAGTAACAGAACATTACGTTTCTGAGCCCGGTGTTTCCAATGACAGAGAAGTGTTCGGCGAAGTCTGCGAAGTAGGGAAGGGTTGACTGACTGCTGTTCTTTTCAAACGTCTCCATCAGATTGGTGATGCTCACGTTGGCACCAATGGTCACTTTTGAACTTGGATCAACCTGGAAGCGAGCATAGACGATTTAAGTATTTAGTTGTGTCCATGGTAAACTTAGTATTTACCGAGCGAGAGCGAAGCATATACAACTACATGAGCACGAATGTCGTTGGCTTGTAGTGGCATTTGTAAGAATATAATGTTCTATTTATTACCGAAGTCATAATATTTAGCTTTATAAGCAAATATCTACTTTCACGTATAATCAAATTATCTACCTTCGTTGCATTTACAAGAAATGTGACACCATAGTATTATTATGATATCATGTGACCGTGACAAAATGATTCTGAAGCATTGTTTGTAATATATTGACCCCGATATGTTTGTAATCGTGGGTTGTGAAATGACAGAAAGAAATATGCATTTTAGTTTGATTTTACTTCAAAATTTAGTTCAGCTCTAACATTTTACTGCGTCATTTTGTGGCAAATATACATTATATAGAAAGTTCCATTGTTATGGAGATATGACATGTGAAAACATAATTTCTTTTCGTAAATGTGGTTTTGGAACGTAAAATTTTCGAATGTCAGTCCCAAATCAGGTACCTATATAGTGGGATAATATGTTATGTGGCCAAAAGCAGGAGTGACACCAAAATAAAGCTATGAAGTTTGGTATGTATCATAATGAGTGTTAGGCTAAATAAAACAATGAAATTTTATCGGACATAGGCGCATTACTTTTATTTGGGCTCCTGACAGCTTTTTACTGTGATTAAGAATTAAGAATTGCCGTATCATTCTTGCTAAACACCCATATTCATTTGTCAACCAAATATAAGGGTCTGTAGGAATGGTTGTGGTTCTGTTTTGTATAAAATACCATTTCCATGCTATATTTTGATGGAAAAAGATAAGATGTACTCCTCTCGGTCAGTATTCTCTTCAAAATTTAAAAATCCTACCGCCCTCGTCACTTTTGAAAAAATAATGTGCCCGAAATACGTTGAACTTTTTTTATGCAGCCATATTATATTATTTTAGAATATAGAATACATAATGCAGTATTCAAGCAATAGTAGACGCCTAGTGGCATCATAGGCTGCATGGCCACTGATTAGTGACACCTAGGTAATGCCATGGTAGTTAGCACCAGTTATAGGCCGGATACAAGTGTATATCAATATCATTAGTACTACGTTATTATTTTGAAAGTATGAGAACAACGTACTGATATGTTGAAGAGTTCCCGGATGCCCCTCATGTCAATCAACAGGCTGTACATCCACGGTCCTATTTCTCTGTACACTCCTGGCAACACAAGAAGGTATTGCTACACTTTCTCGGTCCATAATATTTATTGAATAACATATTTACAAGGCTCTTCATAGTGTTAATAGTGAATTCTCAAATTAAAAAACTAGTTTTACCTGTGGCAGATTAAGCATCCTTGATATTTCAAATTATGAACAAAATTGACATGAAACTTTTGCTATAAACGTGAAACATAATTTTAGATAAATGGGAAGATCACTTACAAAATGAATACACTGGCACAGAGTGGACCAGTATCAATCTTATGGCGAAAAGATGTACACATAGTAGTGAACTAAGGTGGTTTCAGTTTAAGATCATACACAATATCCTCAGTACTAATCAATTAGTATGTAAGATGGGATACGTAGAATCCTCTGCGTGCTCATTATGTAATGATTCACCTGAAACCATCTCGCATGTTCTTTATGCTTGTCAATATACTAAAATCATATGGAGACAATTAACAGAATGGCTTGCAAATTACACTGAAGGAAATATTGATTTTAGTGAAGAAAATATACTGTTTGGATTTAAGGGAATTAATAATAACCCTTTAAACGCAATAATGCTTATAACAAAATTGATGCTTTATAGATGTAGTATCAAGAAGAAGAAACCAAATTTCAAACCTATACAACATGAAATATTAAAATATTATCAAACAACCAAATTCATTGCATTCTCCAACTGTAAATATGCAAGCTTTCACACCTTCTGGTTATCTCTCCATATGCTTTTTAAAAATCATGTGTAATAATCAGAATGTGACAACTGTATGACACATGTATGTGTACTTATATGCGCATGTAATCTATGTCAATACTGTTCTTAAGTGAATGGAAATGTACCGAAAAAATGGAAATAAAAAAAAAAAAAAAAATAATTTTAGATAGAAACGATATATGTGCATGCTTGCATTAATGTGTAAACCTAAGACGATCTGACACGTGTTGTATATGACTTTGAAAAAACTCCGTCAGACCTTACATTGAATTTCAACCAGAACAAATAGAACTCATTATAAGTAAACAAGAACAAACCGAAGCCGGAGTTTCCGAACATTAGTCTGTAGTTGCCTCCCTCGTACTGTTTGAGTAGGGTGTACAGCTCCTGTTTGCTGGTGGGTTTCTGCCACTGGGCGCCCTGGGTCACGATGTGGACGGGCAGTTCTACAGGCTGCAATATACAGAACATAGGGTATTGTGGTCACTTACAAGTCGCCGGACGACAGGATATAAACTGACGGGCAAAAGAAAGTATAACACTCACTTGTTTTCGATTAATGCAATATTTTAAAGACATGAGATGAATTTGATTATGGCACGATACAATAACACCTTTCGGCAGCAGTTTGAATGACTTAATTGGCGACTGTTTTATTTTTAACTAAGAAATTATTATTTAAAGTAGACAGTGGAAAGAAATGAAATTAATATCAACATGACCCCAACCATGTTTAAAATGTTGTACATGTGTGCAGGACGAGGCACATTTATTGATTTGCACATAGAGAATGGGTTATATGTCGATGAACCATTGTGTTTTATCAAAATTAATTTTGGGGAATTTTAAAATTTAATTAATTAATTTTTGTTACATTTTTTAAACTGAGTAGAGATATTCTTTGACTGATTTCGTCGTTGTGATATCGTCAGGTTTCTGAAGTCATAACATTGTGAGTCATATATTTGGTGATGTAAAATCATTGAAAAGTCAGTTGGTTGACGCTGACTGGGCATTGAGCAAACTCTACTGATTGCAGACAAACGATATCTCCCTTGAACACACTTTGGAATGATGAAAAGCTGTAAGTACCTCTGGTCGACGAGTGGAACACTTTCCAGTACAAGGCTGCCCAGTCCTGCTGCATAACTTCTTGTCCACATCCTAGAGAAAACGTTGCAGGGGGTATATTGTAGTGAGGTATAGACTGCTTTATTCATCTTCACTTCATTTCATTTTTGGAATTTGTTTTTATTTTTTAAATTTAATTTTTTTAATTTTTTTAAACTTCTTTATTTTTGTTGTACATGTACATGGCATGAAAGACTTACATAACATAGATCAATATATACAACGACATGATTAAGGATAATGTGGGTTTTTTTCTATACATTTGACAGAAGCTGGTATTGGATATAGTAAGCATTGGCAAAAAGGAGGTATCAATACTTTGGAAAATGGTACATTTGTATGTCTTTACGTCATAAAAATAAACACAAGATAACTGTTTACATGTCAGATTTCAGTGATCAAAACTCAAGCTTGAATGTGTTTCCTTACCGTGAGTACCTGTCCATAAAAAAGACGTTGACCGAGGAAATAAAGAGCAATTGTTTAACGGTTCTTGTAATGCCATATGTGATGGCGTTTAACAAAACAGGACCTGGTGTGGTCAATGCTACTCAGGCAAACTACATCAAAACTGAAAATATTCTCTAACTAGAGACACTTACGACACTAAAATACTACATTTAATTGTCATGACGTCATGATGTCCACGCCCCATCTTTTTATTGTGTTTTTAAAAAAAAATAGTATGAATAAAAAGGAACTTATTACACATCTGTTTCCCAACAATTGCAGTATTCGGTTGGACCACATGTGTCTACTCTCAGTTACAAATTGTTTTGATATACCATTGATAACCCCTCGTAAATACGAAATTGACGAGGCGTAGCCGAAATATATGTAAATTATACAAGGTCCTTACAGATTTCCTATCAAAATCCCTCCAAACTTAATTCCACATAGTACACACCCAAAAACCGTCTTTTCGATCAGATATATCTTGTGGTTAAACACTTACCTATGATCGATTTAACGTTCATACCTTGACATCATTAAAAGGTCACGAGAACACAATGTACATGCTTGTAAGTAAATAATAATATTTTTGAAAAATCAGTCGAAACTGAGAATATCTAATGAAATTGCGACAACAAGAGGACATATAGGACAGATTACCTCAATATCAATTGTTCCGCCTGGCAGAGCATCGGCTGGGGCGTCTGAAGCGAAGGATTTCATTGCGTCCAGGATTGGACGGTATCCTACAAGTTGACAGATACATTTTATACATAGACTTTTCAACCAACCAGGCTGCCAGCTGTACTGATGTGTAATCAGGGGTTTATTACACGTTATCGCCCAAATTAATACGATTATAAGTCTCACAACTCTTGGTTCAGTACATCCTCGATAATCCAGCGCTATTGTTCCGATAAATCTACACACAAGCGCGCTTGTGTGTAGATTTATCGGAACAATAGCGCTGGATTATCGAGGATGGGTTCAGTATCAACATCAAACATTTAAATTTGGTTTAGTGATACAACGTGGTCTTCGTTGTTGAACTTACCTCATAGTGACTCAATGAGATATCACTGCATCAGCCATGACTTACAAATGTATGAAGATGATATCACCTGAGTCATAAAAAGTTAAATGTTTCTCGGGCACTTTTTTTAAAAGTAAAGGGGCCCCTAGGAAGTTTTTTTACTCTTTGTTGGAACAAGGAATGACGACGGAGGAGTATTGTTATTTTTGTCTGTAAGAATATAGCTTGAAAGTTCCAGGACTCGCAGTCTATACAAATCTGAAGTACATTCGTTCTTAAAAACCAATGTTTTTGATGGACAAATGGAGTTTGAGGTTTTAGCAAAAATTATGCGGGAAATATTATCATAAAATATTGTTTTGAAATCACAATAAATAAATTGTCACGCATACAAATAAGTGGTGTGCTGATGCCTGAGAAACGTGTACCTATTTCATGTAAGTTTAAAATGTTTAACATTGTTCTTTACAGGGTTAAAGGGAATTTCGGCGAGGCGAGTTTTTAAATGTAATGTGCTTAATATACTTAAAGGTGCATCCATTGTGTTTCATAAAAATTTATTTGGCTTTAATATGTTCCAACTCACCACATGTGCTGTCTACAATACAAATAAATTCCCCCAGCGTGCATTTTTATCCCCAATCGCAAACTATATCATAATTACTAGTTTCCAATTAAAATTGAGTAACAGTATTAAGCATGTGCAGAAACCGAAACTGCACGTCCCATTTACATGCACTTTAGTTATGGGACCTATTGAACATTATCAACTCAAATTTGTCTTTTTGTCTGTTATAAATAAGATTCCAATATTACGTTTGATTCATTGACGCGCGCCACACGCTGTGCATTGTCCTGTTTTCGATCAGAAATCACTACTTTTACCTTCATATCGTCAATATGCTAAGTCCACTATCATCAAAATGGTAGTTTTCGGTAACAGTCGGTACTTCTCGATAAGGTAACATCATTTATAACGTTTGCAATATGTGACCCCCAAAAACACAATGGATGTACCTTTAATGCATTATCAAGTGAAGTATTATGCTCATTGTATAAGATACTCGTGATCTTGCACGTTATCAGTGTGGAGATAACAAAATGATGTGTCATACCAGTTCAGTAGTGGACACACACAGTCTGCAATACTGTATTATGTAGGGTTTGGAATGTATTGAATGTACACAACTTGAAGCTTATCCGCCCTGTTAGCTCTTTACGAATTCATTCATTCATTAAATAATGCACAAACTATTTGTTAAAATAACGTATACTTACGTAAAAAATTGGTTTGAAACATTCGACGGAAACTGATAAATAAAACTATCACGATATTGAAAAAATTATAGAGGGTTATAAAGTCACTATATATAGATCTTACTAGTATGTAAACGAGCAATTATGTCATTCGAGTTTTAAATTAAGAAGTGTATTAACCTTAGCTTGCATATCCTGAGTTTCATATACACTTCCGAGATGACTCTTTATTAGCCTTTTCAGTCATTGACGTTTGTTAAGGAGAAAATCTCCAATAATATTCAGTTGTTTAGTAATGTAACAGTCGAAATGCACGTGTACTTCGGGAATTCGCAAAAGATCACATCATAAAAATAAAATACATCAAAGCACCTGCAGCTCGTGCAATCACAAGGGTATATGTGAAGTTGCACCAGTACACATATTACCTATATGACATGGCTCCCTATACCAGAAGCACAATTAAAGGTTTACCCACCAGTACAGCGGCAGATGGAACCATCGAGATCGTCCTCCACCTGCTGCATGGTGGGCTTAGGGATCCTCTTCAGTAGGCTAGGAAAATGGAAAAACATTGTTAACCGACTTTGTGTGACAATAATTATTGAATATGACATTGAAAGACTTCCATACGTATATATTCTCAATTTACCCCACCGATCTCATGCAAAACATGTTGTCATTGATTTATAAGGTACACTGCCGGGTTGTCGGTTTGTCGGGAAATAAATTTTCAGCCGTAGGTTTTCAATCTACGCTTCATTTCCCAACATCCTCCGGTTCCGATTCTTTCGCAAAGACAGACGCCATGCACCCTATTTCCCATTTAAAGAAGGTTTGTAGTTACCCCTTATCACGTGTTATAAGATTGATATTATAGCGTAACTTACCCATACATATTCATGACCTGGGCGGGGCTACAGAAGCCACACTGACTGCCATTGTACTGAGCGAGACGGTCCTGGATAGGGTGGAGTCCGTCCCGGGGGTTGCCCAGCCCCTCGATTGTCGTCACCTGCATCCCGTCACACGCGTACAGCGGTAGCAGACACTGGAAAGAAATGCTATGGTTTAACATGGATAGATGTTTTCTGGAATGGTTTGACATGACGATATGTCTTCTGGAATGGTCTGACATGGATCTACGTCTTCTGGAATGGTCTGACATGGATCTACGTCTTCTGGAATGGTCTGACATGGATCTACGTCTTCTGGAATGGTCTGACATGGATCTACGTCTTCTGGAATGGTCTGACATGGATCTACGTCTTCTGGAATGGTCTGACATGGATCTACGTCTTCTGGAATGGTTTGACATGACGATATGTCTTCTGGAATAATTTGACATGAATATATGTCTTCTGAAATTATTTGACATGGAAATTTGTCTTCTGAAATGGTTTGTTATGGATATATGTTTTCTGGAATGGTCTGACATGGATATTTGTTTTCTTGAATGGTTTGACATGGATGTATGTCTTCTGGAATGGTTTGACATGGATATTTGTTTTCTTGAATGGTTTGACGTGGATATATGTTTTCAGGAATGGTCTGACATGGATATTTGTTTTCTTGAATGGTTTGACATGGATGTATGTCTTCTGGAATGGTTTGACATGGATATATGTTTTCTGGAATGGTCTGACATGGATATTTGTTTTCTTGAATTGTTTGACATGGATGTATGTCTTCTGTATTAATTGACATGAAATAATCTCTTCAGCATTGGTTTGACATTGAAATTGTCTTCGTAGTAATGTACATGTAATCTTTAGTGCATTATTTTTTAAAGGAATGGTTTCTAAATTACAGCTTGAGGATCAGTTACTTTGTCAGTAAACACGATTATCTTTTCCCATATTTCTCATGAAACGTAACCTTCATAATTGTATGAATTATTAAGAACGTATGTGTCATAAGACCACAACTTGTGTGTACTATTATACGTAATAATGTGCTCAATTTGATTTCTGTTTCACTTAATTAAAAACGTACAGAGTTAACACAAGCAATACGAGATGAACATGAAAGAGAATCTTCATACCGAATTGACAGCATATGTCTGTGTGGAATCAGTGACGGGATCGTAGAGCGTCGTTGTGACGAGACAGACCCCACATCCTCCCTCTATACACATGGCCTTGGTGCCGTACGATATACCCTCACTCCTCATGAACTCGTTCAGGGACAGGGCGGCCGCGTAGTCGTTCCCGACTGGATTGTGTGAATGACATTGACGGGAATGTTATGTTTTTATTGTTAATTTAGAAAAAAAGAATAACAAATCATGGATTGGGACATGTATCTTGTTAAGACACGAAAGTTCTGTTGAAAGGTTGTCAGTTCGGAATCTTAACAATTGTTCGCATCTACTAGAGACAGTCATGGATCCTTGCTTTTCTTTCTGATTGTCTATATTTATCTTCACCCATAGCAAGTGTCAACGATATCAAAGAACTGCATTATCTGTTGAATGGAACACAACCCTTTAAGAAATAGATTTCATAATGTGTTTGTTCACTGGCTTATAAACGGTTTGAAAAGTGCAAGTTAAACTGGTATAAATGCCGGAGCTTGTCGACGGCATTTATACTACAGTTTAACTTGAACTTTCAAACCGTTAATAAGCCAGTGAACAAACACATTATGAAATCTATTTCTTATAAATTCAAACTATGAAATTTAAGCGATTTCTAATCAGTAAATAAACTTTTGAATATAAAAAATCTCTGCATGATAAAACAAATGTTAAGTATTGTCTTAGATCATGCGCTAAGCTCCGCCCACAATAACACCGCATCACTTAGGTGTCACCACGCGCATAACGTAGTTCACAGGAAATACGATTAAAGTATTTAAATTTTGGTTCTAATATGCTGTTTTAATCAAACTTCATATCAAACTACAATTAGAATTCACGTTGTAAGGTTTTTAAAAAGTTTAATCAAGAAGAGAGCATGTGATAGCAGTGTTATAATTGTACAATGATACAGTGATAAAGTAGTACCGCAGGTTATTTTTTGTAAACGTCAGGTTATGAAGGTTATCCTTTTCAGCTGTCAGTCTTGTGTTTATGAGAATGTATACCGGTCACATGACCTTGTTTAATCTAATCAGCAGAGAGCATATCGCTTAAATTTCAAAGTCTGAATTTATTAATGGTTGAAATGGGGTACATTTACATGTACATTACGATATTCCAGTAAATATGTTTCAATCATGAGTAAACCAACAGAGAAAGGCTCAACACTTATAGCATATGATATATGTTCTTACTTGTGTAAGACTCTCCATTGATGGTGAAGGTCACAGACGACCTGACCTGACTGGCGACCTTGAACTTGAAGAAGTTGCCGCAGTTCCTGCAGGTGTCGCTGAAGACGCCATCTTGTAACGTTTCTGGGGTCGGCGTGTGCCTGTTGTATTTCGATATAAGTAAGGCGTTAAGATTTTTTTTTATACGAGATGGTGTACAACAATTTCTATCGTTTATATGTTTGTCTGTTTATCCAATAACCAAGAGAAAAGTTATGTTTGTTTTGTCCAACAACTGAACACTCTTTCACCATTAATTAGACCACAATACTTGGCAACCAAGAACCATCGGGTAACCGTTCATGTGAGTTGTTTCTAAATTGATATGTTCTTATAATCAAATTAAAAGACCAGTATGGTTCAATACAATGTTGAATCACATGAACTAAGTTTTCAGAAAGTGAACTTATAATACATTATGCTTAGACCAACCAAACTTGGTATGTGAAACGAACATAAAGTGAAGATTTACCTTTTGTTATTTACTTTCTGTATCTAAATTCTTTTTCTTAAGTTTTAATATTTTATTTTTCATGAAAACGCAAGTAACAATTCATTTCAAAGCAGAACTCAAAAACCATAAGGCTGATCTTAATGAACAATCATATTGTGTCGGTTGAATGTATTATCATTGGAGAGGGCAGTTCCCAGTTGACAATCACTCAACCGTACATTTCAGCTTTTGAAGCGGTTCCGATTGATTCAATAATGATAATACTACTGATCATACTTTATTTTCACTATCAACAATAGATACCATGTGGTTTGAGCCTGGAGATAGTGTGAAATACTTAGATAAACTGATACAGATACAGATATGGTGAATCGCAACAATGCTGCAAAAGGACTACAATTGACTTGTTCGAAATACGCGCCTGTTAACAATTTTTCGAAAGTATAGTTACAAGTAATATTTAACAATATCTATATAGAACCTGGTTGTAGTGGTTGTACTTTCAGTGCTCAAACATAAAAAAACAAAGTCAATGGTATTTATGAAAGTGCGTACACAAACTGAATTCAATCACATAGGTTATAAAATATCGTGATCAGTTCATGCTCAAACTGTGCAAATGTCGCTTTATAATACTTGTGTTTCCATGGCTTGTTAATCAATAGCACCCCTGTCAATATGTACAATGTACATACGTATATAGTATGCAGTACTTACTTGGTGTTGCACAGCGGACAAGCCAAATCCTGGATGACTCGCCTCTCCATGACTGTTGTGAAACTAGCCCGGTGATGTGACTTTATACAGTGGTCTATTTAGATAGGACGTCAACGTGTATGATAACATCCATAGACGTCCTTTATCATATCATCTGTAAATATAGATATAGCTCTGTCTGCAGTGATCTATGCATGATATCGGTATGCCATGAATAGAAATGCACAATATCAAATAAAAACATGTATGTGGTGGATACTTTCGTGAATGTTTTGCCAAATTTACAATATGTTTGGGATGAGATGTTAAATTTCGCAACAAGATGGTTGTCTTATCGTTTTGCTCATATCTAAATACGTGCAGTAAATGCTATTACTTTTTATTTATGTTCTTTCCTTGTGTCCCTTTATATCGAGTTGTTTTATATATACTTTACATCTGTACTGATCAGATGTGATGAATGTTTATAACTATATTACATATATGTATTCACCTGGATTGAAACATAATAGAAATCAATCTACATATTATATCGATGTCAATACCGCCAATAGACGCATACCTCTAATGAACATCTGGACCTTTAAGCTTAAGAAAGATAATAACATTTACCATTTTCCCATGTTATCAGCTGGATTCCGACAGAAAGTAAAATTCAAATAAAAATAGAGCCAATGGGTCTGTAGCTCATCAGGCTTTATATACGTTAACTAATTCAAAATGTCAACTTCAAGGTGAGAGGTACAACAAATAGGAAGCACTTTAAATGGAGAAGATGTAATAGGTCTTAATTAAGGTCCTAACCCCTCTGACATATCTCTGAGGCCAGATATAAAATCCCCTTCAAATAAAGATACACTTGAACATTTAATTGATCACTGTTGTTTCCTTTGAATTACCTCCCTTTGAAGAGCATATACAATCTCAAGATGAAAATAGCTTTTCTGGTCATGACCCCTGTGACCCTATTTGGGGTCACAGGGTCATGAAATCTACAATTTAGAATCCCCATTGGCCAAGGAGTATGCAAACAACTTTTCAGTTCTCTAGACCTTTTGGAACTTGAGAAGAAGATAAAAATAGGTTTTTAAGGTCGTGACCCATGTGACCCTATTTGGGGTCAGGGGGTCACGAAATCTACAATTTAGAAAGCTCATTGGCCAGGGAGTATGCACATAACGTTTCAGCTCTCTAGACCTTTTGGAACTGGAGAAGAAGATGAAATAGGTTTTTTAAGGTTGTGACCCATGTGAACCCATTTGAGGTCACAGGGTCACGAAATCTACAATTTAGAATCCCTATTAGCCAAGGAGTCTGCAGACAAAATTTCAGCTCCGTAGACCAAGTGGTTCTGGAGAAGAAGACGAAAATGTGAAAAGTTTGCAGACGGACGGACGGACGAACGAGGATTTGCATGTTCTCGCATGGTTCACGTCAGTTGGTCTTTAACAGCGTTTTACAGACTAAATATACAATAATTATTTAAATACCTATCTATAGAATACTAGAACTACTATGCCTGCCTCGTCTTAGGCATGCCAAATTCAACCTTTAACACAGACGAAACTTCAAAGAAGTAGAGTAGGGATGCGTAAAATCCCTACCTAAGGGCGGTCACTCCAATGAGCCTTCACTCTCCACTCAGTTGAAAAGCAATGAAGACATGCATGTTTTCGTTCTCGACTTGCGTTGCGTTGTTGTTCGCTGCTTAAGCTAACCTTTTCACTGTGTATAACCGTACAGCGGAAATAGCGAAGTGTACGGCGGCAAATTGTTCCTAGCGAGGAGCCGATATCGAAAGTAGAGGTATGTATTGCTTCTCAACTCTAAAATAATCCATATCCTGTCAATGATTTAAGCACTAATGCTTAGTAAAATGTGTGTTTACATGTTTCGCAAACAATGTACGTTAACTAATGAACTATTAAGTATGTGCGAGTAAATTGCTCATTCAGGCCTTAGCTGCAATCGGCGATCTGCCCGTGTTTACATCAAATATTAAGAAATATAGTGAATATATTGAATTATTAATGTGTATTGTTTTGTTTTCCATGCTTTCTAAATCCATTCATAACAGAAAGTATTAATGAAGTTGTTCAATTAGTTGTTAATGGACGTTTTTCTATTGATGGGTGATGTACGGTCGCTAGTTGCAGAAGTAAAATTACTGTACTGTTCCTAGGTTTCTTTGTGTACAGTTACTAGCTGGTCAAAGAACTACGTGTCTCTTAATGTCAGTATACGATACATTTTGAACACATCTATTTATTTGTTGTCAGTGGAGAATTAACAATTTGAAACAATACATTTGAGGACAACTGTATTCGTTTGAATGGTATTTTGTATAAGCATTCACACCTGCAACCTTATTGTGCCCAAAGCAAACTAAACTAAGTACAAAAGAAAGTACACCCTCAGTTGGTTTTACCATATGTATGATTTAAATTAGAAATATCTTAAATTTCGACGCCGTACTCTAAAACTGAAAAGTGCAGGCGTTTAGTCATCAGCCAAGGACTACTTCTGTGTGTTTTTTTTAATTTCTTTGAAAAAAATGATATTTCGAGTTATTTCAAAAAATATTTTGGATGAAACACATCTGTTCATCGATATGTAAGACATCTTCTTTCTTGCCCCTGTCTACATTAAACAAAGATATTCTAACTAAAAGTTAACCAGTTACCAATGTAATTCATTCAAACTACTGCAGATTTGTGTTATTGTATCATGCCATAATCAAATGCATCTAAAAAGAATTAAATATTGAATTAATCGAAACCAACTGATGTGTGTACTTTCTTTTGTACTTCAGTCTATGTCATGTTAATGCGTTTTCAGACAATGTATCAAGACAGCTCCTTCGACGTGACTGCCAACAAATGCATCTTCAATGCAGATTCTCCAAATAATTTATTTCCCTGTACCATATATGCACTTGTACAAGAAAAGAAAAAAACAAGCCATTGGCTTTGTAGCTCACCCGAAATTGCATGATTTAATATCTCAAGGTGACGACTTAAAGGTACATCCATTGTGTTGTTTAGGGTCACATATGCTAAATGTTATAAATTGTGTTAGGTTATCGGGAAGTACTGACTGTTGCCGAAAATTGCCATTTTGATCTTAGTCGACTTAGTATATTGACGATATGAAGATAAAAGTAGTAATTTCTGATCGAAAACCGGACAATGTGCCGCGTGTGGCGCGCGCCAATGAGTCAAACGTAATTTTGGAATCGTATTTATAACAGACAAAATGATAAATTTGGGTTGATCATGTTCAATAGGTCATATAACTACTGTACATGTAAATGGGACGTGTAGTTTCGGTTTCTGCCCATGCATAATGATGTTACTCTATTTTAATTGGAAACTAGTAATTATGATATATTTCCTTAAGATCTCTGTGTTTAAAAATCCAGGCCCGCTATGCATTTCCAGTGCAGCGATTCACTGCCTCGACACAAGAAAGCGAGGGAAATACCGCAAGGGTTAAATCAGCCAGTAATGCAGACTGGCAAGAGTTATGCCTTGCGTTTGGAAGTTGACTTCCCCATCTCAACACTTAAATAAGGACTGTCACCTGCTGTTATAGCTCATTTTGAAAATTCTCCTCTTCCCAGCACTCACACACTAGATAGAGAGAGAGGTATGATGGAGGGAGAGAAATGGAGAGGGGGAAGGAGGAAGTTTCCCAATAAACATAAACAATTTATGAATATCTTATTTGTATTTCAAGTCTTTTGTGGGCAGGAATTTTGCTTTCGTCGTGTTGTCTGGTATTTTGCTAGAAACCATACACAACGTTACTAGAAGCAGTACAGTACACCAAATGCATGACCCATCATTACATGTGTTTGTTGTTACATTTATATATCTAAATGTATAGTTCTGTACAATTTATAGTTTCACTACATTTCAAATTACACGCCAGAGTTCAGTTTCTATTTATTAAAGGGATTTAACAGCCTCAAAATACATAGAAAACATGATTACATGTACGAGCTATCTCTTCACAACGATGAGCAATCCTATTATTAGTAAAATTTTTGCTTTCAGTACATGTGTAAATCATCTTGAATTAAATTATGGTGTTTCTAGAAGTTAGTAAAATCAAACTCACGTTGAAATAAGTTGACAGAATAACAATAACAGCAATGACATTGTTCCCGTCCGCAATTACGCTCCTCGCTAAGAACAATTTGCCGCCGTACACCTCGCTATTTCCGCCGTACGGTTATACACAGTGATTAACAAGTCGGACGATGGCAACACTTAAACAAGCATCAATCATTCCAAAGGTACGCCTCGCGATTCATTAGTCAATCGTGCCATTTTTCCCAAAAAAAATTGTGGCCACTTTACATCCATATTTACGTGATGCAAGTGCTTTGTGCATGAGTTTTACATGCACGTGTATGTGATGTTGTGTTCTGTCAGTGTCAAGTGCGGTTTCCACGGTTTGTGTTTGTGTGAATTTTAAAGCAATCAATGACAGAATATGCCAATAAAATATCTCCAATGATCTCTTGAAACAACTGGTATGACTTATGACGTAACCATTTTCGGTATTACAATCAATAATGCATGACTGTCGCATTACTTTAAATCATAAGCCGAGCTGTCCAGTTATTTAATAAGTCTATTTCAACAACACGTGTCAAATTATAAATATTATTTGTTTTACATATTAAGCACCTGTAAGCACACAGATATCGGACATGTGATACAACTATTTTGGATGATGATGATAATCATTGATGATATAAAGTTTAAAGTCATAAAGTAGGTCGATAAACGATGTCAAACTGATATAGTTATGCAATGATAACATATGTACATGTTCTATCTATACGTTGGTCTAATTGAAATATTTTCGAAAGTTACAGTCCCTGACAAACAATTACAGTTTTCTACCACTCTTTCTAAAATGTCTCAATATAAATATTATTGAAGTACTTTTTAAATAAATAACTAATATATGTATAAAGGATGTACTCAAGTGTTGGAAAATGGTAATACTTTACTTTTTGGAGGCATACTTCTTGAGAAGAAGTTCAAAATGCAAAAGAACGGATAATCTGAAAATGCTTAAGCTAAAAATCGTCAAAAAGTCAAAATATTTTAGTCTTCAGTGATCAGTCAGTATATCATTTAGATACCTTTTTTCGCTTTAAAAAAACCCCCAGTATTTTTGGCCTAAGAGTAATTGAAGGGTCCAAATGACGGGGGCTCCATAATGATGTTTAAATGCTACTGAAGTAAGAGAAACTGATCATACAAAGTGATCAAAATAGCAGAGATGATTTTCTATAACATGTCATATCATATCTGACATCAGAAACTTTGGTTGCAGGACAGAAATGTACTTAAAACATCGTATTTAGTGAATTTGGTTGCAGTCCCCTATAGGGATCTGCAACCAAATTTATTTACAGCAATTATTCATCATTATTCCTACCTTGGCAAACAAATATTTGGTTAGTGTGTTGACAAGCACATAGGATTAGTTTGGTTGCAGAGGTTTTCAAATTTACTGAATTTGACCAAAAAAACGATGACATTTTCTGAATCATTTCGGTTAGTTCTCTCTCGCTAAGTGTATGACGTAATGAAACCAATGTATGTAACACATCCTCCCATTGGCTCATTCCGTATCAACCATTTCTAACAAATAAAATAAATTCATGTTTATTAATTCTGGTTGCTTTTATTCACGTTTCTAGATAGAAACTATTCATTAAAATAACTTAATGCTGTTTATTTCCTATAAAACTAATTTAGCAATCAAAGATATCTTTGAGTGACAACCAATCAGAATTGTAATAAGATTTGACAACAATACGAATTCATCTCGCGGCCACGTTGTCAGCTGGTTGTAAACAAAAACGTAAATTAATGTTTATATTTTGACAAAATGTGTCAAAAGTACCTACCAAGACATGCCTTATTGTAGGAAATGTTAAATTAAACAAGGTGTGTGAGTAGTTTATATCTATAGCATTAGAAATGACAACAACTTGATATGACATGATCGAAAACCGGACTCCATAACGATCGCTAAGAGGTTTCCGCTTACTGTAAATATTGAAATAAAAGGCAAGGTAAGTTCCAACATTCGTCAGATCATGATATTTTCCGTCTGCAACCAAATTCTGTCAAATCAAGGCTGTTCTGTTTGATGAAAACATGTATTTTGATGGTTTAAAAAGTTTGGTTGCAGTTGCCTGGACTGCAACCAAATTCAGAAATGACCCGATTTCCATGGGAAGTAATAATCTGCAACCAAATTCAGAGATATCATGTTATATATCATGCAATAGATAATTATTTCAACTATCAGAAAAACTTCATCTGAGCAATTTTGAAGAGTTTGGTTGCATTTTATGGCTATTTTAGACACCCCGTCATTGGGACCCTTCAATTACTCTTAGGTCGTATGTTTTACTTCATAACTTGTTGTTTCTGAGATATCGGGTTCCATGTCTTGTAAAATTGGTGTAAGATATTGTATGTACGCTTCGTAGGTCATATCGTTATTTCTTTACGTTCATTAAAACATCTGTGTGGGTAAAACAAGGGGATCTCGGAATTATAAACAAATCAGTAATTTTTATTAATAGGAAAATGGTAAATTTCAAAACCGTTGTGTCGGCTCACTATGCGAGTCGAGGACCATCCTTCACTCCCACCTAACTTGGTGAAGTATCAAGGTATCACAGTACAGGATCCCTGAATCAGTTAAAGAACACTCGACATCTTGTAACGAAATAGGCAATCCGTGATCATCGACTGAAAGGTGTAAAAAACAATAATTCGTCCAATTAAAATTCAACTTCAATAAAGCCTCGTTACACAGGAACAATATTTAAAGGGACACCAAGTCGAGAATAAAAATCAGATCATGTGCTGATTAACATGACTACTAACAAGTCACAGACACCGAATTTCAGACAATTGACGTAATTGGTAATAAAAACTACTGCATGTAGACAGTGAAGTGAAGTGTAACTCGTTAGTAGACACTCTTATCAGCTCAGTGAGATAAAGATGAGACTCATTTTTATCCTCGACGCGGTGTCCCTTTAAAACACCGATCCACCGTGGGAAAACATGACTGAGACTGGGAGGCTACAATTGATTCTCAGTAATCTTTACTTGTTATTAAACATACATTTGTAATTACCGGAAGTTGAACAAAGCAAAAGAAACTTCATGTCTCCGGACTAGTTAACATGTTTACGTCGAATGAAAGAACATAGCAGGTATAACTTAATTAATTATTTCAACTGCGGAAATTCAAATTTCGAGTAAATGATGCCGATGTTAAGGTAATATAACTATACCAAGAAATTAACATTCGGGAGTGTTTTAGAATATAGTAGGTCGATGAAAAAAATCCGCAGGGGCAGAGTAGATATCATGTCTGACGAGAAATATGAATGTAGTCTATAGCCCTGTTTATACGGCGAGCGTTTGCATATGAGTAAAGCATTACACAAAAATTTGCGAATATGAGCAAAATTCGCCGTATGGACGCAATTGCACGTATGTATATTTTATATTATAGTCAGGGGCAGGTGCAAATGTTTACTACCGTGAGTAAATATGTTATTTTCACTTTTCCAGTAAAAGTTCGTCGTATACAGACATAGTGACTTCACACAGGTTGGGAAAATATATTAGAGGACTTTAGAAACTCTTAATACTGTTTTTTCAAATTCTCTATATTGGATAATATCCTTCTTGCACGCGATGACCTTCAAAATCTATCGGACTATCCGATTGTCATTATATAATTAGGGCGATATAGTCAAAACAATGTTGACAAATATAAAGTAATGTCATTTATTTAGTTTACATCTAATTAATATTAATTGGCAATGTTTTAGAAATTCTCTATTCATATATTAAAAGAGTTGGAAGCCCATTTGCTTAGGCAGACATTAAATGCATATGAACGCAAAAGTAAATTTACTTTTACTCACGTGTGTATATTACTGCCATAAGCAATATTGCATATGTGCAAAGTTCGCTGTATTAACAGGGCTTAAGCTTTGTATGCTCGATGTTGCTGTTTTAGAAACTCGACAATCTTAAAGAATATATGGTCGCATTATTATCCCCCGCCACGAAGTGGAAGGAGGATATAGGTTTGGGCTCCGTCCGTCCGTCCGTGCGTGCGTGTGTGCGTCCGTCCGTCCGCTATAAAGGGGACAGCTTTTCTCAGAAACTGTTTAAGATAGAGTTTCCAAATTTGGTGTGTGGCTTGTGGACATATATACCTCGATGGAGTTCGAAAATAAGAACGATGTGATTATTTTTTCCGGAGTTATTGCCCTTGTTCCGTATGTTTGGACTCTGTTCGTGGTATCTCCAAAGGGGACAGCTTTTCTAAGAAACTGTTTAAGATAGAGTTTCCAAATTTGGTGTGTGGCTTGTGGACATATATACCTCGATGGAGTTCGAAAATAAGAACCGTGTGATTATTTTTTCTGGAGTTATGCCCTTGTTCCGTATGTTTGAACTCTGTTCATGGTATCGCCAAAGGGGACAGCTTTTCTAAGAAACTGTTTACGATAGGGTTTCCAAATTTGGTGTGTGGCTTGTGGACATAAATACCTTGATGGAGTTCGAAAATAAGAACCGTGTGATTATTTTTTCTGGAGTTATTGCCCTTGTTCCGTATGTTTGGACTCGGTTCATGCTATCTCTAAAGGGGACAGCTTTTCTCAGAAACTATTTAAGATAGGAAAACCAAATTTGGTGTGTGGTTTAAGGCCATCGATACCTTGATGGAGTTCAAAGAAGCATGTGATTATTTTTTCCGGAGTAATTCCCCTTGTTCCGCTGTTTCGACTCAAGTCTCAAGTTTCAAGTATCCAAGGATATAGCTTTTCTCAGACATTGTTTAACATCAAATCAGTTATGTGGCTTGTCGTTACCTTAATGGAAAGAAAATGAGAAGCGCACAATTATTTATTCTTGAATTATTGCCCTTGTTCTCATTTCTTGTGTCTGGCGGGGGATGTTGATGACTATGTCTTCTTGTTCATCTTCAGACCCCCTTGAACAAGCCATTGCTACATTTGAACATCAAGTTTTGTTAAAGGTGCATCCATTGTGTTTCATAACAAATAAGTTGGCTTTTATACGCTCCAATTCACCACATGTGCTGTTTACAATACAAACAAATTCACTCAGCTTGCATATTCTTCCTCAATCGCCTAACATATCATAATTACTAGTTTCCAATTAAAATCGAATAACATAATTTTGCATGTGCAGAAACGGAAACTGCACGTTTTATTTACAAGCACTGTAGTTATATGACCTATTCAACATTATCAACCCAAATTTGTTATTTTGTCTGTTTTAAATAAGATTCCAAAATTACGTTTGACTCATTGGCGCGCGCCACACGCGATACATTGTCCGGTTTTCGATCAGAAACCACTACTTTTACCTTCATGTCGTCAATGTACTAAGTCATCAAAATGGTAGTTTGTTTTATGGTAGTAATTCTAGATAAAGTAACACCATTTGTATCGTTTGGAATATGTTACCCCAAACAAGACAATGGATGGACCTTTAATCTTATTCAGGGGGCGAATAAGCATGCACTCCAGGCTCTGCGTTCATTAAAATAACCACAAAACGTGCACATTTCTAGAAAAATAATCATTTATTTATCTGCCAGGCAGTTTCCAGTCATTGATAAAGTAGTGCAGTAAAATGTGGGTAGTGAATTTGGATAGAGTCTACGTAAATGACGAAGACGGTATATCAAATATGATGTATTCTGCTGGTGATAATTCATTAGCAAAACCAACTACAATGGAACCATAGCAGCCAATAGCAGCCAACCGTTGTCACAGCCATTATCACATCTTACATATGAACTTGACGATTTCGCGTTTCTTTTGGTGTTCAGTATATATTATTTTGGTGTTCATATATATATACAGAGTAATGAAATTCTTAGTAGCAGTTATTAAGTCGACAGCAGCATACATGTACTACATAAAACACTAAAAAGCAGTATCTTATATTTAATCTACATTGTAGGTGAAAACCGCAAAACATGCATGTACAGCAAAATGAGACAAGAATATATTTAATCAAAGTCATAGCACAGCAGCGGTGATAAGTATTGTAGAACAAACGAATCTCTTACAGGTAATTTAACGAGGGCCAAGCTTTGAGAAAACCTCTTAGTGCTGAGCCAGCCAAAAATGTCATATATTTACATGGACTATCTCAGTGCTAATTGATCTTCTATCATCTGGTCACAGATTCATGTCGAAATACTGAAGATTCGTGTGTAATGTGACAACACGACATTGTAATGTGACTTTTAAAATCTAAACATGTCCAGTCAGTGTCACAGCAAGACTGCAGCCATCCTCTGAGTAGAAAGAAGCGAATCCCTTATCGCCAGTATCACATCCAGACTCAAGAGTCCGTGTACAGAAACAGATGACAAGGGCATCCCATACAACTCGTCCTTGCGTCTACTGAACCCACAGTGTCCTATAAGCGTCACATCATCCAGTTTGGTTGGCAGAACACCCGTTATAAACACATCCTCAACGTGAATCAGAGGAACAGTTGGGAAGACATCGAGAAGGTCGTAAACAAGGTCCTTGGTTATAACATAAGAAGGTCCGTTGATATAATTAGGCAAAACGTCTTCATGGAACTGTGATGGTGATATATGAAACCTGGATATGTTGTCTCTGAACGGAAGCGCCTTAGATATTATGTGCCCCATGATGAACCGCGGCTTTGAGGAAAATAACAGCAGTTTGTGAATCAGGTTTCGGGCATTAAGACTTACGTCATCGTCAATTTTAAGCAAAAAATCAAAATGGCCGACTTTGTCGTTTGCCCACTTCAACAACGCAAAACTCTTGAATACGAGATCTTTGTATTCCTCTTTCTTGTTGATTTGTATGATGTCGCCATGTTCTCGCATTTCAGATTTTAATTTATCAGCATAAAATATGTCCTCAAACCCGGGACCCCCATTTCCCAGCACAAACACTAAGCACACGGGTCCTGGTGAAAGGCGCTTCAATAGGTCACCATACGTTTTCCGTATTTCTACCCTCGGTTCGAAGAAACTCACATAAGAAATAACACCAACTACCAACCAGATGCGTTGTCCATCTTTCGTCGAAGAAGAACAGGCTTCAACGTTGCCAGTAATTTCGATTCCAACTGGTGATGTCCCTACCCCTGTTCCATACTTTCGACCAGATGACGTCCCTTTCTCTGTATCATACTTTCCATTAACCCGTGTCACTGGTACTTCAGTACAGCACGATGACGCCGAGAGATCACACATGAGCTGGTTGATGAGTAGAGTATACGGGATATAGATACAGAGAGCCAGGAGAATCATATACCTGTACATTGCAGTGGGGTCTTACAGGAATAGGAACTTCTCATCATTTGTTCAGGAACAAGTTGATGTCTGAAACATATACATATATGGTGCATATATCACTATGAGAATTCCAAAACGTGTTTCACTATATGGATTAGAAATTAATAACTTCGTTACATAATAAAAGCAAGCCTTTTGAATAACAACTCCTTTATTGTGAACAGACACGTCGTTTCGGAGAGACTCCAGCTGCCTACTCCTTCATCAGGTTCGCGCCTTCTGGTACTCCCACTATTCACCTGACCAAATATAGAGAGAAAAACTTTGAGTGTGCAAGGTACCTCCCCAAAAATGTAAGTTTTTGGGGATGTAGCGGTTCTTGAGAAATCAAAAGTGTCATATGTGAACGGACGGCTGTCTGTGCTGTTACCCCAACTGGCATGTTGTAAAACGGCATTGTCAAACTCCAAAAATATTACCTGGTTTTTTAATCATTCGGCAAATTACAGTAATATTCAATGCTAAATATATGTTATATCTGTCGCATATATATATTACACTTTGGCGTAACTATAACACGCAATTCTACAACCACCCCACCCCCGGTTACAAAATTAGTCAGCCTTAATTAGAATGATTCGCAGATGAATATTTTGGAAACCATAACTACTCTTGAAGCCTACACTTTACAATTTGAAAGGTTTTAAATTGAAATGAAATTGAAAGTTAATAGTTGACAACCATGTGCATTTCTCTGAATGAAACACGTCTTGTCGAGTGGAAAAAATAAGTTAGAAGTATTGTCACGTAATCCTATTTGTAACCCTTTGCAAACGCTTCAATATATGCAAAACGTTGTTTTTTTTGTTTTTTTTTAAAAATTAATGATTAGCGGTGTTTGCGGGATGGTAAGCTGTTCGATCGTTGAGTGTTTCTACCAGATACTATGTCAGACTTAATTTGAAACTCGTGAGATTTCATCAACAAGACATAAACAAATTTAGTTTTTCGCAGAAGAAGTAATTGAAGATAATAACGTTATAGACGACTGTGAGACAGTCTAAACCAGTTTCCAACTGATCAAAGTAAACATACAGCTTCACTAGGCACAGCATATATATAATAACATGTACATCTACTATGCATTAACCAATCAAACTTCATCTGATTAAATCGAACCTGTTTCAGGGGTCACACCTGCATGAATACAACCTGTTCATTTCAGAGAACGCTACCTGTGCCTGTGATTACGCTCGTCCCGTGATGACCTACTTTCTCAGATTCTGGAGTGTGCTGCTGTGATGTCAAGCGCTAAAGAATTTTAAATTATATAAAATTAAAATACTTACCAAACAGTCTCCAAGTCTAACGTATCACATCATGCTTTTATCTGTGTACATTTCACACTCTAAATCGTGATAAACAATCATATCAGTCTGAGTGGAGAGATTTAAATGCCGGATGTTACCTTCTAAGGCGGCGAGGAGTCCCATTTGAAACCGATTGAAGCGTACATAAAATATTCATAATCATCAATCCATGGATTTATTGGAGTTACAAGATTGTCATGTTCTGTAAGAACTGTGGTGGTATTGACGTGAATTCTAGACGAAAATGAAACAGTTACATTTTAAAACAAATTGAAGTTTTGAGTGACTCAAAATTAACTAAAATTTTATTATTTTACTTGGGAATATTTTCAAAATTTTGAAATTATGATTTACATGTTGCATTTATTACTTGAAATATTAATGAAATAATAATTATTAAAAGACATTCAATATCCCCCCAGTGCAGATGTATGTAGATTATCAAAGTCATAAGTAATGAATACTTCATTCGCGTTTGAATATTTATGCGCATGTTGAATAAAAATGCATTAACAAATACGAACTCCTCACATTATGTTTCATAAAACAAATAGAACAAATACTGCCATTATAGAAATATTTATTTGTTGGTCGATTTGTATTTTCCTGATTTGCCGTCGAATATTACAGGACACATTCGTCTTGAGTAAGAGTTATCACATTCATTAAATACCAGCTGCTGTTTAGAATAAAATCTTAAAAATTAGAAAATGTGTTTGAAATCTATAACAACTCACTTACTCTGGAAAGTAGTTTTTTTAATAACGAAGTTGTTATCCATGTTGTTAATGGTGAAGTTGATACCTTCTTCTTAATTCATATAATCAATATTTATCAATATATCTGTACATGTATACCATATAAACGGAAATCATGAAAGGATATGATATTATTGAAACTTATTAATATATATATATCATGTTTATATCTAAAGTGAACTTTTCTGTTTCGTCTCATAGTACTCTAGAATGCATTGGTACACTGAGGAATCGTCTCGTGTCATATCCACACACCAAGTGTTTGATTGGTTCATTTGTTTCCAGAAATTAACATCCAGATTGTCACCGAATTTTGTCTCCTGTCGGTACCAAGAGAAAGAAGACTTCACCATCGATGGCTTTCTCGTTGCCATAGGCCCTAGCTCATTCCTCCTTCCTTTCTGAAGTCCATTAATGCTATATTTGACGTAATTGGAGAAATTCAGATGGAAGTATGAATCTGTATCACTGTAAGGCACTGGACCAATCGGAACCGTTGTTACAAGATCTGATGATGGTCTTTCCATATTCGAAAATTTGAGTGGTTGAGACGAGCCAACCAAACCGCTGTACTTATCCTTCCACCAATCAGGTATAGGAATAGGCTTTCTGGTTTCCTTGTCCAAAAATATTTGTAATTGTCTCAATAGAGCCAGTTTGGTGTGTTCCACTTTCAAGACGCTGTCAAGAACAACGGTTGTTCTCCCAACATGGCTGACCGTGATGTCAACAAAAAGAGGGGCCTTCACAATGGATTTATCGTACAGAGCCTCATAAAACTCAGCCTTGGATGCTGCAATCAATGACAGGGGACCGCCGAACACGTGGTGTAGGTCTAGAAGAGAGCCCAGGTTATCCCGAGTGCTGGTATGGATAGCAGAGATCTGGGTGGAGTCCAGGAGGTTGACGATGCTCCATGGTTGTGGGTATTCTGACAACATAGGACGTTTCGTATTCATAATATAATAATTATTTATTATACCGATTTGCAA